>QJPP01000365.1:0-600000 GCA_003996215.1 Jaltomata sinuosa | reverse complement strand
TTGTCTTGATGGCAGTGACCATTGCTATCTCTTAGAAAGCAATTGAAGTGAGTGTAGCATGATGATTACATAACATGGATATCCATCAAATCAAACAACAAAGCAGAAAAAAGAGACAGCAGATTACCCATGATTATTCCTTGAGCTCCTCGGTAGTATGAACTCGTTAAAGTCCTAAATCTTTCCTGTCCAGCTGCAAAACAAGAAAGTCATAATGTTATAACTAAGGATTGTGCTGGAGGAGACCTCCCGCATATTCAGCAAAACATGCTGAGTTCAATCACTGAATTAAGTTGACAACAATATTCAAAGAAGCAATACCAATCAGCTGCACCCTCTGCCACCACCTTATTTCCAACGGAAGTAGGTGGGTCAATTGGTGATGAGTTGATTTTAATTATATGAACAAATATCAAGAATTCGTTACTTAAGATTTGCCAAGTTCCAAGGCACTTCATAGTTTTTTTTCACTTTAATATATTTTGCAGAAGAAAACTCTTGGAGGTACAATATTCAAGTTACGCCTGGCACCCCCACACCTAACTGAATAGCAGGCATCACCTCTCTGAACTTGTGGACAGCACGCCTAGGTTCTCTAACCTTAGAGCCTAAGTGCTGCTTTGTGTTCACAGGTTACCATTTTGCTCACATATATACAGAATTTAATATATTTGCACTCTTCTTTAGTTCTTCCTAGTTTTTGATTGATGATGAACTAAGTATTGAATATTGTGCTCGACTTAGATGAAGTAATTGGCTTCATTAATGGCATCAAGAAGATGCAAATTAGTTACAATATTGCGCCTGATTCGTCTAATTGACTGTAGATTTATTTGGGAACCTTGTAAATTGAACTTCTCTTATGGAAATCTATGGTTAGACTACAATTGAATAGCATGAAGTTTAAAACACTCGACTCATTAGATAAATTAATTAACAATTAGGAACGGAATATACCTAACTGTCTTATGCAATCAGAATTATGGTTTGACACTAATGGATCTTTGTTAACATTGTTCTCATGAAACATATAAAATAAGTTACAGAAGCTAGGCTGTAAGCAATTTGAAAGATACTTGCAGGTATAATAGCGCCCTAGGATAATGACTTAGTTCATTGAGGTACAGTTAGGAGAATACAAGAAGCTCAATGAAGTACTGAGAGGAATCACAATCCTAGATTTTTGAACATCCAGGATTTGACAAGATTCTACTTGCTATAAGTTTGTCAAAAATTTAATGCATGTTTAGTTTGGTTGTTTAAGTCAATTTAATTGTCTAAACAAACCAACGTTGTTCTATTCTTGGTAATTAATAAGTGGTTGGTGTACTCGTGCTCCTATATTAGGGGTGCAATTATTGCATTTACTTGCGTGTGTTGTGACCAACAGTTGACAGTACTAGTTTCTGTCAAGTAAATTGTAATATCAAATGACTTAGGCACATAATTTTCAATTTCTTCATTCTACTTGACAGATGCAAAATAAGCTTTCTTAGGTTGAAAAGATTTTAGCTTTTAGATGGGAAACCACAAGATACAATTCGGAAAACCATGTTGTATCATATCCAACTTGAGGGGTAATCAATAATGACCTCTGTTTGGTTTGCAAATGATATATTTGGATAAGAATTGTTTCAGGGGTTTGAAAGAATGCTACTTGGTGAAAAGGATATGTAACTAAAACATTTAAAATAAAGCATCACTTATTGAAGATCGGGCATAAAATAACAGAATTACCTGTATCCCATATAGCAAGCTTCAACTTCTTCCCCCCGAGGGTGACATGTTTTACCTTGAAGTCCACACCTGAGAATATGAAAGACGACTTATTCCCTAACTAAGTTATCCAGGCAAAAAAAACACATCATAGAATTCTTCTGATGCATTTTATGGCATACCAAAGTGCACAGTGAAAACCTGCTAAGTTCAGTTCAAAAGTCACTAGAGTTTACACAGGATTTCTTTCTTCAGATGTATGCACTATTTCTCACTTACACGTGACTCCCTAAAAATCACATCCATTCTGGAATATATTTGTCAAGTCTGACACTGTGTAATAGAAAAGCCCATCATGAAATTGGACAGATCAATTAACTGTTCATACCACCAGTTTAATTCTAAGTATTCCTTTTCTTCTTTTTTTCTTTTCGTTGCTGCTGGCTATGCGGCACAACATCAATACCAGTATGCAAGTAAATATTCCCCTTCATCTAGTTAGACCAATGCAATACCGCTTCATCCACTCGTATTGAATTAAATCAACTGTTTGTTTCATTTTTGATATAGGACATAACCATTCCAAATAGTATCTTTTTAACTCTTTCACAGCTTATGCAGCTTCAACTTACTGAATCGCTGCAGCCAAACTGTTAACTAACCTTCAAAATGCAATAGAACCATTGACCAATACAAGTTTTGTTCATAAAAGCTAAAAGAACCCTCGCTTAACTAATTTCCACACCCACACAACACAAAACTATTTTATTCAACCTTTCCATCAACACCACCATTTTCACAAATTAATTATTACCCAATATTTCATATTTGATCCATCTAACATTCCCATTTCTACACCCAACTCCTCTTTCTTTATAAGCATTACATAACAAAAGACAATTTTTAAGCAATGATACAAACAACAACCCAGTGTAATCCCACAAGTGGAGTCTGGGCAGGTAGTGGGTACGCAGACCTTACCCTTAAGTTAAGGTTGTTTCTGATAGACCCTTGGCTCAAGTAAAAAACATTATAACGCAGTTTGAAAAAAGGAGCAATTTTTAAGCAATGATACAAACAACAGCAATTCAGCGTAATCCCACGAGTGGGGTCTCGAGAGGATAGTGTGTACGCAGACCTTACTCCTCGGCTGTTTCCGATAGACCCTCGACTCAACTAAAGAACATTATAAAGCAGTTTGAAAAAAAAAAGGAACAATTTTTAAGCAATGATATTTACACAATATATACTTAAGAACAGACAAGGCAATACAATTAACAATTCTTGAAACAAAAAAAAGAAAAGAACATATTAACAAATTACCAATAGTTGGAGAAAGATCCTCAAAGTCATCAGACGTGAAACTGAGCAGCAAACTACTCTTTCCTACTCCTGAATCTCCAATCAACAACAGCTTGAATAAGTAATCAAACTCCGGCGTAGAGGAAGATGGTTCCATTTCCTCAAAAACCCCTCCAACAATCTCAAATTTCCAAAGATACCCAGATACTCAATCAACCTAAAAAAACCTAAGATCCAAAAAAGAAAAAAACCTATTTCAGAACACCAACCAATAAACACAGATTCAAAAACTAAATATCAAATCAACGAAATTTACAAAAAAAAAAAAAAAAAAAAAGAGAAAGAACCTGGAATGGGGGAGAAAATTGGTAAAGTGTATTAACAAAAGTAGAGATATACAGAGAAAAGGTTGACGAATGGAAAAAAAAGCTAGCGAAGAGTTTGCTTCCTTTTGAAGGCAAACTTTTAATTACGTGCTTGTTTTGCTTGTACACTATGCTTATGAAATTGTACATTATTACCTGGGTTTTTGCCGACTCGGATCACCGATTGTTCATCGTATTAGATCTGTTCTCATCATGCTAAGTACAAATTCTGTTTATACTAAATTATAAGAGTAATTAATAAATATAAATTAAGTATCTTTCCTACATAAATTTGTCATTCAATTATTATTATTTTTTGAAAATATTTAGGGAAATTGGCACCTATGCAATAGCTTGTGAATTATATAAAAGATGTAAATTGCATTGGTAAGTTTGATGTGAGGAACCCAATTGAGAAATAACTTTATTTGTTTTCATTAAGATTAAGACATCTAGATTTGAATGTATTTCAAATAATTAAAATATTATTTTTAAATTTGAACACTAAATGATTAAAACTATTTATTTTTTAATATTTGAATAAGCATAATTTATTTATTTGTAGACATGATAAATGTATCGTTCAAATAAAAAGTAATTAAATATTAACAAAATATTAATTTAATAAATAAAGTTATTATTTGATTGAAAAAATATATATGTTTGCTATGGTAAAGATGATTTGTAGTGGTGGTGATGATAATGGTTGGTGTTAGTGGCTAGATAATGATGATAGTTATGATGGTGGTATTGTAGTGACTGTTGATAGTAGTGATGGTGATTATGATGGTAAAGTTGATTGATGTTAGTAATTGGTAGTGTTGATGATGGTGGCTGAAAAATATGTGGTGGTTGATGATGGTCGATGTAGTTAGCGGCAGTGCTAGTTGTGATGGTGCGAGGTGATTGGTAGTATGAATAGGTCGTAGTGATAGTTGTGGCTGATAGTGACTGTGTGATGACAATGATGATGATGGCAGTGAATATAATTATAATGATGGAGGTGGAAAGAGAGGACAAAAGTGATTGGTGGTAATGGCTAGAGGTTGACGACGACAATGGTGGTTGATAATGCTGGTGATGGTTGTGATGACAGATACGGTTATTGATGGTGTCTGGTGATTGTGGATAGAGCGGTGGTAAAACATATCGATAACAAAAGTACCTCTTATGATATTAAGACTATGTTCAAAATCTTAATGATTAAGATATATTCAGACCAAATAGGTATATAAATTTTAACGTAAACAAATGTACTTAATAATAAAAGTCTGAACTATTCAAATTCAAACCTCAATTAAGTACAAACAAATGAGATTTATTTTAGCTCTCCTTTTTGAGATACTACACTCACTCACCAAATTCAACCGACTAAAAAAGGGCTCGATGAAATTTGAGATATTTTTGCTATACCAACTCAATCGCCTTTTAAAATTTGTCATTCAATAATGATTACACCGAATATAAATAAATATTTATTGTTATTAGTAAGGTAACATAATAATTATGAGTTATTTGGATTTTACATTGATAGAAGATATATAATTGGATTCGATTTATAACTTAACTTTTAAGAACTTTAATAGTAAATTAAATAATTTTAAAATTATAGATTTAGATTTTAATGAAATTTTGTATATCATTTAATCTTTTTAGATTTAGATGAAATCATAGTCAAAAGTCCACCCCATGGTTGTTATCATTACCGTTATTTAAAAATAATGATTTGGTAGCAAATAATAGTACTTTCTAGCATCACTTATGTTGACACATGAACACATATTTTAATAATATATTTGAAAATGAAATTCATCTACTAACTTCTATTCTATTCTACTCTGTTTTTTTCTTTTTCTTTTTTGCTCACCAGAAATTGCTCATTAATATTCTCTATATGATTGGAGTACACATATATAGTATTTGCTCATAGGTATATTTTACTTGGCTAAAACTTCTATCATATACATGTAGCATTGAGAAGGAGCTTAAGCATTGAAATCGTATTTAAGAAAAAAGTGAGTTTGTTGGTACTTTTTTAGGTAGGAATACAAAATCATATGAGCTAAAGTTGGTTTGAATTGATTATTTTAAATGCTTTTAATTCAAAATAATTTTTAAGTAATTTTATAATATTTGGTTAAAATAAGAAAAACATATTTTTAAACAATTATTTTTATGCCAAAATAATAAAAATAAATCAAAATTAAAATTATTGCTTTTTGACTTATAAATTATAAGTTATAAGCCCATCTAAACATTATGTTATTCTAGTAGTTCATGGAATAATGATCAATAAGTGAAGTAGTTAGTATACGAATAATGAAAAGTAGTTAGTGGAATAATAAATTATTAATTATCAAGAATAGAAGTAAAAGCTACAGGGAAAAGCTCTTAAACTCTATGCTCCCAACGGTCTTTTTCGATGAATCCGCCAGTGGGTTCTCCCCTGACGGGAGGCGTTCCACCAGACTTACACTTAGTAGATTAGTGGAAAGATGAGGAACAATTAAAATACCTTTAAGCAAAAAAAGAGAATTAAAAGTAGAGAGAGTATTGTGTCTAGTGTAGGAGATAAGGAGTTCAGTATCATTACCCATTACTACGCAATCTGAGTCATTGCATGAAGTAGCAGAAGATAAATTTGATGTATTTGGAGTCATGTAATAAGACGAGGCTCCAATATCCACATATATTGGGTTCTTGTATGTTTTGATGATTGACAACACAATAGAACACATACATTAACATGTTCCTATTACCTGTTCCATCACGCAGAGTCCAACTTGCATTAGGATTCTTTGAAATGAAGGAGTCTCAAGTAGAAAAGATCTCAAAGCTTGCACAAAGCACGAATCAGATAAGAGTCTACATATGATAAGGAGTATATACATGGATAGACCAAGAGAGTCCAAGAAAGAAGAGAGTTCTTGTGGAATTAGAAGTCTACTTACGTAAGAACTCAAAGTCTGCACAAAGCATGAATAAGAGTTAGTGTTTGACTACAACACTCAAGAAGGGAGTCCAAGAAGCATGGAAATCCTTGTGGAGGTAAAGTCTACTTGATTGTGAAGATCAATGATAGTTATAAATACTCAAGGACTTCCAAAACGAAATTGATGCACTCATACTGAGAGAAAAAAAGATAGAACACGAGCAAATAAGCAAGAACAATATTTGAGAGAGTTCTACCTATCTATCCAAGTGCTGCCAGTACGAAGAACCAGATCGAAGAACCAGATTGAAGAACCTGTTCCACAGGACTATGTTTTACAGTTCTTGAGTCTAGTTTTGAGTATTGAGTTGTAATCTTCATGGTGTCTTAGTACCAGGGTGTTATAAACTGGTTTAGGAGTTTAGTCTTCAGGTTGGGATAACTCGAAGACTTGAAAACATAAGTCTTGGGAGTTTTGTGTGTTTTTAGGAATTAGAGTTAGTTCCTAGGATTGCAAGAGTTTTGTAATCTGATTTAGTTCCTAGGGTTGCAAGAGTTTTGTAATCTGATTTTCAAGTCGGAGAACTTGAAGTGGGATTCAACAGTCTGGGAGATTGTTGAAAAATAGGAATTAGAGTTTATAATTCCTTAGGTTACAGAGTTTGTAATCTTTTATTGAAGAGGCTCATTGTGTTTAGTGAAGTTGGGGTTAAATCCTGTAGAGGTACAAGTCGTGGTTTTTTACACCTTTTGTGAGTCGAGTGTTTTCATGTAAAACTATCATGTTCATTACTTACTGTCTTTACTGCTTCTGTTGGAACACGTCAGGCAACCCGTTTCACTCATAGGTAACTCGTAAGTAAAATTCACTAAAACATCAAGTCGTGTAGAATATTAATTGGTATCAAAGTGGGTATCTTATTTAAAGGCTAACACCTTAAGATTAAATCCAAAAAATAAATTCTGCACCACCTATTGGACATTGTGAAGGACAATCCACCACTAGGCCTCCTCTTTTCAATGGATTCCACTTTATCTGGTGGAAGGCTCGTATGAAGGACTTCATTCAGGCTGAAGACTATGAGCTATGGGATAGAATCACTGAGGGTCCCAAAATCCCTATGAAAACAGTTGAAGGTGAGAAAGTGAAAAAAGTGAGAAGTGAATTTACTCCAGAGGATCTCATCTCCCTCAAGAAAAATGCAAAGGCCAAAAATCTCAAGTTATACCACTGCCAAGCAAATCTGGGATGCACTAGTGAATGCTCATGAAGGAACAAGTCAAGTAAGAAAGTTCAGGATTGCAATACTATTCACTGAATATGAGACATTCAAAATGGAGGATGATGAGACATTGCAGAAAATGATTACTCGACTGACTACTTTGATAAATGAACTATCATCACTAGGAAAGGTGCTAACAACTGAAGAACAAGTTGATAAGGTCTTAAGGATCTTACCAAAAGCAAAGTGGGATGTAAAAGTTACTGCTATAAGAGAAGCAAAGGACATTACCACGATGACTCTTGATGAATTAGTGGAAAATCTGAAGACTTATGAGATGAACATGGATAACTTTAAAAGGGTTGAAAGTGAATACAAATCACTGTCCTTTAAGGCTTCTGATGGTGAGGACTCTGATTTAGATGAAGAATAGGTTGCATTCATCACCAAATTTTTTGAAAAGTTCTTCAAGAAGGAAAATGGCTACGAGTGGAAAGGAACAGGTAATAAAACCCGGTCCAATGAGAAACCTCAGCTGGGATGCTTCAAGTGTGGAAAGACGAATCACATGATCAAGGAGTGTCCATTATGGGAAATTGAGTGGAAAAAGGAAAGGGCTGAAAAAAAGGCAAAAATGAAGGAGAAAGCTAACTCTAAGAAAAAGAAAATGAAGATTATGCAATGGTAGCTGCTTGGGGTTCAGACTCTGAAGAATATGATGATGAAAAAGTAGATGAAGTTTCATTCGTGGCAATTAGAGATTCAGACTTAGAAGAAGAGGAGGCAAATTCTGAGGTAAGTATTCTTGAGCTAAAAGACAAATTGCATCTTTTCTCTAAAAAGAAACTTATTTTTTTGATGAATGCTCTAATTGATGATTTTCATGAACAGACCTTTGATAGGGTTCAATTATTCAGTGCTCTTGCAAGTCTAAAATTTGAATACATTGATCTGGAGACTTGTAAGATTGCAACTGACAAAAAAAATTGTACCGTAAAGGAACAAGTCAGCCAACTTGGTTCAACCAACTTGGATCTAAAATCAAAAGTCTTAAAATTGGCACTTTCTAAAAAGAATAAAGAGACCATGAGCGAAAGTCATAAGACTACTGAGTCAGAACTGAAGCAGCACAAAGAGAGTCTTCTTCGTGAAAGAGAAAATGTGAGAAAACTGAATCTAGAGATGTCTAGGTTAAAACTGGATCTTGAAAGAGCAAATAGGTGGACTAACTCTTCTAGAATTGTAAATCATCTAGGAAATAGGAATCAAAATGAAAGGGTTGGTATAGGTTTTCACAAAGAAACAATCTCCACTGAGGATCTATGTTATATTTGTGGAAAACTTGGACATCCTACCACTGAGTGTCCAGTTGCAGCAGGAGTTAGGAACAAAAACATAAAAATGGCTGAAAAGAGAACTCCCAAAACTGGTAAAAGGAACAGGTGAACTAACATGTTATCATCATGGGCAAAAAGAAGCTTAATTCATCATTTTACTCAAAGAAAAGGGCCCAACCTAGTCTGGTTTCCTAAAACTAACCTCTGATTGTTTTGCAGGATCGAGTGAAAGTAAGCAAGCAGATATAATACATGATTAGTGTTTGCTCAAGGCATATGAATGAAAAAAAATTAAATTTCTTTCGCTCACAGCTATGAAAGGAGGAAATGTAGGCTTTGAATATGGTATGAAAGAGAGGATAAGTGGCATTGGAAAGAATGAAAACCTTGTGATAGAGAGAATTGTGGATGAAACATGTGGATGAACCTGGTCCATTGCAGGAGTCTGATTAGGGATGATTAAGATAACATGAGTATCCCTCAATGATTGGCTAAAGAATACTGTATAAATTGCACATTAAGTTTAATTTTATGCTCAGGCTTGTACATTTAGTTGTATGTCTTTATACCATTTTCAAGTTCAAGTAACTCATGCAATATAACATTATATTTGCCTATGTCACAGGAAAATGGCTTGAAAAATGGAAACAGAATCAAGCATTGAAATATTGATCGAGGTATGTGCACCAATTTTTTTCAAATATTAAAAATGATTATAAAGCATTTGTACTTGTTCCTTCCAAAATGCCCAAAAGAGATTGACTCCTAAAAGAACTCCATAACCATCACTCTTTCTAAAGTAAGATAAAATCATCTGGGGTGTGAATCAGGGGGAATCTGTCTATGAGGCTATTAATGTTGTTGAAGGAGTTAAGGAGGATGTATCTTGTGAGGGGGAATATCTGGGTGAGCCCATAATTGAACCAAATTCATCTAATGGGCTCAATTTTATTGATGCATCTATTTAAGGGGAAATATTTAGGGACCCCTCAGTAGAACCTATTTCTCCTGTAAAGCTCACTGTTGAAAGGAATTTAGGATTGGTGAGCAAGGATGGACAATAGAGGGTTGGATCTGAAATATCTGCACCTACGAAACAGGTTGATGCACCTGGTTCTTAAAGAAGTTCCAATGCTCATTTGCAGCACCTAAAGGCTGCTTTGACTGCTAAGGATGATAAGATTGCAACACTTCATGCTTCTCACCTTGAGGTCTTGAATATGCTTCATGTGCAGTATAATATTAAGAAGGATGCTCTTAGAGATGAAAATGCATGTCTTAAAGCTAAACCAAAAAAAAAGAAGAAAGGCTACATTTTATGCCAACATACAAGGCTTGTTTGACTTACTCAAGAAAGATCTTCCTTCATCATCTCATGCTCCATCTTCACAAAAAGCGTAGACCTCCTATTCTTAGACTCTCCCAAACCTTTCCTACTCCCATCATAAATGCTTTAGTATTATTTTTAATTTTATTAAAAATATGTGGTGCATCTTATGAATGATCAATGAAAATGTTTGGTTTTAGTCTCTTGCTTCTGGCTATTCCCTTGTCTTTACAAATACCTTGTTATATCTAATCGAGTTTTTGACTATTAAGAGTTTGTATAGATGATATCCCCAGTGGCCATGACTGTTTAACTTGCTCATCTTAATATGCTCTTTGTATCACTATTTTATGATGTCAATAGGGGGAAGTGAGTATACTATGTAATATTTATAACCCAGTGTTCTAACCTGGTTCTTATAACGTGTTTCTCCTAATGCTTTTCTATCCATATGGTTGAAACTTTTTTATGATGTCAAAAGGGGGAAGTGTGTACACTGTGGAAAATGACTCTGACCTGGTTCATCTAAAGTGTGTCTTCTGATACTTTGTTTAGACTCTGAATTGATTTAAACAGGTTGAGCACACTACATAAGGAACGTGAGTTTGTCATCATCAAAAAGGGAGAATTTATTGGATTCTTGTATGTTTTGATGATTGACAACACAGTGGAACACATACATTAACATGTTCCTATTACCTGTTCCATCACGCAGAGTCCAACTTGCATTAGGATTCTTTGAAATGAAGGAGTCTCAAGTAGAAAAGATCTCAAAGCTTGCATAAAGCACGAATCAGATAAGAGTCTACATATGATAAGGAGTATATACATGGGTAGACCAAGAGAGTCCAAGAAAGAAGAGAGTCCAAGAATCAAGAGAGTCCAAGAAAGAAGAGAGTTCTTATGGAATTAGAAGTCTACTTACATAAGAACTCAAAGTCTGCACAAAGCATGAATGAGAGTTAGTGTTTGACTACAACACTCAAGAAGGGAGTCCAAGAAGCATAAGAATCCTTGTGGAGTTAAAAGTCTACTTGATTGTGAAGATCAATGATAGTTATAAATACTCAAGGACTTCCAAAACGAAATTGATGCACTCATACTGAGAGAAAAAAAAGATAGAACACGAGCAAATAAGCAAGAACAATATTTGAGAGAGTTCTACCTATCTATCCAAGTGCTGCCAGTACGAAGAACCAGATCAAAGAACCAGATTGAAAAACCTGTTCCACAGGACTATGTTTTACAGTTCTTGAGTCTAGTTTTGAGTATTGAGTTGTAATCTTCATGTTGTCTTAGTACCAGTGTGTTATAAACTGGTTTAGGAGTTTAGTCTTCAAGTTGGGATAACTCGAAGACTTGAAAACATAAGTCTTGGGAGTTTTGTGTGTTTTTAGGAATTAGAGTTGGTTCCTAGGATTGCAAGAGTTTTGTAATCTGATTTAGTTTCTAGGGTTGCAAGAGTTTTGTAATCTGATTTTCAAGTTGGAGAACTTGAAGTGGGATTCAACAGTCTGGGAGATTATTGAAAAATAGGAATTAGAGTTTATAATTCCTTAGGTTACAGAGTTTGTAATCTTTTGTTGAAGAGGCTCATTGTGTTTAGTGAAGTTGGGGTTAAATCCTGTAGAGGTACAGGTCGTGGTTTTTTACACCTTTTGTGAGCCGAGTGTTTTCCACGTAAAACTATCGTGTTCATTACTTACTGTCTTTACTGCTTTTGTTGGAACACGTCAGGCAACCCGTTTCACTCATAGGTAACTCGTAAGTAAAATTCACTAAAATATCAGGTCGTGTAGAATATCAACATACCAAGAAGCATCACAGGGTGAATAAATTGAGTAATTAGAACTATTGTCCAACAAAAAAGCCTTTAAATATAGAGATGGACAATCACATGAGCAATATGACTCGGCTGATAGCAAAGCTGGCAATATAAAATTGCATTAGTAGGTTGAGATGGAATGTAAGAATCAATATAGGAAACATGTGGAGGATCTAGGATAGAAGGAAGACGAGGACGAAGAGTGAACTATTGAGGCACAATATTAAAGATTTGGTATTTCCTTGAGTCTGGCGATGATGCCCACTCTCGTCATTGAAATGGAGACCACCATTATTTTGTCGACCACGTCCACGACCATAAGAGGAAGAAGATTGTTGCTTGGCCACAAAAAATTGTGGTAGCATTATCCATAGAAGAACTAGAGAATCTGCTCAATTGGGATTCATGGAGGAGGAGAAGGGAGCACACTTCAATAAAGGAATGAAAAGGAACACGAGTGGAAATAGAGGAGCTCAAAGTCAAATATTCAGGAGTTGAACCAAAGTGTATTTGGAGACCAAGATTAGAATTCTTTAAAAATATTTTTTTTTCCATAAATAGATCCAGGAGGTCTTTATTCTTATTTTTCTTAGTGAGTTAGAATAGGTTGAATTTCCAATGAATGTCAAGACATCAACTATGAAATTGAGATGATGGACATATTCATTAATTAAAAAATTATCTTTCTTAAGATTGTAAAACTGGACTTTGACTTGAAGTATTTGAGAACTGACTTGATCACAAAATATATAAATGCTCAATTTGAAGTCATGTATCTCTAGAAGTAAAAGAACGATTTGGCTTGATTATCGCTTGAAGAATCTCTTGAGAAATAGCTGCTTGAATCCATGAAAGGACAATGATGTTAAGTTGAATCCATTGTTAAAAGGAAGGGTTAGGGACAGAGGTACCATCATCACACTGAATAGTAGTCTAAGGATAAGGGAAACTTCTATCAATGAAGCCATAAAAACCTTTGAGGAATGATAAATGATGCAATGATACTAAGAAGAAAAAATGATACTAAAGATAAATGATGCTAAAAAAGGTACTAAGAAGAAAAAAATCAACAATAAACAAGCTAAGCATGTATATAAGGATACTAAAGACCACAACCTCCTTACTATTGATTATAAGGTGTCTGAAATGACTAAGTGTAATACATATGCTGGTAATATTACTTCCCCTGCTATAGCTAATACTATCACGCCTACTAGCAATATTATTAACCCCCTTTTTGTTCCTGGAGTGGTTAATGGTGATATTTCTATAGATAGTATTACTCTCACTAATGTTAATGATCCTATTTCAACTAACAATACTATCATTGCTCCTCCCCTAAATATAATATTGCTTCCTCTAGTTTAATATTCTTATTAACAATTTTGGAATCATTTGACAAAAAGGGTACTCTATTGAATAAGAGAACCTCTAATGAAGTTATTGTTAAAAATATTCTCTCCAACTCCTTACGTAACCTTCAATTCTTAGCTTGTCCAAAATTGCTTATTGTGTGAGTAGGTCAATACCATCAAAATAAACTGAACTTTTGCCAATGTTTGCTACTAAGACAGATGCAGTTAAAAACTCAGGAAACATTCATACAACTTCATCACATTAATAAAATCATCCCTTCATAAAATTATTAAATCATCTACAAAACCAAGTTGAGCAATGCTAAGTTTATCACACTTAGGGTGGTAGTTGAAATCATGATCATGTTTTAAGATTTTGAGAAGTCGGTTGAGGTATTCCATACATAGTACAAAAAGAAAAGTAGACAATGGATTCCATTAGCTTACACATTTCTTAGTAGAAAAACTTTTACTCGTCTTGTTATTCGAGTTATGTTTGATTTGCTCGATCAAGTGAGGCATCGCGTGCCTGTCGCGCCTCCTCAGGTTTGGGGACGGGGTCCGTCGCTTCTTTAATTATACACAGACCCCGTCGGGTCTCTTTTCCCTCATTTCTCTCTTTCTCTTTTTCTCTCCTCCTCTCCTCCATCATTGCACCACTGCTCCGCCGCTCTTTCGCCGCTGCTCCTCCACCACCGCTCCCTCCACCGCCACTCCCTCCAACCTCCTCCCATTTTGAGGTTAGTTATTTTGTTAATTTGAAGGTTAGAGTTTAATTTGGATATTTTTATTTTCAAAAATTGATAAGTGTATTCTAGACTAGGGTATGTTGTTGTTGTTGAATTTAGACTATGGTGTATATGTTATTGTTGTGTTGTTGTGTCGTTGCTGAATTCTAAACTAAGATTTTGAGAAATTGATAGTGAAAATTGATATATGAAAAAATTGATAGTGAAAATTCCTTTTTTAGATTATATTCTTAATTTATGAACTTTAATTAGTTTAGGCTTGTTAATTAGTTTGTGAACCTTAGTTTATACTTGCTATTAGTTTGTGAACCTTAGTTTAGGCTTGCTAATTAGTTTGTGAACCTTAGTTTAGGCTTGTTATTAGTTTGTGAACCTTAGTTTAGGCTTGCTAATTAGTTTGTGAACTTTAATTTAGGCTTTCTATTAGTTTGTGAAACTTAGTTTAGGCTTGCTATAATTAGTTTGTGAACCTTAGTTTAGGCTTGCTGTTAGTTTGTGAACCTTGGTTTAGGTAATGCTTGCTATTAGCTTGTGAACCTTAGTTTAGGTAATGCTTTGAACTTGACTTATATAGGTTCTTGAATTAAGTACTTGAATTAGATTATTAGTTTTAAACTTTAGGTTCTTTTTTGAACTTTAATTAGATACTTGAATTTTGAATTTGAATTTGAAATTAAGATTTGGAACTTGAATTAGGATAAGGTTCTTGAATTTGAAAGTTGAATTTGGAACTTGAATTTGGAATTAGGATTTGAAACTTGAATTAGGATTTGAAACTTGAATTAGGATTAGGACTTGAACTTGAATTTGAAATTAGGTTTTTGAATTAGATTATCAACTTGAATTAGGTTCTTGAATCTTAGTTTTTTTAAGTTAAGCTTTTTTAAGTTAAGTTTGTTAGTTTAAATTGTTAGTTTTGAGTTAAGAATTAGTTTTCAACTTTAGGTTCTTTTTTGAACTTGAATTAGGTACTTAAATTTGGAATTAGGATTTGAAACTTGAATTTGGAACTTGAATTTGGAACTTTAATTTGGAACTTGAATTAGGATTAGGACTTGAACATGAATTTGAAATTAGGTTCTTGAATTAGATTATTAACTTGAATTAGGTTATTGAATCTTAGTTTTTTTAAGTTAAATTTGTCAGTTTAAATTGTTAGTTTTGAGTTAAGAATTAGTTTTCAACTTTAGGTTCTTTTTTGAACTTTAATTTGGAACTTTAATTTGGAACTTGAATTAGGATTAGGACTTGAACTTGAATTTGGAATTAGGTTCTTGATTTAGATTTTTAACTTGAATTAGGTTCTTGAATCTTAGTTTTTAAGTTAAGCTTTTTTAAGTTAAGTTTGTTAGTTTTAATTGTTAGTTTTGAGTTAAGAATTAGTTTTCAACTTTAGATTCGTTTTTGAACTTGAATTAGGTACTTGAATTTTGAACTTGAATTTGAAATTAGGATTTGGAACTTGAATTAGGATTAGGAGTTGAACTTGAATTTGGAATTAGGTTATTGAATTAGATTATTAACTTGAATTAGGTTCTTGAATCTTAGTTTTTTTAAGTTAAGTTTGTTAGTTTAAATTGTTAGTTTTGAGTTAAGAATTAGTTTTCAATTTTAGGTTCTTTTTTGAACTTGAATTAGTTACTTGAATTTTGAACTTGAATTTGGAATTAGGATTTAAAACTTTAATTTGGAACTTTAATTTGGAACTTTAATTTGGAACTTGAATTTGGAACTTGAATTAGGATTAGGACTTGAACTTGAATTTGGAATTAGGTTCTTGAATTAGGTTCTTGAATTAGGTTCTTGAATCTTAGTTTTTTTAAGTTAAGTTTGTTAGTTTAAATTGTTAGTTTTGAGTTAAGAATTAGCTTTCAACTTTAGGTTATTTTTTGAACTTGAATTTGGAACTTTAATTTGGAACTTGAATTAGGATTAGGACTTGAACTTGAATTTGGAATTAGATTCTTGAATTAGATTATTAACTTGAATTAGGTTCTTGAATCTTAGTTTTTTTGAGTTAAGTTTTTTTTAAGTTAAGTTTGTTAGTTTAAATTGTTAGTTTTGAGTTAAGAATTAGTTTTCAACTTTAAATTCTTTTTTGAACTTGATTTAGGTACTTGAATTTTGAACCTGAATTTGGAATTAGGATTTGAAACTTGAATTTGGAACTTGAATTAGGATTAGGACTTGAACTTGAATTTGGAATTAGGTTCTTGAATTAGATTATTAACTTGAATTAGGTTCTTGAATCTTAGTTTTTTTAAGTTAAGTTTTTTTAAGTTAAGTTTGTTAGTTTAAATTGTTAGTTTTGAGTTAAGAATTAGTTTTCAACTTTAGGTTCTTTTTTGAACTTTAATTTGGAACTTGAATTAGGATTAGGACTTGAACTTGAATTTGGAATTAAGTTCTTGAATTCGATTATTAACTTGAATTAGGTCCTTGAATCTTAATTTTTTTAAGTTAAGTTTTTTTAAGTTAAGTTTGTTAGTTTAAATTGTTAGTTTTGAGTTAATAATTAGTTTTCAACTTTAGATTCTTTTTTGAACTTGAATTAGGTACTTGAATTTAGAACTTGAATTTAGAACTTGAATTTGGAACTGGAATTAGGATTAGGACTTGAACTTGAATTTGAAATTAGGTTCTTGAATTAGATTATTAACTTGAATTAGGTTATTGAATCTTAGTTTTTTTAAGTTAAGTTTGTTAGTTTAAATTGTTAGTTTTGAGTTAAGAATTAGTTTTCAACTTGAGGTTCTTTTTTGAACTTTAATTTGGAACTTGAATTTGGAACTTGAATTAGGATTAGGACTTGAACTTGAATTTGGAATTAGGTTCTTAAATTAGATTATTAACTTGAATTAGGTTCTTGAATTTTAGTTTTTTTAAGTTAAGCTTTTTTATGTTAAGTTTGTTAGTTTAAATTGTTAGTTTTGAGTTAAGAATTAGTTTTTCAACTTTAGGTTCTTTTTTGAACTTGAATTAGGTACTTGAATTTGGAATTAGGATTTGGAACTTTAATTTGGAATTTGAATTTGGAACTTGAATTAGTATTAGGATTTGAACTTTAATTTGGAATTAGGTTCTTGAATTAGATTATTAACTTGAATTAGATTCTTAAATCTTAGTTTTTTTAAGTTAAGTTTGTTAGTTTAAATTGTTAGTTTATATTGTTAGTTTTGAGTTAAAAATTAGTTTTTAACTTTAGGTTCTTTTTTGAACTTGAATTAGGTACATGAATTTTGAACTTGAGTTTGAAATTAGGATTTGAAACTTGAATTTGAAACTTTAATTTGAAACTTTAATTAGGATTAAGACTTGAACTTGAATCTCAAATTAGGTTCTTGAATCTTAGTTTTTTTAAGTTAAGTTTGTTAGTTTAAATTGTTAGTTTTGAGTTAAGAATTAGTTTTCAACTTTAGGTTCATTTTTGAACTTGAATTTGGAACTTTAATTTGGAACTCGAATTTGGAACTTGAATTAGATTAGGACTTGAACTTGAATTTGGAATTAGGTTCTTGAATTAGAGTATTAAATTGAATTAGGTTCTTGAACCTTAGTTTTTTTAAGTTAAGCTTGTTAGTTTTGAGTTGAGAATTAGTTTTCAACTTTAGGTTCTTTTTTGAACTTGAATTTGGAACTTGAATTAGGATTAGGACTTGAACTTGAATTTGGAATTAGGTTTTTGAATTAGATTATTAACTTGAATTAGGTTCTTGAATCTTAGTTTTTTTAAGTTAAGTTTTTTTAAGTTAAGTTTGTTAGTTTAAATTGTTAGTTTTGAGTTAAGAATTAGTTTTCAACTTTAGGTTCTTTTTTGAACTTTAATTTGGAACTTGAATTTGGAACTTGAATTAGGATTAGGACTTGAATTTGAATTTGGAATTAGGTTCTTGAATTCGATTATTAACTTGAATTAGGTTCTTGAATCTTAATTTTTTTAAGTTAAGTTTGTTAGTTTAAATTGTTAGTTTTGAGTTAAAAGAATTAGTTTTCAACTTTAGGTTCTTTTTTGAAATTGAATTAGGTACTTGAATTTGGAATTAGGATTTGGAACTTGAATTTGGAATTTGATTTGGAACTGGAATTAGGATTAGGACTTGAATTTGAATTTGGAATTAGGTTCTTAAATTAGATTATTAACTTGAATTAGGTTATTGAATCTTAGTTTTTTTAAGTTAAGTTTGTTAGTTTAAATTGTTTGTTTTGAGTTAAGAATTAGTTTTCAACTTGAGGTTCTTTTTTGAACTTGAATTTGGAACTTGAATTTGGAATTTGGAACTTGAATTAGGATTAGGACTTGAACTTGAATTTGGAATTAGGTTCTTCAATTAGATTATTAACTTGAATTATGTTCTCGAATCTTAGTTTTTTTAAGTTAAGCTTTTTTAAGTTAAGTTTGTTAGTTTAAATTGTTAGTTTATATTGTTAGTTTTGAGTTAAAAATTAGTTTTTAACTTTAGGTTCTTTTTTGAACTTGAATTAGGTACATGAATTTTGAACTTGAGTTTGAAATTAGGATTTGAAACTTGAATTTGAAACTTTAATTTGAAACTTTAATTAGGATTAAGACTTGAACTTGAATCTCAAATTAGGTTCTTGAATCTTAGTTTTTTTAAGTTAAGTTTGTTAGTTTAAATTGTTAGTTTTGAGTTAAGAATTAGTTTTCAACTTTAGGTTCATTTTTGAACTTGAATTTGGAACTTTAATTTGGAACTCGAATTTGGAACTTGAATTAGATTAGGACTTGAACTTGAATTTGGAATTAGGTTCTTGAATTAGAGTATTAAATTGAATTAGGTTCTTGAACCTTAGTTTTTTTAAGTTAAGCTTGTTAGTTTTGAGTTGAGAATTAGTTTTCAACTTTAGGTTCTTTTTTGAACTTGAATTTGGAACTTGAATTAGGATTAGGACTTGAACTTGAATTTGGAATTAGGTTTTTGAATTAGATTATTAACTTGAATTAGGTTCTTGAATCTTAGTTTTTTTGAGTTAAGTTTTTTTAAGTTAAGTTTGTTAGTTTAAATTGTTAGTTTTGAGTTAAGAATTAGTTTTCAACTTTAGGTTCTTTTTTGAACTTTAATTTGGAACTTGAATTTGGAACTTGAATTAGGATTAGGACTTGAATTTGAATTTGGAATTAGGTTCTTGAATTCGATTATTAACTTGAATTAGGTTCTTGAATCTTAATTTTTTTAAGTTAAGCTTTTTTAATTTAAGTTTGTTAGTTTAAATTGTTAGTTTTGAGTTAAAAGAATTAGTTTTCAACTTTAGGTTCTTTTTTGAAATTGAATTAGGTACTTGAATTTGGAATTAGGATTTGGAACTTGAATTTGGAACTTGATTTGGAACTGGAATTAGGATTAGGACTTGAATTTTAATTTGGAATTAGGTTCTTGAATTAGATTATTAACTTGAATTAGGTTATTGAATCTTAGTTTTTTTAAGTTAAGTTTGTTAGTTTAAATTGTTTGTTTTGAGTTAAGAATTAGTTTTCAACTTGAGGTTCTTTTTTGAACTTTAATTTGGAACTTGAATTTGGAATTTGGAACTTGAATTAGGATTAGGACTTGAACTTGAATTTGGAATTAGGTTCTTCAATTAGATTATTAACTTGAATTATGTTCTCGAATCTTAGTTTTTTTAAGTTAAGCTTTTTTAAGTTAAGTTTGTTAGTTTAAATTGTTAGTTTTGAGTTGAAAATTAGTTTTCAACTTTAGGTTATTTTTTGAACTTGAATTAGGTACTTGAATTTGGAATTAGGATTTGGAACTTTAATTTGGAATTTGAATTTGGAACTTGAATTAGTATTAGGACTTGAACTTGAATTTAGAATTAGGTTCTTGAATTAGATTATTAACTTGAATTAGGTTTTTGAATCTTAGTTTTTTTAAATTAAGTTTGTTAGTTTAAATTGTTAGTTTATATTGTTAGTTTTGAGTTAAAAATTAGTTTTTAACTTTAGGTTCTTTTTTGAACTTGAATTAGGTACATGGATTTTGAACTTGAATTTGGAATTAGGATTTGGAACTTGAATTTGGAACTTTAATTTGGAACTTTAATTTGGAACTTTAATTAAGATTAAGACTTGAACTTGAATTTGGAATTAGGTTCTTGAATCTTAGTTTTTTTAAGTTAAGTTTGTTAGTTTAAATTGTTAGTTTTGAGTTAAAAATTAGTTTTCAACTTTAGGTTCTTTTTTGAACTTGAATTTGGAACTTTAATTTGGAATCGAATTTGGAACTTGAATTAGGATTAGGACTTGAACTTGAATTTGGAATTAGGTTTTTGAATTAGAGTATTAAATTGAATTAGGTTCTTGAACCTTAGTTTTTTTAAGTTAAGCTTTTTTAAGTTAAGTTTGCTGGTTTTGAGTTGAGAATTAGTTTTCTATTTTAGAAATGATTTTTTGAATTAGAATTAAGTTGGTTCTTGAATTTGGAATTAAGTTTTTGAATTAGATTATTAACTTGAATTTGGGAACTTTGAATTTGAAATAGGTTCTTGAATTAGTTTTGGGTTTTGTTTTAGAATCTTGAATTAATATTTAACTTTAACCTTTTGAATTAGGTTCTTGAATCTAAGTTTTTTTAAGTTAACCTTTTTAAAGTTAAGTTTGTTAGTTTAAATTGTTAGTTTTGAGTTAAGAATTAGTTTTCAACTTTAGGTTCTTTTTTGAACTTGAATTTGGAACTTGAATTTGGAACTTGAATTTGGAACTTGAATTAGGATTAGGACTTGAACTTGAATTTGGAATTAGGTTCTTGAATTAGATTATTAACTTGAATTAGGTTCTTGAATCTTAGTTTTTTTAAGTTAAGTTTTTTAAAGTTAAGTTTGTTAGTTTAAATTGTTAGTTTTGAGTTAAGAATTAGTTTTCAACTTTAGGTTCTTTTTTTAACTTTAATTTGGAACTTAAATTAGGATTAGGACTTGAACTTGAATTTTGAATTAGGTTGTTGAATTAGATTATTAACTTGAATTAGGATCTTGAATCTTAGTTTTTTTAAGTTAAGCTTTTTTAAGTTAAGTTTGTTAGTTTTGAGTTAAGAATTAGTTTTCAACTTTAGGTTCTTTTTTGAACTTGAATTAGGTACTTGAATTTTGAACTTGAATTTGCAATTAGGATTTGGAACTTTAATTTGGAACTTGAATTAGGATTAGGACTTGAACTTGAATTTAGAATTATGGTCTTGAATTAGATTATTAACTTGAATTAGGTTCTTGAATCTTAGTTTTTTTAAGTTAAGTTTGTTAGTTTAAATTGTTAGTTTTGAGTTAAGAATTAGTTTTCAAATTTAGTTTTTTTTTTTAACTTGAATTTGGAACTCGAATTTAGAACTTGAATTAGGATTAGGACTTGAACTTGAATTTGGAATTAGGTTCTTGAATTAGAGTATTAAATTGAATTAAGTTATTGAACCTTAGTTTTTTTAAGTTAAGCTTTTTAAAGTTAAGGTTGCTGGTTTTGACTTGAGAATTAGTTTTCAACTTTAGGAATGCTTTTTTGAACTAGAATTAGGTTGGTTCTTGAACTTGGAATAAAGTTCTTGAATTAGATTATTAACTTGAATTTGAAATAGGTTCTTGAATTAGTTTTGGGTGTTGTTTTAGAATATTGAATTAATATTTAACTTTAACCTTTTGAATTAGGTTCTTGAATCTAAGACTTTTTTAAGTTAACCTTTTTAAAGTTAAGTTTGTTAATTTAAATTGTTAGTTTTGAGTTAAGAATTAGTTTTCAACTTTAGGTTCTTTTTTGAACTTGAATTTGGAACTTGAATTTGGAACTTGAATTAGGATTAGGACTTGAACTTGAATTTGGAATTAGGTTTTTGAATTAGATTATTAACTTGAATTAGGTTCTTGAATCTTAGTTTTTTTAAGTTAAACTTTTTTAAGTTAAGTTTGTTAGTTTAAATTGTTAGTTTTGAGTTCAGAATTAGTTTTCAACTTTAGGTTCTTTTTTGAACTTGAATTTGGAACTTTAATTTGGAACTTGAATTAGGATTAAGACTTGAACTTGAATTTGGAATTAGGTTCTTGAATTAGATTATTAACTTGAATTAGGTTCTTGAATCTTAGTTTTTTTAAGTTAAGCTTTTTAAAGTTAAGTTTGTTAGTTTAATTTGTTAGTTTTGAGTTAAGAATTAGCTTTCAACTTTAAGTTCTTTTTTGAACTTGAATTTGGAACTTGAATTAGGATTAGGACTTGAACTTGAATTAGGATTAGGACTTGAACTTGAATTTGGAATTAGGTTCTTGAATTAGATTATTAACTTGAATTAGGTTCTTGAACCTTAGTTTTTTTAAGTTAAGCTTGTTAGTTTTGAGTTGAGAATTAGTTTTCAACTTTAGGTTCTTTTTTGAACTTGAATTAGGTACTTGAATTTTGAACTTGAATTTGGAATTAAGATTTGGAACTTGAATTTGGAATTAAGATTTGGAACTTGAATTTGGAACTTGAATTTGGAATTAGGTTCTTGAATTAGATTATTTTGACACATTTTGATATTTTTTGACACTTTTGTTTATTGTTATTGAATACTTTATAGGTCCTTTTGGTGGAACTTTTATATGATTAGTAGATTTTTACTTCTTTTTTAGTTTGTTGTTGATGTTTAAATTATTTTATAAATGTTGTAATTGCTGGTTTGGGCTGTATCGAATAGGTTATTGAAATGACAGGTGGTGCATATTGAAAATGTAAATTTTTGCAGCTGAAAAAAATGCAGAAAAGCGACGGACAGCGTCTCTTTTGTCATCGCTTTTCTGAATTTTTTTTTAAAAATTCCCAGAAAAAGTGACGGACAGCGTCGCTTTTCTGGAAAAAATTTACCAGGAAAAGCGATGCGTCGCTTTTCTGGAAAAATGAAAAAAAAAGTCGTCGCTTTTGCCTTTGCGTCGCTTAAAGCGACGCTGTCCGTCCTTCTTGAAAAGTGACAGGCCATTTTCCCACGGTAGTGAGGCCGTCGCTTTTCCATCGCTTTTGGCCAAAAAAGCGACGGCTAGCGTCCCTTTTGGCCGTCTCTTTTTGGCCTTTTTTTTAATAGTGTTAGAAGAAGAAATAGTCCACATACTCAAATCAAAAATCAAATATAATTTAAGGACTTAGCATCAAAGCATAATTCTCGCACTCATAAACGAATTTATATGTATGCACAAAGAATCATACGCTTGTCTGTTATGTACATCTTTACTAATTAAACATGCTAAAATAAAATCAAATAAGACTTTAATGGGTTGTATTGTTGTCTAGGAGACGAGTACGAAAATTATAGAATAGTGACTTACACTTTCCTAAGTACTTTTCACTTTTTTACTTCATCACCCATTATTTTCTTTTCTTTATTGTCAGCCCTCTCTTCATAAATTATTTTCACTCGTAATGCTCATCATATCAAGAACGTTTTAATTATTTTTTAATATTTTTTTCTCAATCAATTTTTCTTTCATGTCACATTCTTTTTAAGAGAGTCTTTTCATTTTTTTCATCACTTTGTATTTATTATTGGTCATCTTTTTTTACACTCGATGGTCCCTTTTTTCAGATTTAATAATTATATCACAGTCGAAGCTACAGTTCTCAAGGAAGCAGGGTGCAAATACGACTATCAAACGAAAAGCTATAAGCTCAAAGGGGCAACTAGTGATAACAATATCTGAGTAGGTTAGAATTCACAAGACATATAAAAAAAATCTTATTTTATCATCTTCTAAACAGATCAATACTGTTTATTCTGATTCAATAGCATGCAGGAAAAGTTCTAAACTGTGATGCAAAATATGAAATATGCAAGAACTCATCACCTCAGATGAAACAAGTCTCAATCATGATGGATCATTTCTACTTCTAAAACAGACATGGTCATAACGAACTACAATAAAAGCTACAAAGTCATGACGATGATCCTAGGTATCAAAAATTTGTTATTTTATTAATCATTCAATCACTCACAGAAAAGTTCTACTCAAGCTCAGCCATAAATATATTAGTATCAAATATGTCAAAAGGTCTTTTGTTTTCTCTCCATTACTATTTCTAAAAGTAAAAAAAGGTGACTCTTAAAAAATACAAAAAAATATTGTAAAAATAATAAGATCTGATAAATATAATCCCCTCAAGACGGCCATCATCTATCCCATGTTGGTAAAAGTCTTTACCTATGACTAAAAATAATAAATTAAAATTACTACCCGATTAAAGCTACATATCTCATAAAAGAATCGATGCACAAAGAAAAATTAAGAGATTATTATCTACCTAATAAAATAGCGCAACACAACACAACACAACACCAAAACAATTTTGTCACCCCACACTTAAAATTGTGCATTGTCCTCTGTGCACATAAAAATAAGAAAAGGTAAAAGAAACTCTCCAGAAGGCCAAAGGTTAAAGAATAAAAATAAGAGAAAATGTATCAAGACCCCCCTAAAGTTGGTCGACATTTGAAAGTAGACACCTAAACTTTACGGGGGTCCTATTCCCCCACTCAACTAACTGTACCGTTCTAAATACCCCATTTTAACTCATTTTCTCACCAGCTTTTATTTCAAAAGGGGCGCGTGTGTCTCACCCCTTAATTAAATATTAATAATAATTTTAATAACCTAACCCGTGTAAAAAAGTCGGGTTTACCCGACCGACCCGCCCTCTTTTGTCTTCCCCCTCTTCTAGATATTTCCATTTTTTTAAAACCGATCAAATTCCAAAAAGTAAAAAGCTAAGAAAATGTTAGGGTTTGTCATCGTCTTTGTCAATCTCTGAGATTGTGGTGTCGAAAACTAAGAAACTGCATAGTAAACAAAGTAGTGAAGAGGAGAGAATTTTTTTTTTTGGAGAAGCTTCAATGGCTATAATGGAGATTGGGGGCGTTTGAGAAGATGGGTTTCTCTTTATAAAGAAACAGTTTAAATTAACAATGCCACATGGCTTTATTTAATTGGTTTGTGGCAGCAAATTCAATCACTCACGCGTTCTTACCACGTGAGAATACTGCTGGTGAGAAAATGGGTCAAAATGGGGTATTTAGAATGGTATAGTTAGTTGAGTGGGGTAATAGGACCCCCGTAAAGTTTAGGTGTCTACTTCCAAATGTCGACTAACTTTAGGGGGGTCTTGATGCATTTTCTCTAAAAATAACTTATAGGATACTTAGACTTCTCCCAATAAGATTTATTTATTTATGTGGACATCCCACACTTAGTTCGAACCATCCAAATCACTTTTGCATACTTCCAATCGCTTTGCTTCCTTGCTCATCTTCCTAACAAAAATAAATAAATAAATATAAATAATAATAGAAAATAAATAAAAAAAGAAAAGCAATAAATTTTTACTAGTATACATAAATAGCAAGTAATTTAATACAAGTGTTTAGCCACAAACAAATTCAAACTCTTACTTAGATCCGTCAAAATGAGCTTGGCCCTTGAGGCCAACCCAACCCAACCCACTACCCAGGTAGGGTTGAATTAAGATTTATTAACCTCATTTAAAATTGAGGCTTATAAGCCCGGCTCCAGTCATCCCAGTGACCCTTGAGACTTGGTTGTGCCCGGCCCGTGAGTCAAAAGATTATTTAATTTAAATTAAAAATTATAAAAAAAAAGGTAAAAACTAGAAATAGTGATTAACGAATAAGTGATTTTGGGATATCTTACACAATATTTTACTCATTTAGCATTAAATCCCTCATACTAAAATAAGTAATTACCAAGTATAAAAATTGCATCCATCATAAAAATATACAAACACTTGTTGCTACTCAAAATTGATTGCACGACTATATTCAAATTGAAAGGGGTAATATTTTTAAATGAATTTAAATATGATTAATTTTTGAAATTTAGTTATTTGATAATTTTTAACTAATTAAATTTGCATATGAATATAGACGAAGATAAAGATGATAATTAAAACAACTTATCACAAACAAATTGAAATGCATTTCATGATGTTTGATGTTTAATATGAGATAAGTTGTTGTAGAAATATGTACATTCATATAATCATATGTAAAAAATATTAAGAAGTTGATATATTTATATGTTTGAATTTAGATTGAAAAAAGAAATTTTACTATAAAAAAATAGAAAAATGGAAGGGCTAACTCACCCCAGGCCGCGGCCCTTCTAGGGTTAGATTGGACTGGCCATATTAAGGCCCTTTCAAATGAAGGGCCAGCCCATCCAGCCCATCAAATTTCTTGGCCCGCAAGTCTTGGGTTGGGTTGAAATGAACTGACATTGTTTGACAGCTGTACTCTCATGGATAAATATATAAGACTTTCAAACTTTGCTTATCTGGCAGTCAACATAATATCTCTAATATGGACATAATTACTTAGCATTATATAGAAGGTAATATTTGCATTTTGAAATTTTGATTATATGACTTTGGAAAGTGATTTAATTTATTATTTTTTCTTATTTGTTGGATGTTCTCTATATAAGCACAATAATAAAGACCAACAAACTAGAAACGAAAAGAGATAAAGAAAAACAAAGAAAAAAAATGGAAATTATGAAGAAAGAAACAAGTGTTCTCATTGTTGGAGCTGGCCCTGCTGGCATAGCTACTTCTGCTTGTTTAAATCTAAAAAATATTTCAAATATAGTTTTAGAAAAAGATAACTCTTTTGCTTCTTTATGGAGAAAAAGGTCTTATGATAGGTTGAAACTTCACATAGAAAATCAATTTTGTGAACTTCCCTATATGTCATTTCCTCCAAATTCACCTACTTTTGTGTCAAAAAATGATTTTCTTGAATACTTAGATACATATGTTTCTCATTTTGATGTTAATCCCTTGTATCAACGTGTCATTGAGTCTGCATTTTTTGATAATGTAGATGATAAATGGCATGTTAAGGCAATGAACATCGAAAAAAATGTTGTTGAGAATTACGTTGCTAGATTTCTTGTTGTTGCAACTGGAGAAAATAGTAAAGGTTTTTTTCCAAACATTGAAGGATTGGATGGTTTTGATGGAAAGATCATGCATTCTATTGAGTATAAAAATGGAAAGAGTTTTAAGGAGAAAGATGTTTTAGTTGTTGGATGTGGAAATTCAGGCATGGAAATTGCCTATGATTTGTCTAACTGGGGTGCTCGTACATCCATCGTTGTTCGTAGCCCTGTATGTTCTCTCTTTTACTATTTAATTTTCTCCTGTCGTTCTATTTCATCTGCCACTTTATTTTACGTGAATCTATTTGACTAACACGAAATTTTGAAAAAAAAAATCATAGATTTTAGAAACTTCTAGTCTTGAATGTATTTTGATATTTTTGTGCTAAAATCATGTCATTAATGGTACAATTTTTTTTTTTATATATAAAAAAGGTATCATTCTTTTTGATAGAATAAAAATAAAATAGTCTCACATAACATGAAACATATAGAGTATAAATTATTCAAGAAGGATGCCTTTACTATTCTATAAATACATGTCGTGATAGTATTCATTTAAGAAAGAAACAAAGGTAATTGATCAAACATTCCTTACCATTAATATTATTAGATTTTTTTTTAAAATTAATTAGTTTTTGCCAAATTTTAATTTTTGCATGGAAAATCAATTAAAAATAATCTTTCAATTTTAGTTGTATCAAAGTTCATTACAATGATCGTCATGTTTTCTTATGTATAGGTACACATTCTGACGAAGGAAATTGTTCAATGGGGAATGTTTTTATTGAAATATATTTCTTGTGATATAGTGGACCAAATGGTGGTGATGTTAAGTAAATTAGCATATGGAGATCTTTCTATATTTGGGCTAAATAGGCCTAAAAAAGGTCCTTTTTATCTCAAGAAAGCTACTGGTAAATCTGCTGTTATTGATGTTGGAACAGTGGACAAAATCAAACAAGAAAAAATCAAGGTATATAGAATATTTTTGTCACTCCAATTATGTATTATTATAATTATTTTTCTCCAATGTAGGTTTTAATTATTTTGTGATTTTTATGGTTAATCTCATTTTGTTCATCAGGTTTTACCTTCGATCAAGAAAATCAAAGGAAATTATGTTAAGTTTACCGATGGTCAGAAGAAACGGTTTGATGCGTTGGTTTTAGCTACAGGGTACAAAAGCACAGTTACAAAATGGCTCAAGGTATTTGATAATTTTTGTATACATAGCTCAAATTTAAAATGTAATAATTCGATCCTTAATTATTAGTTTTAACGCTCCATTTTAGGATTCCAGATTTTATACAAGTCAATGTAATCATTTTGTCCTAAAATGGGATGTTAAAACTTAAAATTAAGAGTTGAATTTTACATAGATCTAGGCAATATATCTTCTTGAATTTTTTTTTGATGTCATGCTAAAGATTGAAAAATAATGTTCTTTTTTTTTTAAAAACATATTTCGTAGATTTAAAAAAGAGAACTTGAAAATATGTTCTTCGCAAATTTAACTATTTTATATGTGAAATGCTTTGTGTAGGATGATGGTGTGCTATTCAATGAAAATGGAATGCCAAAAAAGAAAAGTCCTTGTCATTGGAAAGGGAAGAGAGGTATTTATTGTGTAGGATTTGCAAGTGCTGGATTATTTGGAATTTCATCTGATGCCAAGAATATAGCTGAAGATATCAATAAGATTTTGATGCACATTTGATGGTGAGATGGATGAGACCATTTTGTCTTTTAACTAGATATTTCAGATTTGAGTTTTAAGCATTATATCATAATTGTGTTTTACTTCTAAAAAGCTTTCTTGGTGGAAAAAATTTTCTAGTCGGAAAAGATCTCTTTCATATTTGATTACTTCTTTCCTGGATGAGGAGTTTTGGACTTCTATAAATAGAGGATATTTTCTTCTCAAACATAATATAGTTCTTTAGGGTTTGAGAGTTTTGTTTAGGGGGAGATTTTCTATCTATAGTTTTAATATTTTATTTTATATTAGTTTCCATAATATGTTTTTAGTATAATTTTCTTTGTCATCTGATTTATCGTCGTTAAGCTTTGTAATTATTAACTTTCGCATGACGCATTGATTCTTTCGATCCCAACAAGAACCTTTTCACAAGGAGCACTTTTCATTTTAGTGGACTATACGAGGCACGAATCCAAATTAATTGGCTTGATAGGTTTTGAATATCGGATCTATTACGAAAATATATATTAATTTTACTATATTTTCTGCCTCTTCTAACACAATTGAAAAATCGTGTTGTAGTTGGTAGCAAATTCACAGTGCACAATTTTGTATTCTTATATTTCATTTACAAATGTTATACAAGGGAGGTTACCTTATTCTAGCTTTTTGGCATTTTCAACGTCCACAATTCTATACTCTTGGATTGTTTGGTTCGCGGGATAAAAGATTATAATTTAGAAATAAAATTAAATAATAAAAACCCACCAAACACCTACACCTTCTCGTCCTCCACTCCTCCTCGACATCCATCATCCACTAAATTAAATAATGCGCATATGTAGCGAAATGAATGAGAACCCTTCATTTTCTTAATTAGATGTTTCAGGTTCGAATTTTGAGTACGGAGAATCTCTTCATATGATCACTTTCCATTTTAATAGACCATATGGAGCACGAATTCAAATTAATCGGCCCAATAGGTTTTGAATATCGAAGTATTTAGGAAAATATATATTAATTTTACTATGTTTTTTGCCTCTCTTTTCTTTACACAATTGGAAAATCATCTTGCAGTTGTAGCAAATTCATAGAGCACAATTTTTTATTCTTATCTTCCATTACAAGAGAGGTTAACTTATTCTAGATTTCTAGCTTTTCAATTTTTTCTCCGTCAACCATTCTGGACTCATGAATTATTTGTTTGGTGGGATAAAGAATTATAATTTAGAAATAAAATAAATAATAAAATAATACATTTGTATTCCTCTTAAAAAGTTCCTCCAAAGGTTTTTAAGAAAGATAATGTTAAAACTGAAAATAAAAATTTATTCGAATTATTAGTTTAAATCAAACACATATTTAATTTGTATTATACCTCCGTATATTATATTTTTAGTCCAATGAACAAAATATACACCTATAAAAGTATATCCAATAAATAATTATTTAATCTCCATATTATAATCTCGAGATAACTTTGAGTATTTCATCAGTATTTGTTAGCTTTCACTAGTATAATTATCGAGTAACTCTGCAACTTATGTCGGAAGAAAAAATCACTTAGTAATTTTATTTCAACGGTTATTTGAACTGTAATTTACAAGATTTTCATCTATTTTATTGACCTTTATATTACACCTTAAGGTAATGCAAACTGATTTTATTTATTCAGTAGCATTTTGATTTTGTAATGGAGCTATGTTCTTTATTCGCAAAAATATGAAGGAGAAACAATTTGATAAAAAATCCTTAGAAAATCACATATTTTATGATATTTGAAATTTGAAGTTGATACGGGAAATTCATGCATGAATAAGGTGTATTCACCTGCTCAAATTAAACTCACATTAACATCCGTTCTAAAATATTTAGAGAGGGCATGTCTATAGTAAAGTGAATATTTACACAATTGCATAATATACATGTAGAGCAAGTAATTTGATACTAGGATTGACCCACAAAGAAATTCAAACTCTATAGATAAGACTTTCAAACTTTATTAACCTGATAGTCAACATATAGATTAACATTAGATACACATACAATGGTCGAATTAATATCTCCAATATGAACATAATTACTTCAACATTAAATAAAAGATAACATGTGCATATGGAAATACGATTATATTATTTTGGATAGTAATTTATTGATTTTCAGAGAGAGAAGAGAGAGAGAGATTAGGTTAAGGGGAGAAATTTTTTAGGGGGAAATCAATTCCTAAATTATTGAAATTTTAAATTAGTGTGTTAAAATGTTAATTACTATTTTTGAGAAAAAAGAGAAATATTTTTATTATTTTTAAGGAGCTAATATAAAAAGATTTTTCTAAAACATATGCAATATTTGATTGTCCTATTTAGAGATACTTATTATAGAACTAGTTTAGTGTACGTGCGTCGCACGTGTGCATCACGTCATGCCGCTAATCAATATAAAATATATAAAAGAGAGAATAAATTATTGAAAATCAGCAATTAACAATAAATAAAATATAATATTTTTCTGTACAACTTTTTTTTATTCTTCATTCGAATAAGTTGACAACCACGATTATGATCCAACAACATATATATGTAGATGAATTTAATTGATAGTCAAAATTTTAAATAAATACCTGAAATTATTTTGAATGCACAAAAAACTGCACAAGTAAGAAAGAAAAAATCAACTGTAGAATCAAAAGTCGATCAAGTTAATTGATATAATATTAAACTCAATTCAAATTCTTGTACAAATTTCACATATCAAACATATAAGAAAAGACAAAAGAACCCACAAAAATAGTGAACCGCATCAGTCCATCGTATTAATGAGGTGATCAAAAGCAAGCGTTTATGCTAGAGATAATGCTTTCATCGGACCATTGAAGTTGCCATCGAATTGTCTCCTCCACCTAGAGAGTATTGATGTTCCTAATAACAAACAAAATGAACATATTTCAGCAAACATGAGTTTAGTCTTCCCAAAACTTGCTCAGGTTGAACATGTCACAAAATTATCTTGGAGGTCCTATACCTTCCAAAGTTATTCGTGGCGTTCATGTACATCTTCTAGACCAATCTCACAATTTCTTCTCTGGTGGAGTTTCTCGCGATCTGGCAATTGGTTCTCCAGAATTAACTTACCTTCGGTTGTCAAACAAAAAGTTAAAAAGGAAAAAAAAATCGAAGATGATAAACTACTTATAACCAATTAACAATAACAGAAAGAATTATGGTAAAGCAGGAGATGATAATCTGAAAGTTGTGGAGGAAGAAAGCTGAAAGTCATCTACCAAAAGGCTAAAAACATGAGAATTTTTACCACTAAATCAATATCACAATGTCATTATTTATTTTAGAATCTATTTTCATATGAAGAATTAATTTATAATAGAACATGAATTGGATCGTTCGACACCTACCTTATTAGCATGGCAAAAATACAGGACAACGTCCAAGCAAAACTCTAGCCGCTTGCCTATAAGCACCTTTATTTAATATCAACAAATAATAATAATTAAATTAAATCAAAATAAAGTGTATGTAACCTAACAAAAATTAGTAAAACTTACCGAAAAACGATATATACTTGTCAAAGCAAAAATTGAGATCGAGAAGCTGCAAACAAAAAAAATATACACAAAAATTAGAATCCTATTCATAGTATAAATATTCTTCTACCATGCGAATTCAAGGTTGTGACGTTCTTAATGGGAGCTCTTAATGTTCCTATGGCAAATACACCCGTAAGAAGCCTTTGTTTTTACTTAAATGAACATTAGATCTCTTTTCCCTTTTCTTTCTCACTAAATTTCCTTGATATATACATGAATATTTGGGAGGCTGAAATAGCCGACATAGTTCTAAAATATTGGAAAAGGCTGAAAATAGCCCACATAGCTAACCTTAAATTTTTTGCCGACCTGACCTTCATTTTTTATTTGGGAAAAAGCAAAAAAATATTTCTTGAAAATTCTAAATCTACCTCAAGTAAAATACCAACAAAAGAGGAACGTGAAATTATCAATAATAGTATTATAAATATAATAATATAATAATAGAAGAGACAAGGTGAAAAGACAATTATGTCTAAAGCAGAAACTTTTAATGAAGCGCAAAAAGTTCGAATCACATTACAAGGTCCTTCACACTTTTAATATAACTAATTTAGTGTACGCGCTTTGCGCGTGATCAAAACGCCTACCTTATTTAACAACAAATACTAAGAATAAATAGGACTTAGCTACGAACTTCGTCACTAAATTGCTCGTAGCTAAGAATTTTTTTTAATAATTCGTTGCAAATCCATTACTAAATTAAATTAGCGATGATCAATTTTACTGTTTACCTTTTCATCAATAAGTCATGTCTATTTGTAGTAAAATAACTTTAGCTAAGATTATATTTTTAATAATTCGTTGCTAATCCATTATTAAATTAAATTAGCAATGATCAATTTTACTGTTACCTTTTCATCAATAAGTCATGTCTATTTGTAGTAAAATAACTTTAGCTAAGAATTTTTTTTAATAATTTGTTGCTAATCCATTACTAAATTAAATTAGCGATTATCAATTTTACTGTTTACCTTTTCATCAATAAGTCATGTCTATTTGTAATAAAATGATAATTCATTTAAAATATATTTTATTTTTTACTATTTCATCATAATTTTCATTGGTTAGTTCTTCTTCGGAAAAAATAGAAGAACAATACGCAATTTCATGAACAAATAAATACATGCACTTTAATCATATTTCATGGTCTTCTTCAATTTTCATTAGTCTCCTACTGCATATGTACAAAACATCCGATAAGCTTATATTAAATACTTTGTAAATAAAATTTATATAAAAAATATACAAGAATTTCTCATAGAATAAAAATCAACTCTTAGATCATACTAACAAAGAACAAAAAATTTAAAATAAAAAAAAATTCAAACTCTACGAACCTTATGAACCCGAAAACATATGACTCCATATGTACCTAAAGAAGCATTAGTAATATTCAACAGAACGAATGAGAATATTAAAAATTAATAAAATATTATAAAATAATAAATTAAGAAGGAGGAAGAATATAGTAGAGAGGGAGATGAGTTCTTATTTCTCTTGAGAGATGAATTACAATGAAGGAAAACCCTTTATTTATAGAGAAAAACTAACTTGTTTTCAAAGTTAGGATTCCTATCTTTTCTCTAAAGAAATAAAGTAGACATTCACTATAATACAATAAATATATTTATAACATAAAAGATTTTTATAAAACTAATTATTATTAGTAAACAAATGAGTTTTTAAAGTCTTTTAGTTTTTCTTTTTACGTACGGAAGGGGGAAAAAAGGTATAAAACTAATTATTATTAAATAAAATTAACCAAAAGCTATAACAATTTTATTTTTTTTTCAAAAAGAAATATATATTAGTTTACCAAAAAACTAACAAATTTGAAGTATTAAGTACTAACGTTCAATTAATTGACTTTTTTAAACATTTAGTTAAGGTAATATTTTAATTGATTTTAAAGTACTAAATTTAAGGTATATAATTCAAACAAGGAAAGGTTTAATGACTAAATTTAAATAAATGTTAACTATTAAAAATATTAGAAAAATAATAAAAAGATGATTTTATCTAAGGCAGAGACTTTTAATGAGAGTTAAAGCTTGGGCATGTTTGTCATGCCACATGCAACAATGGGAGAGCACCTCATTAGTCCAAAATCACACAATAAAATAATACGATAATTGAGGTATCAGAACTATACAATTAAACCCAACATTCACAAAAATTCCTCAAAGCCTGATCGAAACAGTAATAGAATTGAAAGTACAACAAAACAATGTAATAATCGAAATATCAAAACAATACGATTAAACCTAACCTTAACACAAAAATTTCTCTAATCCCGACCGAATATTCAACCTGCATTAAACAGAACAAAGCATCAGACATATATCAAAGCCTAGTACCAACCAGCAGAGAGAATAACACTAAGCATGTGATACAATTGCATAGTAAAAATAGCCATACAAAATTTATTTGCCATCGAAATTTTATCAAACACAACAAAAATAGAGCAAAAACATAACAAAAAAAGATGTAAGATGACTTTCTGGCGGCGGATAAAACGACCCCAATTATTCCTAACAGTTGGGGAGACAATTACTATTCTTCCTTTTGTCTTTTTGTAATAATGTAAAATTTTAGAGTGGGTTAAAGCTTAAAAAAAATGGAAAAACTACACAAATTGGACCCAATTGTGAAATTATTTACTCAAAATAAACCCAACCCAAAGTATTTACCCGTAATAGACCTTCAACCCAAACTAATTACCTACTTGCCCACTTTCTCTTTTTCTTATTTCGCGCATGATGTCAGCATGACGTCAACGTCACTATCTTGAATTAATCATATATGATACTATGTCGGTATATCGATACTCTATCGGTATCATATAGGACTGAGCATAATCCTCTATGATACTCCATCGGTATATTGATACCCTGTCGGTATCATATAAGACTGAGCTTAATCCTCTGTGATACTCCATCGGTATATTGATACCATGTCGGTATCATATAGGACTGAGTTTTTTTTAAGAAATAAATAAGAAACAATTAAGAAAAATTATTAAAGTCACAAGCTTATTTATTAAACTCAAAATTAGTAAAAATATATTTTTATATTTTTTTTCTCTTTTTGCAAATTAAAAAAAAATTGTATCTAAATTATGATTCTTTTTTTAAACTATTTTTAAATTAAAATATTGAAGAACTGAAACATACCTCAACGATACCATGACAGTATATAAATATACCATAATAGTATCATGGATGATTGAGTAATTTCATTGAAGGATTGAAGCAAACCTCAATGAAATATTGTTCACACTGTCCAGTTAATCTTTGATACCATCAGACTATATATATACTGTGATGGTACCAAAGAGGGAAAAAAGGGTGGGCGCTGACGTCAACATGACGTCAGCCCGCATTTTTCTTTTTTTAAATAAATACAGTTTTAGGATAAAAGGGGTATGAAAGTAATGAGACATTTGAGGGTAAATAATTTTCTTTTTTGGGGTATAAGTGTTCTTTTCCTAAAAAAAACCCACAATCGTTTCCCTTGTTGAAGGGTTTTTACCTATTTTATTTTGGCAGACTTTATTTCCCACGATTGTTTTCCTTTTGTCGGTTTATTTTTTCCCTTTTTGATAATTGGAGTCCTAATATTCTTACATTTTCTTATCTATTATAAATAAATAAAATATTAATAGTTATAATTATATTTAATTCTAAGGTCCTTAATATTAGCATAATAATTAAATGATAATAATTGAAGAAAAATAGTAAAAAAATAATTTTATCTAAAAATAAATGAATATGTAATGGTTAAAACATATATGAAAAAAATATAAAATATAAGATGAAAAACAATATTATTACCTCTTTATCAACTAATGTTATAGTTTTCAGAATGCCTTCGTTTGAACCTCGCGAATAAAGTTTTGTTGGTTGGCTTCCGATCACCAAGACTTTGATAATCCAGATACAGTCGTATATTTTTAACGTGTTAAGAGTGACAACTTTTGTCACGCCCCGAGGTTACCCCCTAGATGTAACACGGGACTCGGGACCACGAGGATCCCAAGCTAACCCTTGGTCATAGCATTCTCAAGCATACAAGGATAAGACATAACGGAAGCATCGTAAGAGAATCCAAATAGGAAGCATAATCATATAAAAGAGAGTCGAATATGAAGTACAACTCAATAGTCATCCCATAACATCTATGTCTGAAAAGCCTCTACTACTATCATAGAGAGTTGATGGGATAATACCCCAACTAACTCGACAATCTAATACATAAAGGAAGCATATAAACTGAAATAAGGTCTAGTCCTCGAACTATGAGGACTCACCAAAGCTGCCTGGGAGGAGTGGCCTGAAACTCTAGCCACGAACCTGAGAAGGTATGCCTGAATCTGCATCATCAAAGGATGCAGCGCAATATGCGTTAGTACTATGGAATGTACTAAGTATGTGAGCAATGCATAAATAGAGCGAAACATGCTTTAAAATGTATTTAGGCATAACCCATGCATAGTAAAGATCATGAGAAGATATCATAATGGAAATCGAATCATAAGGCAAAAGCCAACTTCAAAATGATAGTTCATAAGAGAGTTGATAATGCTTAGAAAACTTGAAAACATACATACGGGAGTTTCTTATAACCGACATGAGACCATGTGAGCTACATGGAATCTAACTATCTGACCCTAGTTAGCAAAGCTGACTTAGAACCTTGCCAAGGAACAAGTCACCATCTCCAACTATATAACCCTAGTTGGCAAAGCTATCCTATCCCTCGCTCAGGCAAGGACACCATTCGTTAAGACGTGGATCCACTCTCATAAGCCTTTAAGGCACATTTCATTTCATAGCCTACGCTGGCAACGTAGTTTCTGGGACTAAGGGCAATCTCACCCCGTCCAACTCGGTGCTAAATACTACTCCCAAAATATGCATACATATAGCTCATAATCATATCACAGGGCATGCTCTCATGCCAAATCTTATTCATAAAGCATGAAAACACATCGGGTATCATGCATTTTTCATATCATAGTTCATAAAGCATGAAAACACTTCGGGTATCATGCAACTTTCATAACATAGTTCATGAGGGTTAGCATAGCCATAATTTAAAATATGCTTTTCTTTCTAAATTAATACTTGAAGAATTAGGCATGCAATTTCATAAATAAATAAAGGCCATGATATCTAATCATGCCAACTTTCCCTTGAAAACATGCAATTTCATGGGTTCATGCTAGAAATTAACTTTCATGCTTGGGCTTTCAAAACCAATAAGGAAATCATAATCAAATCATGAGTAATCAATAAGAAACCATGAATTTAAACATAGAAACTGATTTCATAAACTTTTCCCAATTTTAGGTCAAAACCCTAGTTTCATAACTTCATGAATCAAAATAAGAATTGGGGATTTTGGGTATAAGGGTGAAAGAAATCCATTGTTGAAAACCCACATATCTTGATGGAAGATTACCCACTTCAATGGAAAAGATTGGGAAACTTGACTTGGAGCTTGTAGACTTGAGCTTGAGAGAAACTTTCTCTTTTGAGTGAAGAATGAGGAGCTTAAGATAGACTTAGGATAATATGGGTGAAAACCCTTCTAAAAGTAGTCAAAATGACTTCACTTAATACATAATAGGGTGGAAAATAACCAAAATGCCCCTGAGAATTAATTGGGAAAAGCTGGAAAATAGTCAACTTCAATGACCACGAGTGGAGTCTACGACTCGTAGACCTTTCCACGACTCGTGGTTTCCCTATGGTGGAAACTGTTCGAAAATTCAACCTGTAGAAGGCCTCTTACGACTCAACAGGATGACTCGTGAAAGCTTCCACGAGTCGTAGAACCTAATAGTGGAACTCAGGGAAAATGACTGACCTCTGATCAGTTTCCACGAGTCAACAGAATGACCCGTAGGAACTTCTACGAGTCATGGGACCTGGTCGTGGAACTCAGGGAACATGACTGGCCTCTGATCAAGTTCCACGATTCAACAGTACGACCCGTAGAAACTTTTACGAGTCGTGAAAGTGACTCGTGGTTGTTAGTACTGAGGTCGGTCTGCAAGACTGGGATCACGAGTCACTCCCACGACTCGTGGACTTGACCCGTGGTTCCTGAAAGTCCAAAATTTTCTGCAAGTCTGAGTTTAAAAGCTGGATACGTTTTCGGGATGTTACAATATCTCCCTCTTGGGATCATTCGTCCCCAAATGAAGACTAAACAAGGAAAACTGAGGGGAAAACATCCCAACCAAACTTCAAAATATGGAAATCAAGGAGTAAACATAGAACCTGAACTTTTCAATTTGAAAACATGATAATCTAACTTCATAAAACATGGGTGCATGCTAAAATCATGAGAGGAACTGATGGAGTAGAATCAAAGGGACATACTAAGGAGGAATCTAGTACCTCAAGCTGAAACTGAATCGGAAGGGAAAAGATGAGGATATTTGGCTTTCATGGGTGATTCTGCTTCCCAAGTAGCTCCTTCAACTGAGTTGTGAAAGCTGAAGTACTATCGAGGTAACCGACTTCCAATTGAAATAAAAACTGAGCTGGTTTCATGAGACACGTATGCATGCTGAAAATGTAAGAACAACCAACATGATAGGAACTGGATATCCAACATGATAACTGGCCTGGGATGAGAGTAAGAACTCAGCTAAAACTCATAAGGAATGAACATACTTTAGAGATCGCAGTTAACCAGAAGGGACACCTAACTGAGAGAAGTAGATATACGGGAAAACCATTCTTTTCTAAATACCACCCCTACCAATCACAACTAACAACCTCAACAGCGCACATAAAAGGTACTAAGATCTGAGTCTAACTACCCAATTCCCCATGTTAAAACCTATCTCGACTACACCTCTTGCACCTAGAGTTATCTCCTAAGAATAATATTTTTTCTTATCACAACAACCAACTAACCTTGAGCTCCTAATCAAAGGGTCACTAGTTGCGCAGAACATGTATTCACATGAATCCCATCACGATATTCAAGCTTATAACTATGGTTACCTTATGGTTTCGTAGCTTACCCTATTTAAGACTTCTCTCCCCTTCCTTATCATAACTAGGATTCGCAGATTCAAGAACTTCTATAGAGGGACATCCTAAAATTCCTTATCTAACTATTTCGCATGAATAACCCTTGCCTCACAATTCACCCACACCTAAAAGTCAAGGTGGAACAAGTACGCTAACAAGGAAAAGAAATTTGCTACCTCCCAGTTAGGCTACTACAAGGCCTTCTCCCCTAACACTTATAACAACATAAACCAGAATCATTGAAAGAAAAGAGCAGGATCAGGAGCGTCACGAATGAAGGATTACAGATTGATCTAGACTTACACTTAGCATGATCTAGGCACCCAAGGTGAGGCTTGGAGAGTTGAGCGCAATAGGCATGAGTATTTCATATACTGGGCATGTAAGGCATGAATGGTGGGGATTACCACCCCTCGTCATCAAAGGCAAGGGTAAAAGGGCTTTAGATCAAGGAAATCATAAGCGCGAACCGTTTGAAGAATCAGGTCTGAGCATATACATGATGTAACATGATTTGATTAGCTATTGAGGTATTTCTGAAGACTGAATGAGTAAACATAACTGAGCATACTGAAAAACATGAGTTTACATAGATAGCAAACCCCAGGGCATAAAGCTGGAATTTATAGAATTGCAGGATAAAAGTAGAATCATTGTCTGAAACAATCACTTTCCATTCTAGAATCTGAACATTAGTGTGAATCTGAAATAGGACCATGGCGCTGACACACAAGTCATGCAAAAGGTATCATAATGGCAGAAGTATACTTAGGATGCTAGGATGGAAATAAGCTTCTGCCTCCTCTCTTGACTTTGTTCTAACACCCACAAGCATCGCTACCTGAGCCTAAAAAATCTGACCGATTCTGCATTCCACCATCTCCCCCTTAGGTTCATGCTACCCTCCTAAGTCTATGAACCTCTCACCAACTTCTCACAAAACTATGATCATTTTACCCTAACAGAACATACACTACTCACGAATCTAGCATGAATACCCACTTCCTTCTATAGTCTAAGATTCTCCTTCTCCTAAAAGTCTAGGCCTCAACCCTCATATCCCCACATAGTTCTAGGTCAAGAAACTCACAACCAAACAAGAATAGAGGGACGGGGACTATGGATGCATACAAGAAAGAAATTTAGTGAAGTACCTGATTCAACTTCAAGAGGAATACTCTGACCCGGCTGGCTAGGCAATGAAAGGAATTGGTTTTGGAGATGAACACCACAGTTGCTCCGCTTAGATGAGGGACAATTCCTGATGGCTTCACGAAACTCTGCATTCGTAACCTCATGATTTGGAGTGGTTGGATTAGCACTCCTCATGGGGTTTCTTCGTGGAGACATTATCTAAAATACATACGAAATGAATTAGAAGGGTAAATAAAGTCAAACTCTATCGCACAATAATGAACATGAAGAAGTGGAGTTTTTCCTAAAATACCTCGTAGCCTCCACTCATAAGTGTGTCACACTTCACACCCATGAAAAAGACACTACTTGATGCGGCTTTCATACACCCTATGACTCTTGAACCTGAGGCTCTCATACCAAGTTTGTCACTCCCCGAGGTTACCCCCTAGACGTAACACGGGACTCGGGACCATGAGGATCCTAAGCTAATCCTTGGTCATAGCATTCTCAAGCATACAAGGATAAGACATAGCGGAAGCATAGTAAGAGAATCCAAATAGGAAGCATAATCATATAAAAGAGAGTCGAATATGAAGTACAACTCAATAGTCATCCCATAACATCTATGTCTAAAAAATCTCTACTACTATCATAGAGAGTTGATGGGACAATACCCCAACTAACTCGACAATCTAATACGTAAAAGGAAGCATAAAAACTGAAATAAGGTCTAGTCCTCGAACTATGAGGACTCACCAAAGTTGCCTGGGGGGAGTGGCCTGAAACTCTAGCCACGAACCTGAGAAGGTATGCCTGAATCTGCATCATCAAAGGATGCAGCGCAATATGCGTTAGTACTATGGAATGTACTAAGTATGTGAGCAATGCATAAATAGAGAGAAACATGCTTTAAAATGTATTTAGGCATAACCCATGCATAGTAAAGATCATGAGAAGATATCATAATGGAAATCGAATCATAAGGCAAAAGCCAACTTCAAAATAATAGTTCATAAGAGAGTTGATAATGCTTAGAAAACTTGAAAACATACCTACGGGAGTTTTTTATAACCGACATGAGACCATGTGAGCTACATGGAATCTAACTATCTGACCCTAGTTAGCAAAGCTGACTTAGAACCTTGCCAAGGAACAAGTCACCATCTCCAACTATATAACCCTAGTTGGCAAAGATATCCTATCCCTCGCTCAGGCAAGGACACCATTCGTTAAGACGTGGATCCACTCTCATAAGCCTTTAAGGCACATTTCATTTCATAGCCTACGCTGGGAATCTCACCCCGTCCAACTCGGTGCTAAATACTACTCCCAAAATATGCATACATATAGCTCATAATCATATCATAGGGCATACTCTCATGCCAAATCTTATTCATAAAGCATGAAAACACATCGGGTATCATGCATCTTTCATATCATAGTTCATAAAGCATGAAAACACATCAGGTATCATGCAACTTTCATAACATAGTTTATGAGGCTTAGCATAGCCATAATTTAAAATATGCTTTTATTTCTAAATTCATACTTGAAGAATTAGGCATACAATTTCATAAATACATAAAGGCCATGATATCTAATCATGCCAACTTTCTCTTAAAAACATGCAATTTCATGGGTTCATGCTAGAAATCAACTTTCATGCTTGGGCTTTCAAAACGAATAAGGAAATCATAATCAAATCATGAGTAATCAATAAGAAACCATGAATTTAAATATAGAAACTGATTTCATAAACTTTTTCCAATTTTAGGTCAAAACCCTAGTTTCATAACTTCATGAATCAAAATAAGAATTGGGGATTTTGGGCATAAGGGTGAAAGAAATCCATTGTTGAAAACCCACATACCTTGATGGAAGATTACCCACTTCAATGGAAAAGATTAGCAGACTTGACTTGGAGCTTGGAGACTTGAGTTTGAGAGAAACTTTCTCTTTTGAGTGAAGAATGAGGAGCTTAAGATAGACTTAGGATAATATGGGTGAAAACCCTTCTAAAAGTAGTCAAAACGATTTCACTTAATACATAATATGGTGGAAAATAACCAAAATGCCCCTTGGAATTAATTGGGAAAAGCTGGAAAATAGTCAACTTCAGTGACCACGAGTGGAGTCTACGACTCGTAGACCTTTCCACGACTCATGGTTTCCCTATCGTGGAAACTGTTTGAAAATTCAACTGATAGAAGGCCTCCTACGACTCAACAGGACGACTCGTGGAAGCTTCCAGGAGTCGTAGAACCTAATCGTGGAACTCAGGGAAAATGACTGACCTCTGATCAGTTTTCACGAGTCAACAAAATGACCCGTAGGAACTTCTACGAGTCATGGGACCTGGTCGTGGAACTCAGGGAACATGACTGGCCTCTGATCAAGTTCCACGAGTCAACAGTACGACCCGTAGAAACTTCTACGAGTCGTGGAAGTGACTCGTGGTTGTCAGTACTGAGGTCGGTCTGCAGGACTGGGATCACGAGTCACTCCCACGACTCGTGGACTTGACCCGTGGTCCCTGGAAGTCCAAAATTTTCTACAAGTCTGAGTTTAAAAGCTGGATACGTTTTCGGGGTGTTACAACTTCGATAATCGAATCCGAGCCCATTATAAGATTACCTTAAACAAATAGTTAGGTGAAATTAGGATAATAATAATAATATATAATTTTATAAGAAAAGTACTTTTATGAGATGAGAATATTACCTTAATACACGAATGTACGATATCTTATTGTTGGTAGAAATAATTCGATTTAAATTAAACTAAGTAACTTAAGATGGCATAGCAATTAATATAATTGATGAAAAAATTAATGAGACTCAACTAACAATTCGTTTTAAATTAAACTAAGCAACTTAAGCTGGCATAGCAATTAATATAATTGATAAAGAAGATCAATGAATAAAAACTATGATGAATAAAAGGTGAATGTGGATGAATAAAAACCTAAAATGAAATTGATGAAGCTGATTGATGAATAAAAACCTGACAACAAAATTGTTAAAGAAGGTCAATAGATCAATGAATAAAAATTATGATAAACTATAATGAATAAAAGTTGAAGGTGGATGAACAAAAACTCGAAAACGAAATTGACGAAGAAGCTCAATGAATAAAAATTATGATGAATAAAACCTGAAATTATAAGGATTTTTATAGAGGTGGAAGATTCATAAATTTACCTGAAAGTTTTTGTCGATCTTTGCCGACTTGAAAGTTTTTGTCGGTCTTTTTTTAGACAAAAATCCATAATTAGTTGATTATTTGGAGAACTTAGGAATTATATTTTTAGTAGAAACCTACTTAGGAGTTATATTTTTAGTAGAAACCTTTTGCCACAAAAATTTTACCCGTGTTATTTTGATATTTTTAGTAGAAACCTACTTTTTAGTAGGAACCTTTTGCCACAAAATATTGTTGAACCGTTTTTTTTTTTGGGAATTCCTTTTGCCACAAAATATTTTTGAACCCTCTTTTTTTGATTTTTTTTTAATATTTATTAATTGAATGAAAAAAGTCATATGTATTAATTTGAAGGGAGGAGTGAAAAGATAATTTTGTCTAAACAATAGACTTTTAATGAGGGGCAAAAAGTTCTAATCACATTATAAGGTGCTTCACGCTTTTAATATAACTAGTTTAGTGTACGTGCTTTGCACGTGTGTACCGCGTCAACTAATAAAAAATGTATATAAAACGAATAAATGTGTAACTAATACTCAATTAATTGGAATCATGTTGACAAAATTTAATCACGAATTTGATTGTGTTTTAGTTTCATAGTGTGTTCAATTGCATTTTGAGGTGATTATTTTCTAAATATTAGAATTTTAATTTAATTTTAAAGTCCTAAATTTTAGGTACACAATTCAAATAAAGTAAGATTCAATAACTAACTTTTCATGCATTTTCAATTTCTAAATATTAGAAAAATAATTGAATGATTATTTTGTCTAGTGTAAAATCTATTTTCAAAGGAAAAAAAGGTGAACAATATTTTGTTAAAGACAAAATTTAGTTAATCACAATTTTATTGTGGTTATGCTAGATGCATGATTTATAGGGGAAGAGTAGAATGTTAGTAGGTAGGGAGGCGTCCTTGCTAGTAGGTAGGAGTGTTTGATTTTATGGTCTGGATTAGTAATCGTAGGGCTATGCTGATAGTGTCTTGTTCTTGATTTGTTTTGGCATGTTTGTTGTGCTGGGTTGGTAGACTGTAGTTTTATTTTATGATAGTCGTGTTTATGTTACTATTTGTTGTTTTGGTGCTATCTATTGTTTATTGTTTTTGTTCTTGTTCTTATACTATGCTAGTTCATAAACTGTTTTTGCTTTGAGCCGGGGGTTTATCGGAAACAATCTTTCTACCTTGCCCCTAAAGTAGTGGTACGGACTGCGTACACTCGACCCCCTCCCAGACTCCAGTGTGTGGAATATACTTAATATGTTATTGTTGTTGTATTTGTGTATATCAAATTAAAAATATTTTAATTGACAATCTCTCGATATATCTTTTATGATGTGTCTTGATTTCTTGAACTTCTTGGCATTTAAAACACTCTCATCAAATTTTTGAGATAGAAAGACACGGTGAAAAGTAAGTGAATTTAGAATTAAAGTTTACCGATACAGTCATAAATTATACCAAAAACATCAACAATCAAGAAAAAGCGAGAGGAAGCATTAGTTCCAGCAACTAAAATTAAAAATATAAAATTGTTCCAGCAACTAAAATTAAAAATATAAAATTTAAATAGAATAAGTTATATATTCGAAAGTGTTTTTATAAAGAAAAATGATTTGCCAATATTCGGAGTTAAAGAAATTATTCTATTTTTGGTAGCCAAAAAAAAAAATACATGTCAAATAAATCATACAAATATTTACAATTATATTAATTAACTTTTTCTTTTGGTAACTATTATATTACAATTATTCTATTTTTGGTAGCAAAAAAAAAATACATGTCAAATAAACCATACAAATATTTATAATATTAGTTAACTTTTTTCTTTTGGTAACTATTATATTAATTAACTTGGGAAATAAAAGATGCAAATTGAACCCAAATCTCAATGCCATATACGTTTTTTTCTGTAACTATATATAACAACTCAAAAATAATTTGAGAAAAATAATAAAAATCATAGTAATTTTCTTCTTTTGGTTAATTACCTTTTTTTTGTAACAATTATATTAATTAACTTGAAAAAAAAAAGATGCAAATTGAACCTAAATCTCAATGCCATGTATGATTTTTTAAAAAACTATATAAACCCAAATCTCAATGCGATGTACGAATTTTTTTTTAAAAAAATTATATATAACAACTCAAAAATAACTTGAGAAAATTAATTAAAACTATAGTAGTTTTTTTTGTGGTAATTATTTAGTTCCACCTATATTTGACAAGTAAGAATTTGCTCTCGTTTTACCTTTTACTCAACATTACCAAAAAAAAATATGCTAAAAAATATATTGTTGATAAGATTTGGTCATGTTATGGTAGAAAATCAGGTAAAATAGAAAATTCAGCGTGAATTCTTACATTATCTTCTAGGAAGTTCAAAAGAAACCAAAAACGATAAACACAACACAAGAGTAAAAGTTCATAGCATCAACCCAAATTTAGCTTCAACAAAAGTTTATCGGGTCCAATAACAAATTAATATAATATTATATATACCAAACACGGCTAACACTCGTTCACCTTGAGCGGCATTATGCATCCAGACATGCGTTAAGTATCAGTATTTTGATCGTCTCCTACGACGTGAACTATCACATAGGAAGTTCAAAAAAAACCAAAAACAATAAACACAACATAGGAATAAAAGTTCATACCATCAACCCAAATTCAGCTTCAACAAAAGTTTACTGGTACAATAATAAATTAATAATATTATATAATATCGGACACAGCTAACACTTGTTCACCTTGAGCAGCTTGATGCATCCAAGCATGCATGAAGTATTAGTAGCTTGATCGTCTCCTACGACGTGAACTATCACATAGGAAATTTAAAAGAAAATAAAAAATAATAAACACAACATAGGAATAAAAGTTCGTATCATCAACCCAAATTCAGCTTCAACGAAAGTTTATCAGTACAATAATAAATTAATATAATATTATATATATCGGACACACTCCTTCACCTTGAGTAGCTTTATGCATCCAGGCATGCGTGAAGTATCAGTATCTTGATTGTCTTTTATGACGTGAACTATTAACATAACGGATAGTAACAAAAACAACATATAGTAAAAGATCAGAAACTATAACAAAATAATATAGTTAAACCTAACCTTTACACAAAAAATTCTCAAAGCCCGATCGAACATTCATCTACTACATGTAAACTACAACAAAATAATATGATAATCGATATATAAGAACAATACGATTAAACTTAATCTTTATACAAAAATTTCTTAAAGGTCGATCGAATATTCAACTATAATATGGACGTGAACAAAACAAAAATTACAATAAAATAATATGATAATGGAGATATTAGAATAATACGATTAAACCTAATCTTTACACAAAAATTTCTCAAAATCTAATCGAACATTCATCTATAATATAAACTTGAAATTGATTAGAATGCTCCTTCAAAGAAAAACAAAGCACAATTAGAATTTGATGGACATAGAACAATTATAATATTGCTTACAATTTGCTAATTATGATTGTAACATTGTTCGCATAGATTTTTGATCTAAAGATCTACTAATATTTAGAGATTAATTTGGTTGAAAAGTAAATTCAAAACTCAATACAAAATTAAATCAAGAGCAATCTCAATTTTAACTAAAGAAAAGAATAAAAAAAAAATAACCAACTTATAGTGCGAAAGATTTTTTTTTTATTGAAGATGTGAAGATGTGACGAAGTCACATAGAATTCTTATTATTTTTTTCTTCCTCTTTTATTTAATTATTATACTTTAATAATTTCCAAAGCCACTCCTAATAAAAGAAAGACTCATACTTCTAAAAGAAATTGAACAATGAAAAAAAAATATCATTATTATACTTTAATAATTAACCAAAAAAATAATTCCAAAGCCACTCCTAATAAAAGAAAGACTCCTACTTCTAAAAGAAAAAATTGAACAATGGGGAAAAAATTCCGTGTAGTCATCAATAAAAAAAAGGATTCTACGGGTGAAGAAAGACCAAAATTTTAGGATATAATTAATATTTAACACTAATTGCAGAAAATATATTATTAGAGTTTATATATAATAATTAAATAAAAATATGAGTAAAATAGTTAAAAGACGAAATTATCTAAAGAAGAGGTTTTTAATGAAGGGAAAAAAGTTCAAATCACATTATAAGGTGCTTCACACTTTTAATATAATACTAGTTTAGTGTACGTGCGTTGCACGTGTGTATCACAACAATATAAAAAATTGCATACAAAAAGACAATAGAGTATATAATATTGCAATTGAGGCCGGTGAAGCTCTTCACCACTCACGTATTTAAATCATTATCTAATATGATTAGTGTACGCGTGTTGCATTATGTATTACGTTAATCAATAAAAATATATGTGAAACAAACATATCTTTGAAAAATAAAAGTCAACATTAAAATAAATATAAATTTTAATATCTTTACAAAAATAAAATAATACAATAATTGAGATATCAGAACAATACAATTAAATCTAATCTTCACAAAAAAATTTAAAACCCGACAAAACATTCATTTACCACCGGTGTTAAGCAACAACAAAAAAAAATCTAGTAACAGAGTAAAACCTACAAAAAAATAATGCAATAATCGAGATATCAAAACAATACAATTACAATTAAACTAACCTTCACGAAAAATCCTCAAAACACGACTAAATATTCATCTACAACCTGTATTAAGCAACAAAAAATAATAATCTAGTAACCGAATAAAAACTACAATAAAATAATACGATAATCGAGATATCAGAACAATACAATTAAACCTAACCTTCATGAAAAATCCTCATAACCCGATCAAGCACATCTACCACCTGTATTAAGCAGAAAAACAACATCTGGTAACAAAATAAAAACTACAACAAAATAATACGATAATTCAGATATCAAAACAATACGGTTAAACCTAAGTCTGACCAAACATTCATCTATCACCTATATTAAGTAGAGAAAATAACAGTAAGAAGAACAACAACATTATAAGGTCCTTCACACTTTAGAACAGTTTTTGAAAGAATAGTCGTCATAAACCTAAATAAAATGAGACATTAATAAAAATAATATTAATTGATTAGTTAAAAGAAATTCTAATCCTAAACCTAAACTCCTAAAGTTATGCTTAAATCTAAATACTAATAACATAATCGTATAAATAACAAAGAGACAATTAATATAAATAATATTAATTAATTTATCAAAAGGAATCCTAAACCTAAACTGATGTTTAAAGCTAAAAAACATAGTCGTATAAATATATATTTAATGAATTCTATAAATTTAGACTTCTTGTTATATATTAATAATAATAATTGGAGAAAAATAATAAAAAGACGATTTTGTCTAAAGGAGAGACTTTTAATGAAGGGTAAAAAGTTCAAATCACATTATAAGGTGCTTCACACTTTTAATATAGTATATATATATATATATATATATAGATAGATAAATATAGATATAGATAGATATAATATAATATAGATATAGATAAAAGGTTTATTTTTATATGAGCTTATTTAGGAAGATCAAGGAATATAAAAAGAAAAGAAATTGGAGTAATGAAAGAAAAAAAAAGGAGAAACGAAAAAGGAGGACGAAAGAAATATATAACAAAAATTTCCTTTGCCGTTTGTTCTTTTTTTTTTCCTTTCTATTTTTACTCTTCATTTCATGTCTTTCTATTTAAATAGAAGAGATTTAGAAAACCAAAATTTCACTAACTAATGAACTAATCGAAACCTAAAAATGAAACGTAACAAATCAAATACATGTAGAGATATATCTGATATATAATTAGATTATGAATTATGTATCAAACTCATGCATGCACACACATACATTGCATCTAAAGTCTAATTCTAACAAACAATATGTAACGACTCTCATGGCCATTTTATGAATTTTGTCTTTTTTCCTCCTGTTTGAGCCTTTCCATAGCATTTTAAAAGCTGTCTATGACTTGTCGGGATGAGTGACATGATTTCTAGGGTGATTTGATGTGTTTTGGGAAAAAAATTCAGTTTTGAAAGTTTGAAATTTGAAAAGTTTAATCAAAGTAAACATTTAAGATTGGCGAGGTCAGATTTAAGTTTTGATGATTTCACTAGTTCTGAAGGGTGATTTATGACTCAGTTGGATGTTTTGCATGGATTCCAAGGCGTTTGGAAGTGATTTGGACCTTTGGGTGGAATTCTAGCTTTCTTAAAGTTTAGAGTAGACCACGGTCAATATTTGATTAAGACGACCTCAAAATGGTGATTTGATGATCCCAACAGGTTTAGAATGTTCTTCAGGATCGATTTGCACAATTGATTTGTATCTGGGGTTTCCAGATGATTTTTGAGGGTTGAATCCAAATTTGAAAGTGCTTGTGATGTTGTTGATCGTTGGTGCCAGGCATCCTTCTTCACGTTCGTGAGGCATCCGATGCATTCACAAGGAAGGGAATGAGTTCGTCCTCGCATTCGCGTGGAGGTGGCCACATTCATGAAGATAGTTTTCCAGTCGGGTTGGGGTCGGGTCATGTTTGCTCATTGCATTCGGGGGGAATGGGGTCGCATTCATGAGGATCTGGGTCGAGTCATATGGTCGCATGCATGATAGGGCTTCATGTTCACGAAGAACACCAGGTACACAGACAGATTTAATTCCAATTTCGCATGAGAAATGTTTATGTGTCTAGTCTTAAGAATGATTTTGGAGCTTTATGACAATTCGAGAAAATTTTGTAACAACGTGAGTCTCGGTCAGATTTGCTAGAGATAGCTCTTTGGCTTTGAAGACAGAGAATTTTGTGGGACTTTACAAGACGAGCCTAATTTTATTAGGGTTCATGAAGGCTACTCTATCCTAAACTCCTAGCTCACACCTATATAAAGAATAATATATTCCTTTGAAGAGGCATCTCGAATATTCCACAAACTCTTGGGTATTCATAATGAGATCGAGATCTTGAAATCCCATAAACTCTTGGGTATTCACAAGGAAATCAAGACATCAAATATTGTCTTTCTCCAAACCAAAGTGATCATCTCGAATATCCCATAAATTCATGAGATATTCATAAAAAAATCAAGGTGTCAAATACTGTCTTTTTCAAAGTCTGACTAATATTTCTCGTGATCAAATATATCAGAAGGAGGTCCAAATCATTCTATATTTGAGAAATACTTACTAACGACTCTCGAATTATGGAGATAATTAAGAGAGAAGCATCAAGGGAACAAAAAAAAGTGTACCCATATTGTTTATCAATAAAATTATGTTTCTTTATGTTTTATTTGTGATTGCAATTTATTTATTCTATCACTTTAAAATTTATTGCAAACAAATTAGCATGCCCGGTGGGACCAAATATGTCATTCATATCTTATCTCACAAATCAAATCTGCAAATCTAGAGCCACAAAAAGCAAAGATTATAGCTCCATTTTTATGGGTACTTCAAGTGTCGTCTATGAGTTTCATCAAGCCTACACTCCGACAAGCCTTGAAGTGTGGGTATTTGTAGACATCAAAATGTTATAACACTCTACAAGACGAGTTCAATCCTGTTAGATTTCTTGGAGGTTACTCTACCCTAAATCCCAAATGACGCCTATTTAAAGGGTAACATTTTCACTTCAAGAGGCATCTCGAAATTCCATTAACTTCTGGAATATTCATAAAGAGATCAAGGCATCAAATACTGTCTTTCTCAAAGTCAATATCTGACATTCTTCGCGATCAAATACATCGTTAGGAGGTTCAAATTATCCTACATTCAAGAAATACGCTACTAATAGCCCTTGAATCATGGAGAAAATCAAGAGATAACACAATTGTACTCACAAAATTCTTTATCATATTAAATTCTTACCAAAAAGCAATAATGTATTTACAAGATAAGATCACTTTGGGCTCAGAGATACCACGTAAGGAGTCACCTCACCATACTAAAGTTGAAGATCATGGAGAAAATAATATCACTGCTCCTAATAACGCAAAGTCATTCAAAATCATGAAGTGCTTAATGACACTAATTGATCGGATAGATCAGAACGAGAAAGAGTTTCACGTTCACATGGATCAAATTTTTAAAGATCTGCCAATCTTGAAAGGCGTAGACTCAAGGAGATACGTGCAACTTCCGTTTCCACCGAATACGTCCCAAAGTTAATATCTAAACGGGTCAAAATGTCGAACATCCCAAAATATGACAAAAAAATTGACCCTCAAGAACATTTAACAACTTACACATTTACGATAAAGGACAATGAAATAGAACCAGATGAAATCGAATCAGTTCTATTCTAAAATATTTGATAGCAACAAACTAGAAAAATGAAACATAAAGGAAAGAGAAAGGAAAAAGAATAATAACTAGGGGTAAGCCTATCAATGTTGTCGATCAAATTAAATATGACAAAAGCTTATAATAGAGTATCATGACTATTCTTAACTAATGTTCTAAGGAAGATGGGTTTTGGAGAGCTTCTTAGAAATATAGTGTATAAGATTGTGTTCAATAACTGATATTTTATACTAGCTAATGGACAACCTCAAGGTTTTTTAAGTCTATCAGAGGGGTGAAACATGAGATCCTCTTTCACCAACTTTATTCATTTTGGCTGCAAAATGTTTATCCAGAGCACTGAATGTACTTCACCAAAGAGATGGGTATAAAAAGTATGAAATGCCTAAGTGGAGCTCTTATGTGAACCATTTAACCTATGTAGTTGACACTATTATATCTGCCTCAGCAGACAGATTCTCTCGAGATCTGATAATAACTGTCCTAGCAGAGTATAAAAATCTGAGTGGACAACTAATCAACAAATTAAAAACTAATGTATTCATGCATCATTAGACTCCCCAAGGTTTAGGGGACCAAGTTTCCTCAGTCACTAAAATTCCTAAAAAAGAATTCTCTTTCACCTATTCGGGAGTGCATGTGTATTATAGTGAAAGCCAGAATATCCTCTAGAACAAAGTCCAAAACGAATTGAACTCTTAGATTGGGAAACTCTAATCTATAGGAGGAAGAACAATTTTAATAAAATCTGTTCTGCAAAGTATGTCTATTCATCTATAATCAGCATGTGATCCCTCTGCTGGAGTCATAACTCAATTACAGAGAATGTTTGCAAAGTCCTTCTAGAGCTAGCAACTGAATTGGAAACTAAAATAGATATTGAGCCATTTAAACAGTGTTATGTCATCCATATGTAAACGAAAATCTACATGATGTGTTCAAATCATTGTTTGCAAAGTTATGGTGAAACATGAAGTATTTGAAGAAGAAGCTTGCAGTGATAGGTCAAACCAAAACAAGCACTTACATTTGGAAGAAAATGGTCAAATGCATAAATGAAATGATGTTGAGATCTGTTGGCTGAGAAGGTAGCAAGTAGCAATCAATGATATCAAACACCACATAGAAAGGAACTTAACTTGTCGGAGAAATGCTGGAATAGATGAATACAAGCCACAAAGGACAACAAGCTTGACACTCAGGTGGTCACTTCGATGGCTTCTGATCTATGCTCTTCCAGAGAGCACTGAGCTTCCCTTTACTTCCCTAATTTTGATTTCAGATTGTTTTCTTTTGTTTTTTTGTATCGTTCTTAAGTTTGGGCCAATCCACTTGGATCGTGTCTGATTTTGCTAGACATGGCCCAATGGGCATTTCATTTATATAAAATGGCCTAAGAGCTAAAATTGCTTTTAGAAAAAAAGATTAGTGCCCAGTAATAACCACAAAAGAAATACTATAATGGAGGTTTAAAGATTTTTTTATTTTAGAAAATTAAAATAGCTTAGGATTATTTCACCTAATTCATATTTTATCCAATCCACTTTAATATATGTAAACTAAAATCCAATTTATTTTCAATCTGTCTAAATTCAATCCAATTCGCTCATTTACCACCACTAGAACAAATGAAGCCTTAGAGGGTGTTTAGATTGGCTTATAACCTGTTTGGACAAACTTTTAAAATTTACTTATTTTGAAAAGTGCTTATTCCAAAAGTGATTTTAAAAAAATACTTTTGGTGAAAAGAAATTTGTGTTTGACCAATAAATTAAAAAATTACTTTTGAGCAGTAATTAGTGTTTGACCAAACTTTTAAAAAGTGTTTTTAAGTGTATTTTTTTCAAAAGTGCTTTTACGAAGAAACTATTTTTTTTAGCTTCTGAAAAACAACTTCTGCTACTTTCAAGAAACACTTATTTTTTCTCAAAAGCTTTTGACCAAACACCTCACTTTTAAAAAAAAAAAATAGCACTTTTAAGAATAATAAGTTTGACCAAACCTGCTATTAATTGAGCATACTCAACTTTTAGCTTTTAACTTATTTTTGTACTTCTTAAGTCTAAAAGTAAGTGATTAAAAACACTATTTATTTTTTCCAAATACCCTAAAAAATAAAAAATAAAAAATAAAATAAAAAATCAAAAAACACTTGAAATAAGTTAATTTTGGATTTTGACTTTTGTAACACCGGACCTAGATTTCCCCAAATTTTGTCCCTTAAATAAACCCCGGCATTTTCAAATTAAGGTGTCTTCAGCCCATTGTCCCCATATATTTTTCTCCGGCGAATCTCCGAGCAATCAGTTCCTCAGGCGGAAATCCAGCTGTAAGTATACCTCTCGAAGTTTCTGCCTTTAGATTATCCTCCTATACTTGTTTTCACCTGTTCCAAATCGTTAATGTCTTTCTTCTAAATGAATTTTATTGAGAATCCCCAATATCCCCAATTAGAGTATTTTTTGTATAGTTTTAGAATATCTAAATTTAAAATTTAAAATATTATATTATTCTTATTCAATTTAGCTTCAAAAATCAGTTAAATTGACTCTCGTGAAGCCGAAATATGACAAGTAAAAAGGAATGGAGGGAGTATCATATTTGTCTTGCAACTCATGATAGTTTAAGCAGGTCAATGTATAAGAAAAGTTAGGAGATTCAAGCTGTGGAGGGCAATATCTGTTCTTTTTTTTTGTTGTTCATTTGTTGGATTACTAGATGTTGATTTCAATATCATGGGGCAAGACAAGTTTTCTTTAGATTAGCTCTTACGTATAGGTAATTAGAGGACTTCGATGTGGTGCTCATAATGAGGTCAGCAACATTCTATGTGACCAAGAAGTTTGCTAAGTTGATGTAGAGTTGCAAATTTGGGTTGGTTCACTATACACTAGACTTGAGAAAATTACAGCAAAGAAAGAAGAAATAGAGAGAGTCTAAGAGCTAAGCTAGAAACTAGGGCTAATTCATTTCTCAAATGATAGGTAAGTCCTTTCAAGGGAAGTTGTTTATAGGCTTCCCTAATATAAACCATAAGTGGCAATGCTAACTTGAGCCTCCTTAATTCCTTTCCAGCTGCTCTAAATCACCCTTTCCTCAAGGGTGTGTAATGTAAAAATCAAGGAACTCAATCCCTCCGGGATCAAATGGAACTTGTGTAGATTCATCGCATGTAAGCATTCTTGTTTCGTATAGATCATCAAGATCAATGTCTCCATATCTACAAGCATAATTACCTAATGCATCTGAGGTGACTGATCTTGGTTCAAATGAAGACTTTCTGATGTAGCCTTCTACCTTAATTAGATGCATTCATTTTTCTAGAACTCCTAGAGGTCCCTAGTAGTGCTCCACCCATAGATTAATTCCATAATCGGAACACTCACTTATCTTTCCATTTGAAGCTGTGACAAGGACTGACTCCAGGGGTCATGCCTGTATCATTGATCATATTCTCACAAGCGGCAACAATAAAATGCACCTCTAGAATCAGCCACTTTATTTGTTCAAGAGCGTTTGTAACACCTTCCTTGCTTTGGTTATCGTATGATTTGTTGTTGCTACTTTTCTTTTCTCCATTACTTTCAACATGGCTTCGTCACTATTATATTTCTTTTTCATACTTGATTTCATATATGCTTTATTTGGGCCGAGGGTCTATCAGGAACAATCTCTCTACCTCCATAAGGTAGGGGTAAGGTTGTGTACATACTATCCTTTCCAGACCCCACTTGTGGATTACAGTGGGTATGTTGTTGTTTCGTTTGCAGCACCTGAAACAGCTGCAGCTCCTTCCATGTCAAACTTCATTAGTTCAATCAAGCAACCAGGTTCAGTTTGATGTTGTAGCCACCCCTTTCAAAAGTCTATTTCTTTCCCTCATATTACCATTCATCCATCTGATCATTCGTATTTTACAACACTCATTTTATGGAAATTGCTGGGCTGCTAGAAGCCCACATTCGCCCATGTATTATTGCAAGTCTTATACCTGTTCTGTAGAACTTGTTTTGCTTATGGTGTAGGATGGAACACATAACTGAGGCTGCAACAGTTCTTCCCCTTTTGGGCCTTTTAATTCCAATACTCGATAATTGTCTTTTTGGGAAAATTAAGGGCATCTTAATGATGTCGAGGGAGCATGAGTCTGACCCACCTAAGAGGCATGTCCAAGTCCAAGACGAGCACAACAGTCATGGTCATGCCATGCAAATGGTTATAGAAAATCATCATCAAATTTGAATTGATGAATATGAACGGAAAGACTTAATGGACTAATGGTGTGGATACAGTGAGTGACTGTAAAATTTCATATGTCTTGGAAGGCTATTGTTTCAGGTTTTGTGCAGAATTTTGGCTGCAATTCTGCTTACCATATGTTTTAGCTGATGATATATGAGATGTAATGATCAAATAGCATCATGTGATGTCCTTGTTATCATGTTTTATTAGGTTTGACTGATTAGGTAGGTACTTGAAAACTGAATGTTCTGATGAGAAAAGACAAGTTGAAGCCAAAGCTGAGGTACTTGCTTGTAATATTAATTAATATCAGCTTGTGCTGTAGACAAGTAAATTGTCAAGCATGAAATAGTACATGAATTAGTTACTGAAGGAGGTTCTGAAACTTATTCATGTCTGATAACTTTACTAATCTTTAGATATGGTTAAGACAGTGTTTTAAAGAGGCGGAGTGCCTTTTTTCTGAACTGCAGTTGAAGAATACAGGTGTGGGGATTCCTTAATATCGGGTAGTGAAAAAATTTCTAGTTTATTTAATGAGGCTTTTTCAATATTTTGGTAGTTTCAAAAGTGCAATGATCCGCGAGACCTATGGTATAATAAAGAGGTGGTGTTAGGTTCATATGTTATCACAAGAGTGTGAGAAGGACAATTAGGATTTCTTTGAAATACGTTCCAGTTGCTGGAATGAAGGCTAATTATATTTCAAGTGTGCCGAGGTTTCTTCCTTTTGTCTTGATATGGAACTAGGTGGTTCTGTAATGAGGGTTATTGAATGAACAACGTGTAACAGTATAATTTCTGTCCAAGGAATGCATGGATTTGGTGGAAGATCAGAGGAACTTAGGCCTTTTAGCGTGCAGTCAGTGCAGCGTTGTTGGTGAGAGTTGAAAGCTTTTTGATTAGATAAATGAAGTATTTTGAACTATATATGGAGCATTCTGCTGGTATAGCTTCATGGTTGTGCCATGTTCTTGCAGCATGCTACTGACATGGTGCAAGACATGTGTCAACAAGAACCAACACCTATTTATTTTGGGCAGTACCTAACACTTGGAGATCACAAGAATAGATAAGTTGCAGTAGAGGTGCTGCTCAAAATCTCATGGTTGACTCTAAGTTGGTGGGGAGCTCTACGTTGCTTTTTCGTGCTTATGGATGGGAGGATTCTGATGATGTGATGCTTTCAGCAATGACACGACATATTTGAAAAAATAATTCCAGCCCATAGTTTGATTAGGCGAAGAAGTGGTTCACATGTTATTAGGTAGAGAAACTATGGAGCTGATGAATTTTATATTGGATGCCTAATGCTTAATATCGTGGTGTTCTTTTACATAAGAAAGCACGGCTTACAAAGATTCGAGTTCAACAATACAACAAATTAGGGGGACACAAGGTGGAGAGATTTTTTGGGACTTGAGATTTAGAGAAGGGAAGTTCAAGATTGGGAAGTGACTGATTTTCAAAGATTGTTAGCCTTACTATATAGGCAAGTCAACCCGGTTGATAACCCCGGTGCTTGGTGGTGGGGCTTGGGAAATAATGGAGTGTTCCTTGTGAAGTCCTTTTATGAGAAGCTTTTAGTTAGAGTGAGGAGCATGGTTTCCCATGTAATGCAATATGGATCCCAGAGGTTCCGAGGAAGGTGTTTTTTCACTTGGCTAGCCGCTATAGGGGTGATTTTGACAGCGAAAAATCTTAGAATGAGGAAGGTTGTTTGCGTCAGTTGGTTTCACATGTGTAAGGAGGCGGGGGAGGACATGGATCATCTTCTTTTACATTGCGGGCTAACCATGAGGTTATGGTGGGATATGTTTAGGTGGTTTGGCACTCCATTTGCAATGTCAAAATTCGTGAAAGAGAAGAGCGGGAGAAGGAGGAGAAGACGAAGGGTTTGGAACGTGGTTCCACTTGCGTTAATGTGGGTTGCTTGGAGAGAGAAATATGAGAGTTTTTGAAGGAGTAAAGTCGAGTTTCTCTTAGAGGGTGTTTGGATTAGCTTTTAAAAAGTAGCTTAAAAGCTAAAAGCCAAAAGTAGGGTATCCCCAACTTTTGACTTATTTTTATACTTTTTTGCCCTAAAAGTGAGTGCTTAAAAACACTTTTTATCTTTGTCAAACACCACCAAAACTTAAAAAGTGCTTAAAAGCCAAAACTACTTTAAAATAAGTCAATCCAAACTCCCTCTTAGTTGAGTAGTCTTTGTTCCCTTATTTTCTTTTGGTGCACACCAAAAGTTTCCTATTGTATAGATGTTTTGGTGGAGTTTGTAGAGAATCATATCCTTTCGTAGATTCTTTATCTTTTGGTATACCCTTTGTATACGACCAATTTGACAATGTTTATGAATGAGAATACTTTTACTTGATAAGAAATAAATAAATGAAGTGCTACTCTATGTTGCTCGGATTCTTCAATAATGGCGGTGTGTGTGTGTCGGATTCTCCAAAAATAGTGCATTTTTGAAGAATTCGACACGGGTGCGACATCAATTTTTGAAGAGTCCGAGCAACATTGGTGTTGCTTACAATTTGCAGAAGAAGAATATCTGTAGGGATTGTCATGAATAATTTTGCCATCTGTAGTGGTTTTCATAAAGGCGAGCGTTGACGTAGCGGGTAAAGTTATAGTCATGTGACCAGGAGATCACGAGTTCAAGTCGTGGAAACAGCCTCTTGCAGAAATGTAGGGAAGGCTGCGTACCATAGAACCTTGTGGTCCGGCCTTTCCCCAGACCTGCCTATAGCTGGAGCTTTAGTGCACCGAGCTGCCCTTTTTGCCAGTAGTGGTTATCATGAATATTTTGCCTTGGGTTCTGGTGCTGGGTCATTGGAATTCACTCCAAAACTCCTGTAATTTTGAATCCATATGTAGAACTTATTCGAAACTGCTAAACTCCATTCCACCGTTTCTATTGCAACTTAGCCATTTATGAGGTTGTTGCACCAGTTACTGCATTTTTTGTCTATTCTAGGAAATGAAGGAAGTGATCTTTGTGGAGCGTAGTTTATGAAAATAGTAGTATAGAATTTTATCTAGTCCTCTATCTATTACTACCTCCTTCCTAATTCATGTGAATGTGTTTTACTGGACACAGAGTTTTAAGAAATAAAGGAAGACTTTTGAAACTTGTGGTCTAAAATAAGCTATAGATATTTGGTGTGGCTACAAGTAGGCGTTTGACCATAGATTTCAAATATTTTTCACTTTATTTGGAATTTATGAAGTTAGAGTTGAAAATTTGTGTTATACTTTCTTGCAAAGGAGAGAAGAGAGCACCTTATTTGGAATTGATGAAGATGGAGTTGGAAAATAGGTTTGGACCGCTTATCCAAATTTGGAATCCAACTCCAAGTTGGATTTGATAATTTTATAAAAAAACACTAATTTTCAAATAAAGTGAAAAATTATTCCGAGAAAAAGTGAATAATTCTCATGGCCGAATGGCTCCTAAAATATCTTATGGGTAAAATGAGTATTCTAAAGTTAAATTGTTACTATATAGAAAGATGTCATTCTTTTTGGGATTGACGAAAAAGGAAAGAGTGTCACATAAATTATTCTATTTAAAATTTAGGAATATGCAATTTCGGCTGTCTTACTCTAGCTTCTGCAACTCAGAAAATTGTGTTAATATCTTTTCTTTGATATGCCAATGTGATATTTGTTTTTAGGTGATCTGGGGCTTTACAATTCAGATATTTTTTCCTCAGGTAGACAAATATGAGTATAAAACCAACAGTTGCATTGAGAGCCATTCTCGTCGGAGGAATAGCTGCCTTTGCAAAAATTGGTGGTGCTGTTAAAGCTGCAGGAGGTGTAAAATTAGGTGCAGCTGCTGCTGCCATGACTGCTGCAGCAACAGCAGCCGTATCAGGATCAAAACAGGAAGAAAAGAAGGATGGTTCTCAGCAGTTGGCGTCCAAGTGATGCACACAGCTTATGTGTTATTTTTTTTATCCCAATGTAACGTATAAACTGTCAAAATAAAAGTTGAAGGGTGGTGGAATATGCCAGTCAAATGGTTTCCCAAGATGATCTTTAATAGCTGAGAGATATGGGTTCTTACAACTGCTGGACTCGTTAGTTCTGTATAATGGAAGTAGGAATTTGTTGAAGTGAAAAATCATCACTCAGTTCCTCTGCTAGATGCAGTTTGTTTGCCCTCCGGTAACTGAGGTATGTAATTGTTTTGTACCAGTAAAGGATGTATTACTGTTTCTGTGCTACTTTCAAAAGCAAAATATATGTTTTTGTAAGGTTTAAAACATGGGTTCTGTCAATAAACCCAGTTTGAACTTCTTGTTCTGGGCGCGGAGAATGGTAACTCCTTCTACAATAACTAACAATTGGGTTTCTTTAAATATTTCTCCATTTTACCCTTCATCTCCTTGTTTTGTAATATCGTTGTCCCTTTTCCTATTTGATGATATAAATTGACTTTAAGATATGTAAAGGTTTTATACCTCAAATGACCCCTTGAGTGTTTGCACACATCCTTTTAAAGACAGTCCCAGTTTAATTTCACTCTAGCACAATCAAGACAAAAGTGTTGTCAAAAATATGAAATTCTTACACAACATACCCAAGTGTAATCCCACAAATCGGGTCTGGGATGGATAGTGTGTACGCAGACCTTACCCCCACCTTGGGAGGTAGAGGGTTGAATCAATCAAATTCTGACATACATATGAGTTCTCCTAAACTGTTAGTCAAACATGATCAATCATGACATAAAATAACATCTAAGACAACCATTATGACATACATAATGACCAAAGCTGATAAAGACATACCTAAATTTTCATCTTTTGTATCATAAATAATTCTCATAAATATTATCCATTGGAAAGGTCAAATACATAGAGAAATGTTCCACCCACAGAACTCTTGCTATAGAAGATGAACTCTAATATATTACAAGTAAAAAACTTTAAACTTCGTAACTCTCCATTTGCACATCTTTGGACTTCAAAGGTTCATACTCTCCCAAATAAACTTCAAGATGATCAGAAAGTGCAGACTTGTCAATGTTCTCATGGTGATATGACTTGCAAACAAAGTAGATAATTGTTTGAATCACCAAACCAAAGAGCATCAATGTTAACAATAAAAGAAGACAAAGAAATCCAACCCCTACCCTATACAACATCCCTAGATGCATATGATGGCTCCCATGTACCACAAACTTTTTGAAAAGAAAGTTCAAGACACCAAGTGAGAGATTGAACTTGAAAAAGAAAACCAAGGCTATTCTCATCTTCCCCTTTAACAAATCCTTGCTTTTGAGCATGGCTTTGACTCCATATGAATCCTCTAACACTGTTACCACACTAGCTAAGTGCCATATAACCGAAAGGTACACGGATCCAACGCCATAAACAATCACCATGATCACGAAAATAAAATTAGCAAGACCATCATTTTCACCCCTCATGCTGAAAGCCCATACAAACCATATAGCTAACAGAAAGAAGGCAACAAGGTTGTAGATGAAGAAACAAATGAAAGCACACAAGAAAGTCACCATAACCCTCTTCCAAACTTTGGGTACAACACTCATAACTTTCGTGAAACCGACTTCACGTGACGTGTATATGGAAGCAATTGTGTAAACCACAGCAGAGGTGGAAAGAAGGGAGAAGATGATGAAGATAGTAAAGTAGACAATTGTGAAAATCCATAGAGAGGTTAGCTCTGAATCTATGTGATCAGAGATCTTGTTGTATTTCGCCGTGCCCGTGTGAGTGTGTTGGAGCTGAAACTCAGAGTGGTTAAGGTCAGAGAAGAAAAGATGGTAAACTTCCATGTGTGCTAAGAAGATGAAGGACATAGGAAGGATCAAAGATAGGGTGATTTGGCTGAAAATTTTCCTCCATTGATAGATGACTTTGTAGGCTTCTATGTAGATGTCAAAGAGGCCTAGAAATTGCATCTCTTCTTGTTCTCTATCCATGGTTATGGAAATGGAGGTGTTGAAAGAGGAGGTAGATGGTAGGATTTTTATTCTATGGAGTTGAGAGATTAATATATGGTAGGAAATTGGGGTGGATATCAATATTAGAAAAAATTGTCCTCTCTTAGGTCAATTTGTTGGAAAAATATAAAAACATAATTATAAACTTGAAAAGTTTTAAGTTTCATATAAATTAAATTAATTATAGAAATAAAATACAAAAATAAATTGTTTTTATTCAAAGTCCAAGTCAGCCATTTTCTACAAATAGTTAAAGAGCCTCTTTATCAATTTTGTTCTCTTGAAAGGGAGGTGCATGTGGTGCATGTGGTGCATTTGGGGATTATTGTTTGATTATTTATTTAGACCAAAAAGAATAAATTGTATAATGTCCTTACTGGCTTAGGAGAAAATGTTTTTAAATTTTTTCATGTTCGGTTGATCAAAAATTGTGAAAAATATTAAGTTTCACAAGTGGCATTCCACGTTGATTGTGTCATCTCTATCCTACAAAACTACAACACACATCATCCTCACCCCAACCGTCGTAGCCTCCATCCCCATCACTCACACCCTCACCTACCATAGTATTTATCTAAATTATATATAAATATTTTTATTTGTATATTGAACACACAAAAAAAACCACATATTTTTTTAGTAAACATTTACAAGATCAAAAATGTTTTCCTCCGTATTGAACACCCTACGCACCTTAGGATTTTTGTGAGAAACCAAATAAAACAAAGACATGTTATTCCTATATAATTCGAGTAAAATGAGAATAGGCGATAATCCATCAATCTGATGCTGGAAGTTACAAGTAAGTTTCACAAAAGATAAAATGGTCAAATAAAATACCATCACAATCATCAAGCAACCAAATAGAGCTATATAGAATGGGACGAATATATACATTATTATAAAAGACAAAAATTAATTGGAAGATGTGATTGGATGAAAGATGAGAAATGGACTTTGAAAAAACTAAGGGGTCGTTTGGATTAGAGATAAGTTATGTAGAAAATTATGTTGAAGTCGTGGGATATTAAAATACATCAACAAGGATATTTTAATTTCTTATTCACCCCTCCGTCTAAGGAGAACGACACAACCCAAGGAGAGGTCAAGACTAATTGCAATTTACGAATTTAAAGTGGTTTATTACAGTAATGTATGAATTAGTTATGCAGAGAATAGTTATACAAAAATTAATTATGAAAAATATTTTTGTTGAATATTTAATTTGATATAGTAAAATTAGTCTACAATATATAATCTAAAATATTTATTTATTGTTTAAGCAAAACATAAGTCTAACTATTACGAAGGTCAATTTTCTCATTTGGTAATATTAATCAATGGATTGCTAATTCCACATTTTCTGTTATGCATAAAATAATGATAGATCTTCGCACGTCTTATGCATCCAACAAAAAGGACAATCGAAATAACTAGTGCTGAATTTTATGCAGAGTATCGAAAGGGCAATCAAATATTATATTGTTAATACTTTCTTCATTCATTTTTACTTGTTCACTATATTAAAAATAAATTTTTATTTTTACTTGTCCATTTTAGTATATCAAAAAAAAAAATTGGTTAATTCTTAGCATTAATTACTCATTCCAAATTATTTGCCAGGTCCATTAAAACTATATACCAATTAATACAAATATCATGATAAAATACGTACTTTATTTATTATTTATTAAGGGTGATACAAAGTCTGAATAAGTAAAAGTGAACGGAGAGAGTATTATATTTTATATATGAAACCAAACGATCCCTAAGTGATGAGAAACTTGGGGGGCGACAAGGAGAAAGACCAAGACTAATTCAGCGGGTCTTTACGCGCATTGGCGAATTTTCTAAGGCGTTCGTTTTCAGATTCCATTAACCAATAAATATTGATTGGTTAAATAAATAGTTATTTATTGATTTTCAGATTCCATTAACCAATTATGCATAATAGTTAAATAAATATTGATTTTGACACATTACATATATATTATATAATTATTTATATAATATCGATATATATCAATACATATTTATATACCATTTATATAATATCGATACACGTTTATACACCATTTATACAATATTAATACATTACATAAACTTTTATACAATATCGATACACGTTTGTGTACTATTTGTACAATATCGATATATGACATATACACTACATAACAATTTATACAATATCAATACATTATCTATAAATTATATATACATTACATATACAACGTTCGAGAAGTTATATATGAATTTAAAACTGGTCATTTAGCCATGGTTTTATACCATTTAGCCTCGGTCAAACCGTGGCTAAAATGCGAGTATTTTTTGACTATTTGGCTATTTTTTATGTAAATAAAAACATGGCTATATTTTTTGTAAAATAATTACTTTATTGTATATATTTGAAAATATCCCTTCTTTTTTTCCTTTTATTTTCTATAATTCTTAATATTCTGCATATTTGTAGTATTGAAACAACAGCATTAATGTACTAGCTAGCACCAATACATTACTGGAACTTTGAGTTTCCTCTATTCGCATTGTTCCATCCAATTGTCTGGGCTACATTGCTATTCGCAACATTGGCAAATTGAGAGAAGACACCTTGCTCAAAAAATTTGAAAAATATTTTCTCTAGAAAAACAAGTTACTTAAAAATGAAATGACTTCCCTAGAGAAAGTAAGAAAAATATTGTCATATGTTGATCTTATGCGGATTTTGGTGTAATAAATAAATAAATACTGATTTGCTTCAATTCACATATACCTCTTTGATTAACCGATCGATAACCGTGCTAAATACATACCCAAACTAATCGATATCTAATTTTGTTAAGTTAGCAGATTAATATATTTAAAAATTGATAATCAATAACGTCGAATCGTTAAACATAAATATTCAACCGAACTGCCCGATAAGTACCCTACTACATAATTGTAATTTAGCCAGCGCTATATACATTTATGTATAATCAATTTCTTGTAGAGTTTTTACCCTGCAAAAATGTGTAGCAGCATTATGGGTGGCAAAATCAGTCCAAACCCATTTGACCCTCTCAACCATCCAAGATTTAATGGCTTGGGCAAGAGGTATTTTACAAATAGGCTGATCTGGGTACAAGCCCAAGTAAAATTTTTATGGGGCGTCCTATTTTGGTCGCCTCATTTAACTAGTATCCATTTTATGTTTTATTTTGCACGAATACCAGCTTCTAGGTAAAAGTGTATACTTTTTTTCCCCACTTTTTCTACTTATGCATTCAAACACACATGATTGAAATTTTAGTCAATTTTAACATGTGTTTCATACCTATAAGGGACAAATAAGCATAATGAAAATTTGAAGTGCCTAGAAAGAGAAAAAAAAAGAAAATTGAATATGTTATCTGATTCAGGGAAAATAGCATTTTACTTTGTTCAAGCTTACATTTCCCTTATGGTGAAAAGATTTAACATGAATAACCAGTATCATTTCCATTATGAAGGTAAGACAGTGTACAACCCATACCTTTATATGGAATTGGCACAAAAGATTAACAAAAAACACATCTAGAAAGATACATTTTTGTTGTAAACATAGTAGTTGAGTAAAAGAAAAAAAGAGAGAGAGCACGCAATAAGGATTGTGAAAAAGAAAAGGATCCAGCCAACCTGTTTGCATCACATGTGCCCTAGACAAAGAGACAGAAAACTATATCTCCTCAGCTCAGAACAAAAAGTCTCAGCAGAAACACTTGTTCGGCCATGCTTGGTCCTGGAACAAATACAAAACACATGAACTAGTCCTTTTAGAATATAAGCATATCCTAAAGTTTAAATGTCTTCTGACAATTTAAGATCATACCTCTAAGAAGCAGCCGGTAGCACCAGAGCAGTAAAATCCTTGATACTTCTTTGAGCATTGAAAGCATTGCCACCGCCTGTATCTGCAAGGTGATGTGCCAATTATGATAGAATGCCCCTATCTATGGAAATGATATATGTGAGACTTTTGAGTTGCATTTCGTCTTGAAAAGTTTTGAAGTTGTTAGCTGAAAGAAAGCTGTCCGTGAAGGTCAGGCCAGAGCATAAGGAAGGAAGCTTACTAAGAAGCGAATTCTGACTACTATTTTAGAGTACCAAAGCTCAATGGCATGACACCTAGGCCAGAAGAAAGAAAATACCTGGCGCCCCGGTCCCTCCATTGACTTACTGGCTTAGGCAGCTGTAGTAAGCGAAACTAGTCTTAGATGCCGCTAATCTGCTGCTTCTTCCTTCCTCTTAGCTCTTAGAATAGCTTATAAACGAGATCGTATAAGCATACTAGCCCAGTAAACCTTTTCAATTTTCAAAATTCAAGAGATTCTTATTTTATCTTTTCAATTCCTGTTTTCATTTAGATAGAACTCATTCACTGTCTATAAAACATAAATTCATTTCACAATGAGTATTCAAATGATAAATGATGGGAAATCCCCAAATACTGAGGGCTAGCAACAAAACAGAGTAGTTACTCAATAAACCAATCCGAGCTGAAACTAATTGAAGGGTTTAGTGAATCTAGATAAGGAAACAGAGATCCACCAGTGGAAAATAGTGAATAAAATAAGGATTTCCACAAGGATGAGAAGTTGGTACATGCAGATTGGTTTGGTTGAGTTCCATGAAATGACTCATGCCATTGAGTTCAAGGGAGAAGAAGAATATCATCAACAAAGACGCAATTAGGACTGGGTAATTCGTTTAAAGTTGTAGAAATATTTAGGCAACAGCTACTCAAGAACTGGTCAAGTTAACCTATTCTAGAGCAGTATACCAATTTAATACGTCAAGTACACCGAACTAATAAAGTGCTTGACAACTGGCCATGGAAGTTGATATGGAAGACTAAGCTCCCAACAAAGATCACATACTTCAGCTGGACAGTCCTTCATGAAGCTTGCCTCACGTACTCAAGACAACCTTAAGAAAAGAAAATTTCAGATTGCTAATAGATGTTACATGTGTTAACAGAACCTTGAGGCCAACAATCATCAATATTTACATTGTACAGTCGCTGCTGACTTATGGAGTATGTTTTTGTCTATATTTGGTATTAATTGGGAAATGCCACATAGCACCAAAGAGGCCTTTGAATGCTGGTGCAATTGGAGATCGTTGGTAAGGCCATCAGCCAATCTCGAAAAATTGAAAATGATAAGAAAGGAATAACAGACGTTTTGAAGGTTTATCAACTCCAAATCACTCCCTTAAGGCTAGACGTCTTTTGTATCCATATAATTGGCATAATCTTTTCCCCATAGATTTTTCAGACAACTTTTTGAACTTTGTTCTCTCCCTGGTACAAGTTTAATCTTTTTTGTAATTGAGCTAACGAAGTTTTGTTATCTTCCTAACTTTTGTACTATTCCGCATCTTCTTGATGCCAACAATGAAATTTCTTATTACTTCATAAAAAGATAAATACGTGAAGTACACTGCTTTTCACATGGAACATTGAGAGAAAATGGCAAACTAATAGTACCTTTTGCGACTCTTTTATTCTTAATTGCACCCTTGGTTAGTTCTTTTGTGAAGAACCGCTATGTATCCTAGGGTACAATTTAATGAAAACCTCAACAATACAAATCTAACAAGTTATGAGTATATATTAAGTCTGCAAATACGGTTAGTATGATAATGCATTTTTCCAACTTAAGAAACTAAATCGTCATATTTAAGTTGAAGATGGACAGTGTATTACTTCAATGGCTTTTGAGTTGATTCAGAATTGTATTCTTGTGTTGTCTTAGCTTCATGTTGCCAACTTAACTTTGTTAAAACTTAATTTTCCAAAACATTTTTATTCACTTTCACACGTAACGAACGATTGGTTATTCATAAAAATTGTCAGTTTCATTTGTGTTAATGAGTATGTTCGATATCTTATGACATGATTTCACAATTCACAACATGGCATTTAGATACGTAGGAAAACTTAGCTTGGAAAATACAATATTCTCTTAAATTTACCAACTACACTCAACAAATTAAAAACCTAGTGGTATCATGTACTATAACAACCTATTGCTCTCATAATGTTGGGTTTCTTCCAACTTAAGTGTGTCGACTAAGTATAATGGTAAGTTATTTGAATTTGGCATGATCCACCAGCTCAGGAGCAATGAAATTCATTTTGTATCGTACAAGAAAGGAATTTCATTTGTGTATGTGATACGTGCAAGGTAAAAGACAGAACCATGTACTAACCGGACCGAAGGAAGATGTCTCATGTACAATCTCTGGTCCAAGAATCTGTCTCTCTCCTACTTCATCCCAGCATAGGGGAGTCTTGCACTTGCGTTCATAGAATGCCTCAAATGATGGCATGCCTATTCATGGCTGATATATTTATTTGCAAACAATTTTTAAAAAACCTTCAATTAAATGCTTAAATGACCTGAATTTTATGTCATTGTATCGAATGCTTATCAAGCTAAGCCAAGAAAATGATACACTGAATAATGCATAACATTGCTTACCTGTTCGTAGTAAAAAAATATCATTTTTCACAGCCCAAGGTGCAATTTTCACTATACACAATTAAGCCTTACTACACTTGGTGCTTGCTAAAGACAAAACAAGCTCAAAAGGGGGGGAATATTTGGACTTGTAAAAGTAGAACTAAACAGGGTATATCTGCATCAGCAATGATTGAAATCAGTGGAGCAGCAACACAAACTAAACGATTGCTCAAATTCATCAATTAATTTCCCAATATTTCTAAATCTTAAGATAATTAAGTTTCACATTACTCCAATAAATTAAAAGAATGATAAGATACTAACTTTGAAAAGGAACTCCAAATATTGCACGTGAATAATCACCAAAATGGTTAATTTTCCCTGTGTCCCCAAATACTTGTTATATGTTGCTTTGCAAGAGTCAAATGTAGTAAAATTTGATCTCAATTTTCTTAAATATTTGGAATGAAACATTTTCAACTCAGTAAGATTTTTCTCTGTTAGTTTTTTCATAACGATGATATCACGACTAGCTTGTATGCCCCTAAATCTCTATAAGTATAAATAATCTCTTCAAACGATGAATTATTTGTATGGGGTAAAAATGACTTCGGTATGGATTGGGACGAACGGGCCTAACTGGATTGAGCATGAGAGGAACCGGTCCACGATACCGTCAGCTAGAGAGCGAGCCCGGCACAAAGGAACGGCTTCTCGGACGAAAGCAAGGTAGCCCGAGAAGGCCAGCGATAGCGACTGCATACGAAGGACAGACAAAAGAACAGTGTGTCAGGTGATTCAGGTGCGCGGGCAGCACTTGGCAGAGCTGCACCAGACATGGCATACTAGGCTGACACCCTCAACGACTCAGGGACAAGTGGCTACCATCCATTGGACATGGTACTATTGGCCTAGCAGGATAATACTATTCCTTCTGCCCGAAGGAACACTTTGTACCCTATAAATAAAGAATCCCTCCCTCATTGTAATGGATCATATTTTCTGTTAGCTCTAGTCCTAAAGCAATAAGATATTTCTAGTTTGGTTCTTAAGCTTGCTCGGTCTCTCCTTTGTGTTTCTCTTACTGTTCTTACTGTTTCATTGTTATCGCGCCTGTTTACTTACTATTTACGATCACAGTTCGTTCATAGCTAGAAGGATCGAATACCTCGCCGGTGTCTCAGATTTGTTCTTTATCGCTATCTTATTTACTTTGTGTTTCCTTTATGTTTATTGTCTTTTATAAACTCACGCCTATAGCAACGAAGCTAAGTTCATAATACATGCTCTTGACCCACAAACAAATCTGACTGTCCCAAGTCGACGGTAAACAGTTTGGCGCCCACTGTGTGACCAAAGCAACTGCATGGATTTTAACTTTGTTTCTGCTTGCAAGTTTCTTTCTGTGATGTTACTTTGTAGGAAAATAGGTCATGACGGGAGGCGAGACAGGGACAGAAGCATGAAAAGGCCGCATACACCAGCAGGAGAACTTGTGACACTCTTCGAAGGGGTCATGACACATGTAGAGATGCAGCACAGGGAGATCCAGGGGCTACGAGTAGACCTGGTTTGGATCGCCCCCAAAGTTCCAGTAGGAAGCATCAGAGAGGATCTCACGTGTGCCAGACGAATATGTGGTATTAACCGACATGCTAGCGAGAATATCAGTGATTTCTCATGACCAGACCATGGCCCTCAACCCCACTAATGGGACATCTTCGAGGTTAAACAAGGGGATGCAAAGCCGTTACGGAACTTTGTTGCTAGATTCCAGAAGAAGAGGGGTAGGTTGCTAGAGGTTCCAGATGAATGGGCAATAATGGATTTCGCCAAAGGGTTGAATATGATGAGCTCGGTCACTTCGTCAAAGCTCAGAGAGAGCCTAACAAAATTTAGAACGACCTCATGGGAAGGAGCGCATAGCCAAGGCGAACCCTAGGCCCTAAGCTCGGTCTCCAAAGCGTGGAACCAAATCCAGGGATCACAATGCACCCCCGGGGGAGAGGGTTTTCCACGACTGTCATTGGAAACACACGGTCAGGTATGCCTTAACTAGGGCTATTTATCGAGTGGATTGGGCGGATAATTATGCATTGCGGTTTGGCTTATTGATTATCGACTTTTAAATGTACTAATCCGCTAGCCAATCGATAAGATAACGGTTGATTTGATATCGGATTAGCAATTAACGAATGATTATTAGATGGTGTATCGAATAAATCTAAGAGGCAATATAACATCGAGCAGTTATCGGTATGTTCTCTATTTATTCACTAACTAAGTTATTTATATATACTGTGATTCATCTATTTATAAATATTTTATGTTTGTTGAATTTTGTTCCTATAATATATTAATGATAATTCTTAACGGTTTAATGGTTTACCCGATAAAAAACTTCAGTAATCCGGTCCCGCACCAATAATCCATTAACTATAAAATTTTAATTTGTTTACCAATCGCTAGTCCGATAATTCATTACTAATAAGCCAATAAGCTAATTTTGTTGTTGGCTTATCGATTACACTTCGATTTTGAACAACCTTAGTCTTAACCCCGATGAGAAAAAAGTATACATAGGGAAAAGAGTGAGTCTCGAACAAAGGCTTGCATATGTCAACCTCTTAAAGAGTTAAGCCGATTTTTTCGCATGGTCCAGTCTCGGCATCACAAAAATGCCCCCTGACACACGAGGTAGGCAAACTGAATGCCCTCGCAAAGAGCATAGGAGCAAGCTAGTCTGAATGTGAAAAGCAAGCCGCCAAAGATAGCAGTAGGGACTTGCGGGCATGAATATGAGTCTCTTTTATTGTAACGGCCAAATATCAAAGAAAAAGTAGTGTATATATATGCATGATTTTGCAAAAGTTATTCATGTTGAGTTGTTTAGAATCTCTTTGCATTCAAAATGCTGGAGCAAATCCTTTAGCCAGACCGCAGCTTACTAGAAATAAGTCGGGACCTTGGGGCCAGAAATCATTAGTGCATTGGGTCTCACTGACCTTCAATGTCCATGCAAGGGACTGTCAGGTCGGGGCAGCTCAACAATAAGACAGATCAGGAACTCATTTCCGAGCGTACTTCTCATGACTTCCTAGGATGTGCATGCACGGGAACCACGTAGACTGATCATCCAATTGTGATGAAACCAGAGACTATGATATCACATGCTTGGATGAATATGCCCGAACGAGAGGCCTGATTGAATTTAACCCATATGAATTTTTTGTAAGTTCCTAAAGAATGGTCCTTAAGGCCGATGTCGTCTATTCAGAGTTGATGCTCCAAAGATAAGTGTTAAACTATCTCAGAGACGTCCAGACTCAGATGCTCGGCAAAATTAAAATTAAAGGGATCCCTTCTTAAGGCCGATGTAGGCTATTCGGAGTTGATGCTCCAAATATAAGTGTTAACCTGTCTCAGAGACGTTCAGACTGAGATGCTCAACAAAATTAAAATTAAAGGGATCCTTTCTCAGATTAATGAGGTTTTAAAAGGCCGAAAGTGCCCATGGTTGAGTTTTTGAAACCAAAAAAATTAAATGATAAAAAAGACACGCGAAAACAAAAAGCAATCAACGTAAGTTTTCATCATCAAATACCCAATGAATCAAAAAACCACCCGGAGCAGTCACGTAAAAACCCCAATGAGGGAAAGGTGGGCACCCCTTAAAAGACTAGCGACAAACTTTTTAGAGAAGGCGATGCTAGTTCACACATAAATGGTCAAACGGGTTTTATCCGAAGATAAAAATGCAGGATTTTTGAAAGCTAGTACGGGAGATATGTTGCTAGAAAAAGACATAATTAAAAGGGCAAGGGTCCAGAAAAAGAAAAAATGGTTAAGTCGGAATCTCCTATTTATTATTGCACTAAAGCATACGAATACATGGAACAAAACAGTTACATGTTAAAAGGGAAAAGTATGTATAAGTAGTAACTTTACGCTGAAGCTAGAGCACGGTCTGAGAAAGGGGAAAGCATGACCACTAACAACGCTCTAGGATCTTAAAGTTCTGGGGAGAACAATACTCGCTATTCTTCGGATGCCTATACATTATGTGGAAAGCCTAAAAATGAGGAAGCCGAGAGGGCACGACTGCTCTAGAAACCTCCAGGAGGAACGCCTCGGAGCAAGCTTTCCTCTAAAGAGGCTACCCTCATTAAGTTTAATCAAAGACTCAACAAGGGTGCCCAGGGGGCAAAGTGCCTCCTCATCCTTCACAGAATGAAAAATGGGTGAAACTTCCAAGGCTGCTGAAGAGGATGATGATTGGGCGGATCCACACCCGTGGTCATGACCTTGGTCTTTAAGAATAGTCCTTATCTCATTTTTGGGTTATGAACAGAGAGATGCAGGGCGACCAGGGGTCCTGGTTCAAAGGTGATGAAAGGTTGTGGATATATCTGGAAGTTATATGGTGCTCTCGAAGACATGGAGGGAGACTCCATTAAGGAATCCCAAGTTAATAAAAGGGTTGAGAAGGGAAGCGAGCATGGAAGGAAGTATGGGGAAGGTATTCCCTTCGTAGGGGGGATGGAAGAGAAAATAGTGCAAATACTCTGGAAGCCTGCCAAGTGGACGATTACTAAGGTGCAACATAGAAGTCAAGGCGATTTCCTCAATTTCTTGACTCCCTAAAAGGTATTACCTAGAAATCAACCATTAATTAATATTAATAAATCATTTCCAAGCATAAGTAAAAAGAGGAAGAAGAGAGAGAAACAAAGGGTTTTTTCTTATTTTAAACAAAAAACAAATATACAAGTTTACCCTCTCCCAAGATAATAAACCCGGGAAACAAAAATAGTAAAAAATAGGCAAGATGGTCATTCACCCTCGTTAGCACAATGGGGCTCAGACAAGTCTTCCTCCAAAAGTGAAGGTTCCACACTACTCGACTCCACGCCTCTAAAGCGAGCGATCAGGTCTTGAGACTTGGAGATCTCTTTTTCCAAATCTAAGTCACCCTTAATTACATCCTAAGGATGCAGGGCAGGTAAATTAAGCATCTCATGCCTTAGCTAAATCAAGTCTCTTTATAGCTGCTTTCCTTTTCACTACTTTGCCTCTTCAGGCGGTGGATCTCGATCCTAGTCACTTCTAGTTGACAAGGGAAAAGGTTTTCCTAAGGGCGTAACACTGCAAGCGAGTAGTATGAATCTTCCATTGAAGTTCATCTTTCTCCTTCAAAGGATGCCCGATTTGGTCGGAACAAGCAGAATTCTCCTGATGAGAAGCATCCACCTGGCTGGCCAATAGAGAGGCATCCCTCTGATGGTTGTCCCTTGTAGACTGAATCACCTGCAGCTCTACCGTGAGTGTCTGGAACTCCAGCACTCGGGCAGTCTATGCCTCGCCAAAGATGGTCGACCTTCAGAGGGTAGTCAAAGAACCCTCCAGGCTAGCGAGTCTGACCAATAACTTTTTCTTTATTGGCACTGCCTGCTGAATGGCTTTAGCTATAGTAATACTTGCCTGATAAAGAAGAAGGTGGCGATTAGTCAGAAGGAAAGGGAAACAGAAAAACAGGGAAAGAAGTAAAACTCATCCTTGTAGCATAGTGAGTGGCGTTATTTGCCAAGCACTCGATAGAGACTTTTTCTATTTTCTAACATGGAATTCAAGTAGTCGACCACTCCGATCGGCCTTGAAAGAAGGCTTAATTCTTTTGGGATGACCAATAACGCCTCATGAATGGCTTCAGGATCCCCTAAGACTTGGGCTCTTTCCGGCAAAGGTATAGGGGCCGGCTAACTGGAGGTGCCATTGGTAGTGAAGATTGGAGAAGAGGCAACCTGAGGGAAAAATGGCACGTGTGAAAATAACCTCCTCCCACCACTTCACCCTCCATAAAATGAGAGGGTCTGGCCACTTCATGTCCAGTAGGACTGGAAGTCTTTTCTTGAGGAGGAAAAGTCCCTCTATGCAGGCTCTCTCGATTTTCACAAAAAGCAGCAGTCTCACGGACGCCACTAGTAGCATTGGTCGTAGAAGCATTAGGGACATTTGCCAAATGGTCAAGTTTTATGTAAGCCTCAGTGCGGCTGTCAGAGGCTCGTCCCAGGAAGCTGAGAGCCACCGCCTGGGTGAGAGCAGCACGAAACTTGACTTTGATCCTGCAACACAAATTCATTAAGGCACCTGGAAAGTACCTTAAAGAAAAAAATTAAGGTTACAGAAAAGTCACTAAGGTCGTGATTCTTCACTCTCCAGCCGTATTGAGTGGATAAAGCATGCCAAGAACGATCATTTGCGGTGGTAGTTTTGAGGATGTGGGCCACCCAGGGATGGAGGGTATCCACTTGCTTCGAAAAACTATCCTTCAAGGATGGGCACCATCGAGGAGCTGCGAAGGATGAAACGAAGGGATAAGCCAAGACAAGAAGGAAAAAAGGGGAACAAAAAAGGTAGAATTTACAAATACTTACGATGCGTATACCAAAGGAAAGGTGCTGGGGCACCAAAAAGCTCTCCCAAGGGAAGAATGACAAAGCAATCTGTCCACCCCCAGTCCTAGAGGTCATCCAAACTACCGATAATTGCTTTCTTTTAGTGGTGTATTAACTTAGTTAATCCTCCCCACAAGAATCAAGGAGAGTAGAGTAATAAGAGGTGTGTTAAGGTAAAACTGATGCTCGACATGTGGGCGAGGGCTCGGAGACAGACAACGGTTCGTCACACCCTTGGGTTTAGCTAATCAAGGGACAACCTGAAGGTATTATAGAGTGAAGTGATCACCTCATTGATAGGGTCATCAAGGCCGGCATTAAATGGATACGTGTAGACAAAGGACACCCCTGGCTGGCCAGAGGCAATACTATTTATGAGAATGGAGGCCCTTACTTGAATCCCCCTTTCAGCCTAGCCGCAATTCTTGATAACCGTAGGAATAGTATCATCTTTTACAAGGGAAACCAACTTGTATACTGGCACAAGGGACTCGTCGCTCGATTGGATAGTGAAATTATCTGCGAACTTGAATTTGATAAAAACTATATCGTCGACACAAGGCTCACGCTGCATGGAGTTCTGTCCTTTCTTGCTCAAGGTCGAGCCAGATCTAAGAGGATGATCCTTCCTTTTTGTCATGGATAACAAGGATCAGAGCAGGAAAAAGCAAGAAGAGCTTATTTCTAGAGGGGGAAAAGAGAAGACGAAAGAGTAAGAGGCTTGAACAAGTAAGAGGAAGATAAAACAACGACCTGGGGAAAAAAGTTTTTTCAGAGATAGAATGCGTGGAGGAGGATCCATTGGGTAAGAAAATAGCCGATCACAGACAGACACATTGGAAGGGAAAAGCGAGAAAAGAACTGATTGTATTGATTCGGGTTAATTTGTTATTCCATCCTTCGTTCGCAACAGATATTGCACCCAAAAAATAGAGGGACTATTCGTATAGGGTAAAAATGACTTTGATATAGATTAGGATAAAGGGCCTAACTGGATTGAGTATGAGAGGAACTGGCCCACGATAGCACCATCTTGAGGGCAAGTCCGACACAAAGAAATGGCTTCTCAGAGAAAGCAAGTTAGCCCAAGAGAGCCAGTGATAGCAATGACATACTAAGGACAGATAAAAAGAACAATGTGTCAGGTTATTTAGGTGCATGAGCAGCACTCTATAGAGCCACGTTAGACACAACATACTAGACTGGCACCTCCAATAACTCAAGGACAAGTGGATACCATCCAATAGACATGGTACTATTGGCCTAGTAGGATAGTACTACTTCTTCCGCCCTAAGGAACACTTTGTATCTTATAAATAAAAACCCACTCCCTCATTGTAAAGGATCGAATTTTGTGTTAGCTCTAGCCTTAAAGCAATAAAGTATTTCTAGCTTGATTCTTAAGCTTGCTCGGTCACTTCTTTGTGTTTCTCTTAGAGTTCTTACTATTTCATTATTGTCACACTTGTTTACTTACTATTTACGATCACGGTTCCTTCATAGCTAGAAGGACCAAATGTCTCACCGGTGTCTCAGATTTTTTCTTTATAGCTATCTTACTAATTTACTTTGTGTTTCTTTTATGTTTTTTGTCTCCAGCAATTTAGCACAATCCCCCTTGTTCTTCAATCAGACAGTGGATGCATTCTTATCGCCATTGTCGTGGCCCCTCAGATTGGACTGATTTGCAATTGCCAAGTGCGTGGGAGAAATGGCGCCATAACGAAGAACTGCCGCTGCAAATATATAGTTTTTGACGCTGGCATTTTCTGGTGAAAATTGAAAAGTGGGATGAGCGTAAGAGGTTCTGCCATTTATGCTGCTTTCTTTTTTCCTCTCTGAATAGCTCTGATCTTTTTTGTCTTTGCAAAATTTTAATCATTACCTTTAAGTAACATTTGACCATAGGATTTAATTGTTCATAATTTTAAATCTCAAAAATTCGTTAAAAACTAATATTTCAAATTATCATTTCAATTTTTTAAAATATAAAACTTGATTCATAAATTTATAATATTTTACAAAAAATCATAATTCTAATTTTTATAAAAAAGACTTATGTTCGACGTGAAGAGATTGTTTGTACCATGTGGAAGAATTATATCAAAGAATATCTAGTTATTATTATTATTGATTTATTAGACTTTAGTAAAACTATGTATATCTGAAAGTTTGTAATTGCATGTATTCACAAGCATTTATTTATAAAATAAATAGAGAGATATTTAATTTATTAATTAGGTGTGCAAACAAAAGTCCCACATTAGTAGCTGATGGGATTGAGAAGCTACATATAAGGTGTAAGATCTCTTAATGGTGTGAGGCCTTTTGGAGAAAATCGTGTGGACTTGATCTAAAGTGGACAATATCACACCATGTAAGAGTACATTTGACTGGTATCAGAGTCTAGGTTCAGCGAGATGAGTATGGTGATATAGCGGAATAATGGGGTGTGGGGCTCAGTTTGCTTTACTCTTACGAGCTTAGAGATTCACACACGAGAAGAAGCAAGTTACAGGCTTCAGTTGACATAAAATACTCAAATGATATAGGTGGCATACAATAAATTTCGGTGACCTGTGGATCGTGGTTATGGGCCACATGGAACTTAGTTTGAGGGAGAGATTATTGGGTATGCAAAAAATAATTCCACATTGGTAGCTAAAAAGATTGGAAAGCTACATATAAGGTGTAGGATCTCTTAATAGTGTGAGGCATTTTAGTGAAAACTGTGCGGACTTAACCCAAAACAGACAATATCACACTATGTAAGAGTATCTTTGGGCTAGTTGAGCCCAGCATTCTACTTATGTAATTAGACATAAATTTGGTGAATTTGATTATACCTAGATGTAAAGGTCAAGTCTTAAGTATGGAAAGTGTGTTGGATGTAAATTAAAGTCATATGAAAACTCTAGCACAAAGTTGAGTTGAAAGCTTCTCTACCGATTAAGTTTTCATATAAGTTCCTACAAAGGCTAACTTCAAACAAATATATCACCTAGAATATGAAGAGTTACGTGAACTATTACCTATTAAATTAAAAGTCTTTGAGTCTAGTTTCCAACGCATTCAACCGCTCATCAATCCAACTTTTGAGTAAATAGTTATGCGTCTTTTACTCAAGGACAGTCACACTAGTCATGTGTCACGCATGCCTAATAGCGTGGGCGCACTGTGCCAGGCTGTTTTTCCAGCCACTATGACTATTAAGTCACTATTTTATAAGCTTAAATGGGGTTCATTAAGGCACTCATCTTAAACGACGTAGGACTTATTTTCTCTCAATTTCTCTCCTCTTCTAATCTCCAACACCAAGATATGTTCCTCCCATGTACCTCAAAGTGTTTCTAAACATTTTTAATCTCTAATCACGAATTCTTAACATGATTCTAACATCAAATCCTCTTCCTATCTCTAGCTAAATCAAGAATTCACGTCTAGAGTTCAAAACTTGACTTTTAAGCAAGACCCACGGCCACCATCTATTAAAGAAATTATACTTCATTTCACGTCAAGGTAAGTGTACTCTTATGATTTCTTAGTAATTCTAACATATGATTATTTATCCTAAGCCAGAATCTGCGATCAAAATCTAGGGTCTCTAAGAAAATTCATCTCAAGGTTCAAGAATTGAATTTTGGGATTCTTCTTCAACATGAGAGTTTCAATTGGAGCGATTTAAGTTATGTAAGTCTATCTCTAAGTGAAAGGAGCATCATTATTCTTCCCCACAATCCGTTTTTCATGTCAATCTATTAGCCTCCATGAACTATTAAGTTATATACGAAAAAACCATATTTTCATGAATTTTTATTCGTGAGCCAATTAGGATTATCCTCTAAATTCAATGACGTTCATTCTTGTAAATAAAGTTAATTCAAACTCATGAACTCCTATAAACTATTCGTCTATTTTCATAGTTATTCAATTTCATGAGCTTCACGACTTTTTTGAAAAGCGTGATTTATGAATAATATGATTTTTCCTACGAAAGGATTTTTATGATTTCTTTCAAGAACTCGCTTACAAAAAAAAATCTATATAATTTGAGTCAAGGCTCCATAATATAATTTATGAACTATAATTTGAACTAAAAAATCCACAATATGATTTATAAACTATGATTTGAGTCAAGGCTCCACAATATGATTTATGAACTATGATTTGAGTCAAGGCTCCATAATATAATTTATAAATTATGATTTGAGCCAAGACTCCTCAGCATGGTTATCAACTTTGATTTAACCAAGGCTCCATGACATGATTTTCTTCCCGCTTATGATTCTGAGCTCCCCATTTAAATTGGGGCAATAGTGCTCAATCAAGCCCCTGATCAGTTAATTGGAGCAAGGGTGCTCAATATACTATCATATACATGTGTATTTATGTCAGTTAATCCAAGAAACTCCTTAATTAAAAAAATAAATTATGAAAAACATGAATTTATGATTTTTCAGACTTGATCAATGATTCTACCCATGATATGACTGTGTACATTTATTCATTTATATTTTATGTCTACTCTGTTTTACATATAATACTATATATATACACCTACCTTTTGTTGCGGTCGCTACATTTTAAATGATATGCAGATTTAGATACTCAGGATGATTGAGCAGTATGTTAAGTTTGGATCCGGCTCCTCTCCATTTTCATTGTCTCCATTTCCCTCAAGTTCTTACTTGGATGAGAGACACATGGCATAGGTTAAAATTAATGGTTAAGATTAATTAACCAAACTAAAAATCTAACCATGATTTGACTAATTAATATTTTATATATATTCTTTCAAAATTCTTAGTTATCCCACAATTATAGCTACAAAATTATTTTATCCATAAATATATTTTAAAAAAATTCTCTCTTTTCCTACCTTTTCTTTTCTCCTGCGTTGTTCTTCATTTTCGTCATTGTGTATATTCTAATATTTGTGTTAATCTTTTCAAAAGAAAAGATTTGTGCTAATCTGTTGGTTTTACTTTAATCATTAGGCACTTTTTTTAAAATTATAAATTAGTTATAAGTGGGAATGAAGACACTTCTATATTTTTAATAGCCAAATTCTTTTTAATTGTGCTAATTGATTATATATATACTAATATCAACGATGCTCAATTGTATTATTATAATAATATGCTAGACCTATAGATTCATATTCACGAAAAAAAAAAAATCTGCCGTCATATTTTCGGCCTTGCCAAATTTTTTTTCCAGCAAATATTGTTTTGTACGAAAGAGAGAAAAGAGAGTAAAGAAATTTGGCAAAAGGAGAAATAATTAAGTTTTTAAACTTATAAGAGCATATTTATTAATTAGTCAAATCATGGTTAGAGTTTTAGTTTGGTTAATTAATCTTAACCATTAATTTTAACATATGCCATGTGTCTCTCATCCAAGTAAGAACTTGGGGGAAATGGAGACAATGAAAACGGAGAGGAGCCGGATCCATTAAGTTTTATGTTCAGCTATTGGTGAGCTCTTTTTATTCTTGGAGCATAATTAATCAGTTTCAGTTTGTATAAATTTATGGATCACACCGAGGGTTTGTCTCGATAAACATAATTCAGTCATATTAGAGGCTTCATAGACAATTAGTATGCTCTTATGTCATGTATTCTAGTTTTGACCTTGATGTCATTATGTTTCGGAATTTAAATTATTTATTTATGAATTTTTTTTACTTAAAGACTTATTTTCTTGATGCATGATGAATTTCTCAAGAGTTTATTTTTAAACTATATGTAATCCCTTTACGTTAAATGAATGTTCTATGTTCCATGTCATGTTATGGATTCACTTGAGTCAATAATGACATTGGTTGCAGACCATGTCCAGAGTATATATTGACTCTATAATGTTAGATGAATGCTTTATAGTTCATTGAACTAAAAATAAATATACGACACATAATATAAAACATTTGTTTGATTTATACCGAATAAACTTAAATAAACTTTTAGTTTCAATTTTAGCCTTTGTTTTCTTAAAGTATTTTGAAAAAAGAGATTTGGAGATTGTTGTCTTTGGCATTTTATTATTTTATCTCAAAATAAGTTTGAGACTATTATAATACTCCACAATGAATGTGATTTAAAAAAATACTATAAACTATGACATAAATTATACCAAATTGCTTAGTAATAGCAGAATCCAAATTCAACTAAATACGGTATAAAAATTTCACAGCTTATCTCGATATTTTATCTTTTATCTTAGGAACTATGACCAATCTCCCATATAGCACATAGTTTAGTGTTCTGGTAAACACAAATCTACGTACAAATTGAGAAAAACCTTCCTATCAGACTAAAAGTGAATAAACAGAAGAAAAAGACAGTTAGATAACTAAACTTTTATTACTCGTAATTAGATAAATCTAATTAGGATCAACACCTAATCAAAGCACAGAATGAGAAAGTAAGATATATATCCCAAATTTAAAAGTACCCTTAACAACTTCATAGCATATATAAACAAAAATAAGATGATTATCGAGGATTGTGAAGAGATGAGTACGATTCCTCTACATTTAATCAGAAATCTCGATTTTGAATTTTAGGAATGATAAAATTCTAGGTAAGAACACTTCTCCCTTTAATAGACCTTACATATCGATCGCGAATCCAAAAACATGGCCCAAAGTGAATACCGAACAAGGAATAGCTCAAAGAAACGATACTTTACCAGTTAATAAGATAGATAGGCGTTAAATATGCACTTCCCCCGTTTTGTTTTACTTGGCCATGTTGGCTTGACACAACGTACCCTTAAGAAAGTTTTATTAGGAGTGTATTTTACTAAACTAATCTAATGATGTTTTGGAACTTTAATGACTACTATTACTTTATATAGTTATTTAATACTAAGAGTAGTTAATATGGGTAAAAAAGTAATAAAACTCTCTTGATTTGCTAAAATGAACAAGTAAAATTAAGAAAAATATATTTCTAGAATTATAGGGGCCTAGTAAAACGAAACGGAGGGATGGAGTAATAAATAGTCATGTATCAAACTAGTATGTTGTATCTTTCAGTGCATGTTTTAAATAGCTATCAACAATATATATATGCAGCTTCTCCTTAAATGTTGCAATTTTTACATCTTCTTGACATTGATATATAATATCATTAACATAGATATATACAAATATACATATCACATCAATTTAGTTTCCCTCTTTTTTACTTAAGAGATTAGCAACTGAATCATACCTGCACGAAATTGATACTTGCACTTTCTACCAAAAATTTGAAAAGATAATCTTTGCATGTCACGTAACACATGGGAAAAAAGAAAACCAACACACTCAGAAAATTAAGAAAAATCAGTACAACTTAATTAACTCCCATTTGTAAAAAACAAATTATATATAAACTAATTCAAAGTTTATTACATATATTATGCTACAAGTGTTTAAAATCCATCTCCCTAAGAAATTGGGATGATTAATAAGTAAAATCTAAGAGTACTTTTTTACCTTAGAGGTTAAAGAAACATCTAGCTAAGCTATCACTTGAACAACAACTATAGGTGAAATTAACATGATAAAGAAATTATAACTAGGAAGCATATCAAATACTTATATTTTAATTAACGATGAAAAGAAATCGAAAAGAATTTGTTAAATATTTAACAAAAAATTAACAAAAGAAAAAAAGATAATCAAGAAGAAATCCCCACACCAAGAAAATCTATGAAGGGAATATCCTTATTTTCCCTTGCCTCTTCTCCATATTGTTGTTGTTGTTGTCGTCGTTGTTGTTGTTCAATACTTGCCCTGAGCATTTTCCCGAAGGAAAATGTACTATCGCTAATATTCACAACTCTTTCAGTTATGCCGCCAGATACATTTCTGTCAGCATAACGGAAAGGGTTTTGAATAGACGTCGTACCCCTTTTGTAATTATTAGCTCCTCCTCCTCCATGGCTTGAAAAGCTTAAATTATTTTGACATAAAGATTTTTGGTCTATTGAGCTTTCTCTAAACAAATGGCTCCCATTTCTTCCACAAAAATCAGTTGAATTATTGGAAGAATATGTGGACATTGAGAAAACCCTATCTTTGTTAGGGTTTTGAAATTCAAAGAAGTTGATTTTGGAGCCATAATTACCTTCTTGTGTTCTTGTATTATTATTGTTGTTGTTGTTACTGTTGTTGATGTTCCTTCGTCGAAAACCATAAGAGGGTGATTTAGAATCACTTAGAAAATTATTATGATGTTGTTGTTGTTGTTGGTATAAGCTTCTTTTGCCACAAATCTTGGATTGTTCCCTTTGCTTTCTTGCCATTAAAACATGCCAATGATTCTTCACAGCATTGTCAGTTCTACCTGGAAATAATCTTGAAATTAATGCCCATTTATTACCATGTATTCTATGAGCAGCAACAAGTCTTTCTTCTTCTTCTTCTGTAAATGGCCTTCTATTAATTCTTGGATCAAGTTGGTTAAACCATCTCAATCTACAACTCTTCCCTATGCAATTTGTCCCAAAAAATCAAATAAATAAATAAATTAGGAATTGATTTTCAAGAAGAAAAAAGAAACAATTAATGTGTGACTTAACTTCTAGAGCAAGATCTTTTGCATTTAATTTTCTTTTAAAACAGTTGAGAAGATACTATCAATGGAAACTGTTAGACTTCATTTGTGTATGATGTTAAAAAAAAAAATCCATTTTAGCCAAGTTTTAAAATAAGGAAAAGACGAAAAGTAAGTAAACACATCAATAATGTTATACATGTAGAAAAAATATAGTTTGTGAAGTTCATAATATATTCCAACTTTAAGCAACAAAACAAAAAAAAATGATGAGCAAAATAATAGCAATAATAATAAATGAAATTCTTTTAACATTTAATTTGATGTTAAGAAATTGCATATTTAGCCAACTTTTGACAATAAAGAAAATACTCAAAATGTTTTCAATACATTAGAAAAGTATTTAAGCTTGATTTCTTTCAACAAAACTTAACCCTAATTTTAAAACAGTAGCACCCATCCATAATAATCAAAAACATCTCTTTTTTCGATTCATTTTTTTTCTTACGATATGATACTCAAACTTAGATTCATTCAAATCCAAATTCTTGTAATTATGATTCAAGCGAAGAAAAAGTAAACCTATTTATTTCAGATGATCGAGTCAACACATTATTTTTCGCTTCTATAAGTTTATAATCCAATAATTATTGACCGATTAGATAGATAGATATAGATATCGATACCTGATCTTCCTTGAAGTTTTTCAGCAATAGAGTTCCAATTTTGAGGACCATATTGTTCAACAAGCTGCCGGAGCCTTTCGTCTTCGGCTGGCCGCCAGTGTCCACGTGGACAACTACTTCTTGTATCATCACCGGAACCACCACCTTCCGCCATGTATGTGGCTGCCGGAAAAGTTGTAGCTAGCTAGTAATATTAAAGAAAATTAATGGAATATAAAGATGTTATATATAGTTATATAGTTATTATATCTGAAAGAAGAGTAAAAGAAAGTGGGTTGGTTTAGAGATATATAGATGACTGATGGGCAGTCACTTTTGTTGGTTTTACACGACAAATTGGGCAGTGAGAGGAGAAAAAAACTTTTGTGTACATGTTGAAAAAAAAAAGAAGACTTTATTATTTATTTTTATTTTTTCTATTGGACATTCATCATCTTATTTCAAAATTCTAACACGTTTTAATTCATAGGTTACAATATTCTTTTTACCTTATCAAGGAGGTGACTCTGAATATATTGTCTAGCACTATATATAGTTTTGATGACCGGTTCATTTATTTGTCTAGTTTTGATTTGATACGGAATTTAAAAAAGTAAAAGAATATTTTTGAATCTTATGATCTTAAATTAAAGATATGTAAAATATATTAAAATATCATTTAATTTTGTGGTCTTAAACATGACAGGTGAAAAGTTAGAATCAAAAAGTTGCCAAAACAGGATAGAGATAATTTTTTAAGTGGACTAAAAAAAAAGTAAGACAAATAAATTTAAATGGAGAAAATATATGTTTATAATTATTTCAAAAAATCAAGAAAAGGGGAAAAATATATTAAAAGTACAGGGGGAGATTGAGGGTCAAAATATATGTGCTATCATTTGTAAATGAGATATCATCTAGACAGCTTTTAAATGTTGGAAGGATAAGAACTTTTGGAAATGTAATTAATTAATTAGTTATTTTGGTTGAGGAATATTAAATTCTCTTCAAGTACAAAAGAAGCAATTTAGTTAAAGAATTTAAGTTGATAGTGCAAAAGATACATTACACAATGAGATTACTTGTTACGTAATACATGTAAATATCTTTAAAAAGCATTATTTTTACTATCACATATTAAGATTTACAAATAGTGTAGAAATAATTTAAACTAAAAATTGAGTTTACTCTTGTTTGGTAATGAAGGATTAATTAGCATGCATTAAATGGCTTGCTATTTTATAAGTTTGTACACAAACTAAAAGGGAAAAAAAGATATTTAAAAAAAAAAAAAGAAGGAAAGTTGGGGGGTCGAATATGGAGGTTGTTGAGGGGTATAATTTTACATTAATTTCATTTGTTTTAAGGATTCAATTAGTCATTTCAAATAGAGATCAATGGAAATGACTACCTTTATGAATTTCAGATATTCTGTTAATAAAGATATTAGTTAATTAGGCATAATTAGGCTTTTGCTTCCACCTATAAGTTTTCCAATCTTTTGGTGTATGTTTAATTTGTTTGTGTTATTAATTACATCCATGTGATATAACAGCCTGTCGTTAGTAATCGGCTATTAAATAAATTAATAAATTATTGTTATAAAATAATAATAATAATAATAATAATAATAATAATAATAATAATAATAATAATACTTTTAAATAGAATAAAGGGCTATCTTTAAGGAGGAAGAAATTAAATTAACCGGATCGAGGCAAGAAAAACCTAGCAAAGTCCCCAAAGCTAAAGGAGTCCTTTTAGAATGAGGTTGATGCTTTTATAAGTTTTGATTGGTACCTATCTGTGATCGAGAATTTTTCTCTAATATAAAAATTACGAGTAGAAAGGCTCATTCCAGAAGTTTTTCTTAGAGGTGAAAGGGGAAGGGGCACTTGTAGCAATAGAAAGTTTTGAATCAATAATTTCTTAAAAGTCATTGCTAGCTAATATAAACGTTTAATACAGTTACAACTTTATAACCTTAGGTCTCAATTAGCAATCGTAAGGCCAACATGTCTTCATCCTGAAATAAGTAAATGCGAAATCTCATCTGTTTGAAAAATAACTTGAACAAAGTAGTCATACTTCCAGAACAATATGATATAACTTTGTCAAGGACAAGTTGATTAATTAAAGAGGCAAAAATTGAGAGGATAAATAGGTTACAAGTAATAAAATAAATATTGGGAACACTCACAGAATATATTTTGATCGCAGATAACAGATTACCCATTTATACTTATCTTCTTCTTCTTTTTTACTGTTTTTTGGTCCATGTAATACTGATTTATGCAATGTTTGTGTAAAAAAAGTATATATAAGAAATAATTTGTTATTATTTTGTTATAACCATTCAAAAGTAAAATAAAATAAGAATATAATGTCTATCCATGAAATTTCGTTTACGCAATATTGTTAACGTATAACAATAGTGGTTACAATGTCAATTGCATGTCTAGCTATTACAATATTTTCGAAAAGAAAACCACGATATAAAAAGAGAAAAAACAGTTTATGGTATTGTCACCCCTAGTATTTATTAAGGATTTAAGTAAAAGAAACACTACTAGAAAACAAAAATTAGCGATGAACAAATTTTATAAATAAACAATAAAATTAGTGCTAATCTTATTTACCGATGAATAATTAAATTAAAAATGTTGTTAGCCATAGCGACAGATTATCGATATGTTCGTAGTTAATTCTAGTTTTTCTTTAATTTGTAGTGAAAGTTTATCGCTTATGCTTGACCAATATTATGTTGTATTCATGTTGTACTAATTTTATATGTCCAGAAACATGTATTATAATGAAATACATACACAAGATTTTGACTTAAAAATTGTATTTCAAATCTATGCATAAATAAAACAAACTATATATTTTTATCACATATCAAAGTTCACAATTCATTTTTTTTAAAAAAACTCTAGGAATTACTTTATTAGAAAAATAGCTCAAACATTTTAAGGTTTAAGAAAGACTAGCAGTTGGAGCAAAGAAATAATTTAATTAATTATTTACTTACTCATCTACCCAAATATGAAAAAAAAAGTAGTTCTACTATCTGTCTATCCATGCAGATGGAAAGTCAATCACAAAGTTGAAAGCTTTTTAATCAATCAATTATTTAATAAATTGATTTCTTAACTGACTCATTAATCTATACCCCACGAAACTAAACACTTGTGATCTTTCTCATCTATAAATATAGAATTTGTAGTTAATTAAATTAATTAAACAGCGTATCCATTAACATCACAAGTTTAATTTATCAATCAAACAAGACATCTCCAACGGTGGGTGTTAAATCAATATCTAAAATCATGTTTAACTATTTTGGATTTTTAAATAACTAAGTTTAATTCTGTTTGGTTAGTTCATTGTTAGAATCATATATATTGATATAACAGGTTTTTCTGACTTTTTCCCCCTTCGTATCAGTTTAATAACGGCTGTCCTATGTATCTACCTATTTATCTTCTTTTTTTCTTCCCAATATACCCAAATATGTAGGGTCAAGGTTGATATCTAGGGTGTGTTTAGCACGGAGGAAAATATTTTTTAAAAAATATTTTCGTATTTTTTTGTGTTTGGTTGAAGAATTTTTTTGGAAAATTGTAGGAAAATTAGTTTCTTAGAAATGAAGAAAATGACTTTTTTAATGAAAGTAGGGAAAACAAATGACATTCTATATTTATTGTATCCTCCCACCCATCCAACGCCCCCAACCCCTACCCCATGACCATCCCAACTCCGCCACCCCTTCTCACTCCTATAGTTTTTTGCTCAATTGTAACTCAATGACATTTTTACTAAGCTAGCGTTTGACATGTGATTTTATCTCATTATTTTAAATCAATGTTTAATTTGAACATGCGATTTGGGATCATGATTTTAAATCATGAGATGAAATTTCAAATTTCTAAATCACGATTTTAAATTTTTTTAAATGTAAAACTCGACCCATGAGTTTGTATTTTATAAAAGAAAGATTCATCATTTTAAATTTAGCAAAAAAAGAATCATGTTCGGCTTGAAGAGATTGTTCATACCATGTGAAAGTATTATATTAAAGAATATCAATTTATTACTATTGTTGACTAGTGGATCTTTATAAAATTGTGTGCATTTAAAAATTTACAATCGCAAATATTTATTTATAAAAGGAACATGAAGATATGTGATTTATCAATGCATCGCGTTAGGATATTCCGTTATCTTATTTATGAACTATGGTTTGCTCATTTAATAAGATTGTATAAGAATTGGAGAAAGTTTGATAGTTTTCACAACTTGTGGGTTTTCATATTTATGAAAAGAATAAAACAACTTAAAAAATTCAAATTATATGTCCAAATTAAACAAAACTTCAACTTCATATCATTTAATTTCAGATCATGATTTCATATCGCATGTTCAAACGGACCCTAAGTCTCTCATTGGGTTTTACAACATGCCTTTATTTCAAGGTTAGGGGTTGTTTGGACATTATTTTAAGTCATGATTTAAAATTAGGTTGATTTAAAGTTAAAATTTTGTATGAATATGCAATTTGAATTTTTGAAGTTATTTTTTATAAATGTGAAAACTATTAAAACTTCTTCAACTCTTATACAATCTTAACAAATGAGCAAATCATTGTTCATAAACAACGTATCAAAATATCCTTAGACGTCGAATCATGTATCATCATGTTACTTTTACAAATAAATATTTATGATTACATATTATAACAAACTATCAAATACACATAATCTTACAAAGATTCACTGGTCCAATAAATCAACAATAATACTAACTAGTTATTCTTTGATAAAATCCTTCCATATGGTACAATCAACCTCTTCACATCAAACATGAGTCTTTTTTTATAAAATTTAAAATTATGAGTTCTTTTATGTAAAATATAAACTTACGAGTCAAGTTTTATATTTTTTTAAAAAAACTAAAACACAATTTGAAATTTGAAATTCTACTTCCCGGAGATTTTGAGATTTGAAATCATGATTAAAAATTAAAAATTAAAATTTTATGCAGATTTCATAAATAAATGCTAATTTAAAATCAAAATTTAAAGCAAGCTCTCAAATTCTATGGCCAAACGCCTACTTAGAATGATATCACCTTCTAGCTTGAGAGGGGTGTTGAAGCCTAGAATACATAATTGGATCAGCCAAGCCCAGCTAGAGGATCCGGTCTAGTTTATTTAATGGGGAACTTACATAAAACACACATATTTAAGAGTTAATTACTCTTTTTTCACTACTTTCAAATATATCATTCAGATACATTGCATAAGACATCTAGATACATGGTTTTATATCGGATACATCGGGGCATCTTTGATTTTATCTCGGATACATTGACATCTCGTTGTCCGGATACATGATTTTAGCCTCAGATTCATCGCATTTGCATGTATCTGAGAGATTATAACATGTATTCGCATGTATCTGAGGAGCTACAACATGTATCCGGATGTATTCTGAGGGGCTACAACATGTAGTCGCATGTATCAGAGGGGTTACAATATGTATTCGATGGAGTTGAGATGTATTCGAAGGGTTTTTTGTTAACATATGATATATTAAGTAATTAAAATAAAATAATGGGAGAGTTAATAAATATGGTAGAGATATTTGGCTCTTTATGTAATTTATCTTTATTTAATTTTCTTTTTCTCTTATTTGTACAATATTGGAGTTGTAAATATATAAATAGCTTTACATTCTAGATTATGGATTTAGAAATCAGTTTCTCATTTATTTATTTATTTATTTATTTATTTATTTCATTTTCATCTACTCTATCCTTTTCTATATCCTCAGTCGCCATTAGGATTCTCTGGAGGTAGTAAAATTAGTTCATGAAAATATAATATGTCTAATTTATTTAGTTAACTTGCTTATTTATTAGCTCAATTTATATAAATTCAATTTATTTCAATCCATAAAAGATTAACTTGATAATGTAGTCCAAATTGATCCATAAAAAATCTTGTCAAAATATTTTTAAAAATACATTTTTTTTAATTTAATATATTATATATAGACTATAATACAGAAAAAAAAAAAACATAGTCTAATTGGGTATTAAAAAAAGAGTAAAGAACCAATAAAATAATTAAAACTTATTAAGAATTAAGTGGGTTGAGTTATGACCAGCATTTCAGTCTATTTCAACCTAAATAATTTTTAGACAGGTTAATAACCCGTTCATTTATTAACTCAATCCATTATAATCCGTTTAAAATTTAACTCAACCCGCCCATTTGACATCTCTGGAACTCTAGAGGAAGGAACCTTCATTACTGCTTGATTTCTCATGTTTACAAGTTTTTAAAATTTGATGAATTGCAAATAATTCCACACAACCAAACAGATTGCTTAGTGGCTTAGTTCCACCTATAGTGTTATGCTTTCTATTAATTGGTGTCTTCTATGTGACTGTTAGTTAATTCGTTAAGAACACTAGTACTTTATTGACATATGTTTCCCACCTCATTATCAATTTTCATACTTTAATTCCACAATCATTAATTGTTTGTGTGAGTTCAATTTTTATGTACACCTTTGCTTCAAAATAAGTGGTGTTTCACAAAATTGAGAAGACATTTTTTTTTTCTTCCAAATTTACCTTTATTTAAATAAATAAAATTTTATATAACCAAAAAATCATTAAATAATTACTTTCAAGATATTTGATTATAAATAAACCAGTAAAACACTTTTTACTTTTAGGAGTGTAAATTTTTTAAAGGATATGTTCAAATTAAAAACATCACTTATTTTGAAACGGGAAAAAATAATATGGTTTGGTAGAGTTGGGATGATGAAGCCATGAAAGGAAAGGTTTAAAATAGCTTTCAATCAATAAGTTTAAAGCATTTCAGTTACTTGTGCAAACAAAAAAAAAAGAATTTTTCATTATCTCTTCCCAAAAGTGTCTTTATAATGAAAACCATAATATACCCTTTTTTGCATACCTTCCCAAGAAACCCCATATTAGCTAGCTACATATCAACTAACCCTGAAAATCAGCTCAACCAAACCAACTTTGACTAATGCTGTTCCACCCTCTCCTGTACTACTAGGGATCAAGTTAAGTTATATACACTCACCAACATGAGTTGCGTTGCAGCGGTGGAACTATTTCACTCTTAATTAGAAGTGTTGGATTTGAGCCTTGGGTATGAAAAAAATCCTATTGTGAGCGTCACCTCCAGAATGGCCTTGCAATGCGCGATCCGAATTAATCGGGGCTCCAATGCAGACACCAAACACCAAATGAAAAAAAAAAAGTTTTTATACACTCATAATAAAATATTTTTTATATTATCAGTATAATTTGACTTTTTATAACATATTAATTATTTATCAACTTACTATTTAGTTTATTTTATCAGTCAATGCTTATTATATAAATTAACATGCAATTACCTTTTAAATTATTCAATTTCATAAATATTTTTTATATTATCAGCACTTGAACTCCAAAAAGATAATGTACCTATTTCATTTTTGGAATTAACATTCATGTATGTGTAAAAATATAATCCTTGTAAGATATGGTATATCGTAGAACAATCATCACTTGTGTCATTTCGATTAAATGCAATTTGTTACACCGTTGTTGTTTGTGATGTTAGCTTCATTGAATTCGCTATTTTCGAAGGCAGAAGCGTAACTATCATTTCGGTCGAACTCAATAACTTTTATATATTTATATTAGGAAATTCATTAATTTTATATACATATTAAATTTAAAATTTAATTATTAACACTTAAAATTATTATTTAAATTTTTTTAAAATTCATAAAATTAAAATTTTAACTTCGCCCGTCCCTTGCAGCCCCTTCCCCACAAAATATAAAAAGAGAAAAAAGAAATAACTGTACCTGTTAGTCTAATATTTTGGAGTAGATCGATGAATATCTAGGTAACTTCTAGAATCAATATTATGTTGTTCAATTTTTTTATGTCATTCTTCTTAAATTTTACCCAACAACCTCATGTGATATCTTGAGAACGAGTATTTATCATTTTATCATGATTTTTATTAGTATAATTTTCTATTATTGGTAAGTTCTTTCTTCTCAAAATGTGTTTAAGCACTAAATTAGTAATCTGTTTGATCAAGCTTTAATTTTGGGAGGTCAAAAATGCTTATTTTTTTTAAAAGTGTTTATTTTATAAAAGTAATGTGTTTGATCAAACTTTTGAGAGAAAATAAGTGTTTTAGGGAATAACAGAAGCTAAAAAAGTTGTTTTTCCCGAAAGCACTTTTGAAAAAAATGAAGTATTTTGAAAAAACTTGCTTAAACACTAATTGCTGCTTAAAAATATTTTTAAATTTATTGGTCAAACACAAAATGTTTCTCATCAAAAGTACTTTTTTTAAAAGCACTTTTCAAAAAAATTAATTTTAAAAATTTGACCAAACAAACTATGAATTGATTCAGAAATAGAAATCTGTTAAAGAGCACTTTCCCTTTGATGAGCCTTACGATGTGCGAATCCAAGTAAGTTGAAATTCCAAAACAGATATATATATCAGACACTAGGTAGAACATAAAAAATACTAGTAAAATAAAGAACGTTAAGATTTTGTTTCACAAACAAATGTGTCAAAGCAATAGTAATACATGGATTAGTTACGAGGGAATTTATATATTATTTTATAGAGAGATTAGTTATGTCATTTATATATTAGTTATTTCATGATTTCTCCGGCATAAAATAATACATATAAATTCTCTCATAACTTATATATGTATTAGTTATGTGGGTTTCTAAATTACAAATCAAACACAGTATTAATTTTAGACATGAATAACTTACCTCTTAACTAGGTACCAAACATGATATTACTTATACATGCATGTATACATTATAAAGGATTTCTAAATTACAAACCAAACATCATATTAATTTTATACATAAATAACTTACCTCCTAACCAACTATAAAACTTGATATTACTTATAACTCACCATCAAATCAGCTACCAAACGACCCTTCAGTAGTCTCAAAAGCAAAAATAACACACTTTGGAAGCCAATCTTAGGATTATAATAGCGTGTCATCGGACACATTTTTGAAGTGAAGTGGCGGATAAGAATGTGTATATATATAGTAGACCTTTTCTTGTTTCATTTCGTTCTCGTCAAATAATTAAAACTAACTCTAATTAATTCCCTCTAAATTATTGTGTTCCAAATCCAGGGCAAGTACAGGTAGTTCAATGATTTCATAATTCAACACTTTGATTACTTCTCATTTTCAACTAAAATAAAAATAAGAAACTATAACGAGCTTCCTTGAATGTGTATTACTATTTGTTGCTTCGTTTGCTTTGTAGTTGTTGTCTTGTTGTCATTCTTTCCTCCAAGCCTACTTCGAGAACTTTTCTTTTGAATTGCGGATCTATCAAAAATAACATTTTTACCCTACAAAAATAAGGATAAAGTCTGAATACATCAGACCTCAATTATGAGATTACACTATTGTTGTTATAACGAGTTAGCCCACTTCTCCAAATTGAGGCATATATAAAGCAAAGTGGAACAAGAAAATGATACTTGAACTGCCAATGGTTTCCAATAAAAGGTGTCATAATCATTCTTTGAATAACGCCCCTTAATATGCATGATCCCATGTTATCTAAAAGAGAAAAATATTATTAATTTATTCAACCAAGCTACTGTAAGTTGACAAGAAAGAACATACTAATTAATACTCTTGGGAATTATGTTATAACCACTAATAGTAGTCTTATATCTTAAGCAAACTTAACTTTCGTTAGCTTTGACTTGCTTAACCGGGTGCTTCATTCGTTATGCTTAATTATAAGAGGAAACAATTCTTATAATTATAAGTGGATCCAAGATCTGAATATTATGGGTTCAAGTTTGGAATCCATCATAACCATTTGAATTATCATTTGATTCAAATTTTATTATTTGTGTTGATTTAATGAATTTTTTAATACATATTCAGAATCTGATCCAAAACTACAACAAAAGAAAATATGCAAAGATAGACAATACAGCCCATCAAAAAGTAGTGAAAGAATAAGTAACGTATTGCAACATCACGCTAACATAGCAGAGAGACAGAGCAACAAGAGTAAGATAGGGCCTAAAGGTTGATGCCAGGGTATTTGGGGGATAAAAGGTGGATGAAAGGGTAGTTTTGTACCAATTTCAATAGTTTAAGAATATTTTAGGCCCTTTTCGTAAAATATAAAATAAAGAAATAGAAGGAGAAAACTCCAATAATCTTCATAGCCATTTTGTAATTTGTATATGTTTTGACTATTTTATTCCTTTTCGTAGTTGCATTATGGTATTTATGGTCTGAGGAAGTGGTTGACACAGTTTTCAAAGTGATTGGACGGGATTTGGATGAGTTTCTTATTATGGAAAGTTGGATGGTGGACCAAAGTCAATAATTGAGGAAGATAAACTCGAAATAAAATTCTGATAGTTTCCAAAGCTCGGAAAGGTGATTTTTGAGTTGGTTGAACCTTTGGTTCGGATCCTGAGGCTTTCGAATGAGTTTTGAGTCGTTGGATGAAAATTTGAAAATTATGAACTTAAAAGTTGAGTTCGAATAATATTTGGTCAACATGACCTCGTATGGGTGTAGACTTGGTCTTGCAGGACGAGGCCTGCTTAGGCGATTTTTGTTGTTGCGAATTTTTCTTCGCGCATGTGATGTCATGATGCGGCCATTGTTTCGCTTCTGCGGAAAACACTATGTACGAACAACGTTTCCTCCTCTTGCTCAGTTTTAGTATTTTCTAATTACAATTTGGGGAGCTTAGGATCACGATTTTGGACGAAAATCAAGGAATTTTCCTAGATTTCTTCGTGGGAGTAAGATTTTAATCCCTAAATTGTATTTTACCTGCTAAATTATCGTTAAGTTAGTCAATTAATGGTGCTTTTGAAATTTGGGATTTGGAGGGTTTTGCATGTCCTAAGTTTTGGAAATTGAAGGTTTATTTGAGCTCCATCTTTTATGAGATTTTGTATTTGAGTTCCTTATGTCACGGGTAACATGATTTTCAAAGAAAATTTGAGTTTTGCCCTTGTGGGCTCAAGGTTGACTTTTTGGACTTCAAAATAGAAGTATAGCAATATGAGTGTTTATAAATTTATTGGTTTATGTAGATTACGTATTTGATCAGATTGAGTTCTTTTGGAGGCTCTAAGGAAGGGTAAAGTCATTATTTGACTTGATAGGCTTTATTTTAGGTAAATTGAGACTTTTTTGACTCTTTTCGTGGTGTTAGTGTGATAATTGAATGTGTTAATGAGTGAAGGGTAATAGGAATCCCATATAAATGAGATGACGAGCATTTATACTTATAGCAATGGCATGTTATATGTAATTGAGTTTGTATCTCAGTTTTTGCTGAATTATGTGATTATGTGAGCATGATTCTAGTTGTAATATTAGTAAAAAAAATATTTGTGTTGCTCACTGATTTGTGCCCAGAGGACTGATAGTGGAAAGTTAGCATACGAAATGCTTTTCTGATCTTATTTTTTATTGCTGTTATTGTATTCTTAATTTTTCTAGGTTGATTATGATTGTAAAGCCGAGGTCATTTTTGACTGAGTATCCTAGGTCTTTTCCAAACAGTCCAAGGTCATTATCGGACAGTCTGAAGTTATTTCTAGACAGTTCGAGGTTATTTTTGAAGTTATATATATATATATATATATATATATATTGAGATAGGGGTGTACATGGACCGAGTTGGTTCGGATTTTTTAAATACCAAACCAAATCATTAGTGTCGGGTTTTTAAATTTATAAACCAAATCATTAGTGTCGGGTTTTTAAATTTATAAACCAAACCAAACCAATAAAAATCGAATTTTTCAACCTCGGATTTTTTCGGTTTCCTCGGGTTTTTCGAGTTTTTTCGGGTTTTTTTCCGGTAAAGTCTTTATACAAACATATAATTAACTTGTGCTTCAATATTTCTTTAGTCCGAGAAAAATACAATTATCTAACGTATTTTTTAAAAAATAACACAATATATTCACTTTATTTGAAATTTATGAAGTGAGTGATGACAACAAAATATTCAACCAAAAAAATAATAAAATTCGCATAGAATAAATATTACATATTAATAAGTCATAATAAAAATAAATAATCATAATCTAAAAGTATTAAGTCATGCTAAACTAAGTCTAATAAGTATTAACTACATGACTAAATATTAAACAGAAAAATAAATTAGTTTATGTAATTATGTAAAATTAAAGAATAAATATCTAACATAATTGTCATTCCTAGTGTTGGATTGAATAATTTTTTATTAACATTCGTATTGATTTGAGCTTTATTTAAGTTACTAATATCTATAGGTAGTAAAAAGACTTATTGGACCATTTAAAATTCTAAGTTTAAACTTGAAATAATATATTGAAAGATAAAAATCATGAAAAAGTTGAAGAAATATTTATAAATTACATCACAATAAATATTTTTATGTATAAAATATTTTTAAAAATAATATACATGTAATATCGGGTTGGTTCGGTTCGGTTTGACTTTTTTTAGCTAAAACCAAACCCAATCAATTATAGTCGGGTTTTTTTTTCAATACCAAACCAAGTCAAACCAAACCATTAGTCGGGTTTTTTTTACCGATTGATTTGATTTACGATTTGGTTCGATTTGCGGTTTGATTTTGTACACCCCTATTGAGAGTTCCTCGTGTGGCATAACTAGCTACACTATGACAACAGATATATGAGGTTTTGATCGGATAGGAGATGTGCATCATATACATCATTTCTAGTTGATTTGTACTGCATATAATATGGAAAGTGTTTGAGTGATTATGAAAATATCTTTAGTATACTTATCTTAGTTTGGCTGAGCTTTGAGCTTATTTCGTAAATTTCATAAATTTCACTCTCTTAGTAATGATATATCACTTGAATTGGTGAAGATTTGTATCCAAACTTTTAGCTAAAAGTTACTATTTGATAGTTTTTCCTTGAAAGCAATTTAAAAGTTTAACAGTTGAATTTTCTATCTCAATTCAAGTTATAGTAAGTTGAGTGTTGATAAATTTTATAAAATATCAAATTCGCGCTAGCTTCTAACAACTTTGTATACCAAGAAAAATCTTTTAATGATGAACATATTCATAAAGTATTCTTTGTCATAACCAGCAATATTAAATTATCAATATATTTGGTCAAAATTTCTCGATTTATTATTGTTAATCTTAGAGATTCTATTTCTATAAAGATGGTTATTATAGTACCAAGAAAAATAGTTGTTATAAAGGGGTAATTTTATAAGGAATGTACTATTATAAAAATAATATAGAGAGGTACTCTTTCCGTTTTAATTTGTTTGGCCTACTTTCCTTTTTAGTACGTTTCAAAAAGAATGTCTCTTCCTTTTTTAGTAACTCTACAATTTCAACTTTTCACATGATATGTTAGCATTTTATTACATTTGACATATCTTTAATTTTTAACCACAAGATTCAAAAGTCTTCTTTACTTTCTTAAATTCCATGTCAAGTCAAAATAGACTAAACAAATTAAAACGGAGGGAGTAAAATATAACATGAAAATCAATTCCAAAAAAATTTGAATTTTATATTGAAGTGTTATCATATAGAAATATTGTTATGGAGAAATTTGACTGTCGAGTTTGTTAAATAATTTTGTTTGTAAGATGAAGAACAACAACTTTTTGAAGTAGCAGAGCTAAAATTTCTAACTTCTTTTTGTCAATTGAAACATGAATATAGATATAATAATATTGATATTTTGTTTTCACTTCTGACAGCTTCTCTGAATAAATAGAAATACAAAAAATTATACTTTTAATATCTAAAATATCTATAAATTCATGTTTTGGTCCTTGTACGTGATATTTGATAAAGAATATTTTACTTTCAATTAATTGAAAAGTATACTTTTGACCTTTTGCTTATGAATTTTCACAAATGTAATTAATTCTTAATTGATAAACCATTTCATTAATCATGTATTTTATTAAATTTGTATTGTTACATATTTTATATTCGAGTGTAATATAATTTTAAAATTTTATCTAAATATAGTGTATTTATGATGTGTGAGAGGAAGAAAAATCACACATTTTACAAATTTAAGGTGAAATATGCTTAGTGAAATATCACAATGATTAAAATCATAACTTATTAATAATTAAGAAATTAAAGATGTAATTGTTCCTAGACATAATTAATGGTGTTAATTATATGATATTGTCATGTCAGCCCATAAGCAAGTATTGTGATGAAATAATTATTACTCACTCGATATGATCATTTTTGCAACAATATTTATGTAACCAATAGTGATATCTATCATTTTCAAGAATTTCTTGTTTTATTAAGATTAATATGATTTAGTGACGGAAAATACTGTAACTCATTGATCTTTTTAAAAGAGTGTCTTATAGTCATGAATTTATATAATATCCATGATAATGCTTGCTTGCTTTTATCTTAAGCCAAATGGTAACTTTTTGACTCATGTAGTTGGGAAGTTGAAAAGCTTCATTTCCTTGATTGGGTGATTGAAAAAAATTAAAGAAAACATAAAGGGGTTTTAATTTTTAATGGGACCTTACAAAAATTTTCTTTGTAGAAAAATCTTCTCCATTCCATATTATCCACAACCCTTTAAAGATCTTAATTGCATGGAAAATTTTCATAATTATTGTACCATTTATAACACTCCTTTATAGTATTTACCCAACTTATATGATTATATCAAGTAGTCAAAATGCATCATATTTCTATTAAGTTTGTATCAAAAAATAATAGGAAGAATCCCTTAAGCTTAACAAATCAATATGAAAATGTATCTCTATTAAATATGGATTATAAATAAAGGGGAAAAAATCCTTAAGCTTATCTTTTTTTTTGGTTAACTGGATATTATTTGCAAAAAAGCTTAAGTAGCAGTATTACAAAATAAGGGAGCAGTATTGTTCCCTGTATACATTGTAGCATTGGTTGCTATTAAAATTATTATTATGAGCTGAAATTTCCCTTGAAAACGTAGTTCCTAGTAAATCTGCCCACACTGCCTCATTTGTGAACACCAGAGGAACTGGTAAAATTCTTATGCGATCAAATAATTGCTTCTTGACCCCTTCCTTGGCTAAAAGGTTTGCTACCTTGTTCTGCTCTCTATAGGTATGCGAGAGTTTTGGATCTCCCAATTGTTGCATCAAAGACCTGCATTCACGAATTATAGAGCTATAAGTTTCATGGTCATTGTTAATAAAATTTATTACCTCAACTGAGTCCGTGGAGATTTCTAGAGGCATCAAGTTATTATCCTTTGCAATCTTGAGTCCCTGCAAAAGAGCTAATAATTCTGTCAGAGTATTAGTACTATTTGGGATACCCTTCATGAAACCTAGTATCCAATCACCTTTATTATTACGTATAACTCCTCCAATACCCCCTACACCGGGATTACCTAAGGAAGAACCATCAGTATTGAGTTTATAATGACCAGGTAATGGAGGTTCCCATTTTACGTTAATTGTATGCTTAATAATAATAGCATTATAATAAAAGGGCATATTCAGTAGCTTTTGCGATGGTATCATAAGTATTGATGGGTGCCTTCTTATGATTAAAGAGATTATCATTTCTCGCTAACCAAATATGCCATAAACAGAATGGAATTAGTTCTTTCAAAGCTAAGAAGTTATTAAAGGAACTATTCTTGATTAAATTCCAGGTGTTCCAACATTCATCAGGAGAAAAAATGATATTGTTTTTTGAAGAGGGATTAGAGCAGCTTTGGATAATCATATTCCAGAATGTTTTTACACTACAACAGTCAAAAAAGATATGTTTGATAGTTTCACTTGCACTCCCACAGAAAGTGCAAAAAGGAGAAATATTCAGTCCAATAGAGTTAAGATACTGATTAGTATATAATCTGTTGTGGTGGAGAAGCCAAATGAAGAACTTAATCTTGTTAGGAGCCTTAATCTTCCAGATCCAGATGAAGTTACTGTTACCGTTGTGAACAAGGCTATCCTTTTTTAGAGTCTAAGAGCTTGTAAACAGATTTTGTTGTGAATAGACCATCCGAAGTTAGCCGCCATACAAGTTTATCACTAATGGAGCTTGTACTAGGGACATAAGTATTTTGTATAGCAAAAAGGAGAGACTGGGGTAAGGAGAGGGATAAGCTATTAAAATTCCAAACACCATTGTTGAAAGGATCTTTTATCTTAATATTTTCCTCGTTACGATTTAGAGGACCTTGAATACAACTTCTGATATTATTATGGTAAAGTATCCAACTGTCATACCAAAAGTTAACTGAACAACCGTTAGTGACGACCCAAAAGGTAGCATTGATGCAAGCTTTCCATCCATTAATGATACACTTCCAAGTGGATGATGAATTAGCTCTAGGTGATCTGTTAGGAGTGCAATATTTTGAGATAAAGACATTGGCCCATGTGGCTTTAGGATTCTTGAAAAGCCTCCATGCAAGGCTGGCGTGCAAGGAACTATTCTTTACTTCTGCCTTATGCATGGCGAGCCCTCCTTCGTCTTTAGGTTTTGTAATGGTATCACAACTCAAAAGATGAAGTTTATTTTTGGTGTTAGTGGTACCCCAAACAAAGTTCCTCTAGAGCCTATTGATTTGTTTGGTTGTTTTACGAGGAAGACTAATGTATTGCATTACATGGTTCGGTATGCTACTTAGGGAAGCCTTAGCAAGAGTCGTGCGACCAGCGATATTCAAAAAAATTGTCTTCCGACCCGCAAGTTTAGAATTTAAATTATCTATAATGAATTGAAATCATTATGAGTAGGTCTTTTGTGGAAAATGAGAAAACCAAGATATTTCCCAAAGTTATCACTGGGTTGGATTGATAAAATAGCTGAGAGGTTGGAGATAACATCTGATTTACAATTGGAGCTGAAAAGTACTTTAGACTTGGCAAAATTGATGTTTTGGCCAGCAGATTGATTAAAGTCCACAAGAGTATTTAATATAGTATGACAATTTTTGGTGTTTGCTCTTGCCATAAGTGTAAGGTCGTCTACAAAGAAGAGGTGTGATAGTTTTGGCCCGGTTCTATATTGGAAACCAATTACTACAAGATACTTGTTGATCGATGCTCCTAGAGAGTCTTTCCATACAAAGAATAAAAATATAGGAAGACATAGGATCCCCTTGTTGTATTTCTCTAGAGGGGCTAAGAAATTCAGTGTTCGAACCATTAATTAAAATGAAGATGGAGCTAGTGCTAATGCAAGATAAAATAAGCTTGATCATATTGTCGGGAAAATTAAAGAAGATAAGAGTATCCCTAATGAATGACCACTCCAGCCGGTCAAATGCTTTTTCTAAATCAATCTTAAGGATCATGTTCGCATTTTTACCCTTCATTTTTTTAAAATGGCTAATAACTTCCTGAACGATAATGGAGTTATCGATCGCCCTTCTATTTTTTAGGAAGCGGGCCTGATTAGGACTAATAATTTTGTCTAATACAAGCTTAATTCTATTGACGATGATTTTTGTAATTATCTTATACATGGTGTTGCAAAGCCCAATAGGTCTGAAATTTTTCATGTTGGAGGCATTGGCGCACTTTGGGACGAGACAAAGATAAGTTTTGTTCATATCCGGGCTAATAGCATTGCGCTCAAACACCCCTTGACAGTAATCAATGACAGAAGTCCCAACAATATGCCAATATTTCTGGTAGAAGAATGGGTGTAAACCATCCGGGCCAGGGGATTTATAGGGCTTGAAAGACTTCATGGTTACTAGGACTTCAGAGTCCTTAAGTGGGGCCTTGAGATGGTTGTAGTTGTCAAGAGTAAGAATGTTTGGCTCCCTAGTATTATCAGCAGTTTTAAGTTTGGTAGCGAGATGGCTAGAGGTGAAAATCTCCTTAAAATAAGAGATAATGTTGCTTCTAATTGTATTCCGGTCGTATATCCAGTTGACCCCCTCATCCTTTAAACACAAAATACTATTTCTTCTTCTTCTATTAAGGGTAGACGTATGGAAAAACCTAGTATTCGCATCTCCTTCACTAACCCAGTTAATCCTCGACTTCATTTTTCAGAAGTCCTCCTCTAGTCTTAGAATTTCGTTGAGTTCTCTATTGAGGTCAGTCTCTAAATTTATTAGGAACTCACTGAAGGGATAGTTGTTAGAAGATTGAATAACTGCAAGTCTAGCAAGTATTCTCTTCTTGTTATGAAAAATATTTCCAAACACGTGTTTATTCCAGTGCATAATTACTTGACAGAACTCTTTTGTGGCTCTATCTAAGATAGGATTGTCCGTCCAACTATTCTGAACAATATCAATAAACTCTGGGTGTTGACACCACATCTTCTCAAATCTGAAGGGTTTGGGTGTCTTGTTCCCGTAATTCTGAAATAGAGTAATAAGTAAAGGTGAATGGTTTGAATGAGTGCGGGGGAGATTAGTAACACTAGAGTTAGGATACATGTCGATCCAAGAGTCATTGGCAAAACATCTATCTAACCTTTCCAGTATAAGAGCATTTCTATTTCTATATCTTTTATTGGTCCAAGTAAATTTGCTCCCTTTAAATCCTAAATCCACTAGTTTACAATGGTTCAAGCAGTCCCAAAAATAACTAGTGCGAGCATTATTAATATTGTTGCCTCCAAACTTTTCAGAGGCTTTCAAAATATCATTAAAATCACCTCCAACAAACCAGCTACCATTATAAGAGTTAGCGATAGTTTTGAGATTATTCCACAGATATTTCCTATTTTCGAAGGAAGTACTCGCATAGATTGCGCTAAATAGCCATGGGGTAGGATTAGAATATATATGTATCCTCACATGAATCTCTTGTGTTGTTGTTGTAATTTTCTCAACTTTAAGAAGGTCATCCATCCACATCATAACCATACTACCCGATCGGCCTATCGCCGAGACCTCTATGTAATTAGTAAAGCTCAAGTACTCTACCAGGTCCTTGTGATCATGCATTTTGGTTTCCAATAGAACGACTAATGTTGGTTTCTGAATTTCCAACAATAATTTACAGTGCCTTTTGGACTCTCCATTGTTAGCCCCCCTAACATTCCAGACAAGATAATTCATAAAAAAGGTTTGAGTTGGTTGGGGATTCTTCCCTGTAATGGAAGTCATGAGTCGAATATAGTGTTAAGACCCGAGCTTGACTCCCCTCATAGTATCAAAGGTAGGTTCATTGGTATGAGCAAGGCATACTTTTTTCCTTGGTTCTTCATAGAGTTTAGGTTGCTTAGAACCCTTTGTTTGTCTTGTTCTACTATTTGTTCCCCCCTGTTTATCCCTAGTTCTAGATTCGCTATTAGTGTGAGTATTGGTGATAGTATGCATAACAGATTTAGCTGACGGGGTTGGAGTTTTCTGTTCCTACTCAAGTTTCATCGGTTGTGTCTTTGTCACATAGGAACAATTTAATTGGATATGCCCCAATCTACCACATGCTTTGCATAAAATATCTGTTTCCAAGGATGAAGGAAGATACAACTTGTTTTTGTCTTCATTCTGCACTCCAGTGGTAGAAAACTCTCTAAATGCATTGTGTGAGTAATTTTTGTTTGAGGTGTTCAAGTTGGGAAACAAGGTTGGAGTAGGGCTCTCTAGACACAAAAAGAGAATTCTACTTTGATAAAATTTCATTTCAATATGAAAACACATCTCTAATAATTTTGGACCAAGAATAAAGGGAAGAATTTCAATACTGCAAAACTAAAATTACACTGCTACAATTGCCAATAAACTAACTATATACTATTAGAGCCTCTTTAGAAAGCCACACATAATTAAATTTCAGTGTAATTACACAGTTTGATTTGTTTGTTTGATCAAGTAATTACTTGATTGGTAGGAAATTGGGTGTAACTGAGAGGGAGTAATAATTACACTCTCCAATTCTCAACGGGGGATTGAAAATTGGGTGTAATCATATAATTACAAGATCACTTTTTAATTTCTTCTTTTTTAAAAAAAATATTTTAATTTCCTTTTTTAGTTTTACTTTTTAAATATATTTTTCTTCCTTCTCATTTCTCAACCTTCTTGTTATTCCATGTAAATGCTCTTTTTTTTTTTCTTTCAGCGTAACTACGTTATTATTCTAGTTTTTGAAACTGCACCTCCTAATATTAGAAAGAATAGGTCATTAACAAACTTAGTGTATAATAAATGATGTTATTAAAGTAGATTTTTTTGTTGAATGAAATTATAAACTTGTGTTTTCTCTTTCATTTGAATTGTAATAAGATTTCAATCAAACCCTAATAATATACCAACACAAAAAATCTGTAAGAATATACTATATTTTATTAAGCATGTTAATAATTCAGTTCAAACACGATAGTATACTTACATATATAATAACATATACATTGTAATCTCATATGTGGTGTCTAGATATAATAAACTATTAAAGAATGTTAAATTCCAATTAAAACTTATCAATATATCAACATTTAATAGAATATACCATGAAAGTATGTTCGTATGGTATATTGTTAAAGTGTGTTAAAACTAAAATGAAAAACTAATAGTATATCTACTAGTATTCCAAAGTTTACTATATAAAATAGAATATACTATTAGATTATGATAGTATCGTATTACTTTTAAAGTATATTGGTGTTTCATACATATAAAACTTAACTATACATCTAACGTTTACTATGATAATATTATTAAAATATTTTAGAATATACTATTAAATCATATTAGTTATTCCAATTAAAGCATGACAATATACCAAATTGATGTTGAGATATTTTTTGGGTGGAAGATTTTCTAGTGTTGGAATGAATAGAAGGATTTTTACACAAATAGTTTGCCGAAGTCAATGTTTACTTTTTCTAGCCAATATACATAAATTATACATTGATTATAAGCTATTTCTAATATAGACATGGGTAAGCTAATTATCACAATTTCTTATTTGGTTGGTATTATGCTATTTATAAACTTATATAAAATGTAATTTTGGGTACTGGGTGAAAGATAAACAACAAATGTTAAATTATGAAAAGTGGTGTTTAGCAATTACACATGTCATATTGTGTAAAAATTCCTAATTACGTACATTGTACCCAACATAAATTGGCCCAATTAAAACAGCTTAAGCTAGGAAAATCAATGGGCCAGGTCCATTTAATCTGATTATCAATCCAACATGAGCTAGGCAATGGGCCTTTTTGGTGTAAGTTACTAAGGCCTAAGGGAATATTTATAAATAGCACTATTGGCACTCGTTTTTGCAAAATATAGCGAGATCTTATATTTTTATAAAAACGTAATAACATTTTTCTTTCAAAATGAAGTGAAATACATTATATTTGCATGCATACAAAATCGATCTTACTAATTTTGTGCGAATACAGTATCTAATTGTATGTGCGGTCAATTATATATGCATGTACGTATGTTTTTTTTCAAAAATGAAGCTGAATGTATGTACGACTAAATTATGTGGATATATGTATTTTCAAAGCAGAAGCTGGATGTATGTATGTGAAGACATCAATTGTATGTGGCCAACTGGACTTAATGTATGGGTTTTTAGATTATATGTGCACAATATTGACCAACTGTACGGGAGGCCAATTGTATATGAAAATATGTAAAATATATGTTGTATGTATGAGGGGTGTGACACCTAAAATGTCATGTATGTCATACGTGTATGCCAAGTATCTAATTTGTTCTTGAGAAAAGACATCAAATCACCCCTAAACTTGTCTCGAAATTTACTTTAACCCTTTAACTACACTGATATTTATTTATCCTCCTTAACAACTTTCAAGTTATTTAATATCACCCTAAAAATATTACACCAGTCTCACAATGGAGAGTGTATCACACACGCGCCACATCGTTGACACATCAGAGCCACATTGGAAATTATATTTTTTTAAAATAGTAACCCACTAAAATATGCAGTAATAAAAATAAAAAGAAAAATAACCCCCCCTCGCTTCAGTTCTTCTTTCCACCTTTAAGCCCCCCCCCCAGCCCCCCCCCCCCCGCTTCAGTTCTTCGTTCCTGTAAGCGACCCCCCCCCCCCTCCCCGCTTCATTCTGATTCTCCAACACAACCACCCCTCCCCCGCCTTGTTAAGCTGCCAGCCCCACCCCCCGCCTTCTTCTCGAACACCTTCCCCCCTCCCCCCAACCCAAACCCAATATGGGAGAAGGAAATTGGGTGTGATTTTCAGAACGAGTTCTCATATGGGTTTAACATGTTTGGTCCTCACTTCGATCTGAGTTCGCCGGTGGAGTTAGTCGTCGGTTCATCGGAAACGGAGAGTGATCAAGAAGACTATTTCATTGAGTTAACTCGCCAAATGGCTCACTCAACTTTTGAATCTGCTAGTTTTTTCTTTTAAGGTTACTTTGGTTAACTTTAATTTTTAGGTTTTTTGTAGGTTTATAATTTGCAAACACTTCAAGATTAGTTTTAAATTATCCATTTTGCCTTAATTTTAAGCCCCTTTAAAATTATGATGAGATGAATAAGATTTTTTTTGCTTTTAGCAGAAATTATTGTGGTGAACTCAAAAAGATTAACAAGAAAAAAAAAAAAAAAAATGGAGTTAGTTGCAGAAGGGGTGGAGGGAGAAGAAGAAAAAGCCGATGGGAGTGCAAAGAAGAAGATAGGGGTGGGCCAGGTTTTTTTTTTTTTTTTTTTTTATAATATAATCTATATGTTTGTGGGATTTTTTTAATTTTTTTTAAACAGTAGGCGCTTTTAATTTTTATTTTTTATTTTTTTTATTATGTTAGTATTTAAGGTGGTATTTAATTACTTAAAAATTGTTAAGGGAGGTAAATAAATATTCGTGTAAATAAAAGGCTAAAATAAATTTTACGAATAAATTTAGGGGTATTTTGATGTCTTTTCCCTTTGTTCTTACATACCATGCGACGACAAACAGGTGAGGTAGGGGTAGATAGTGGCAGCTAGGGTCTTTAGATATATAATTACATGTATACGTGTATATATACTATATAATTACATAAGCTCACTATGTTTTGTTATTATTTAAAGGGAACTTACATAGATATGTATATTAAGAAAATATTTATTATCTATAGCAATAACATTTTTTTTCACTGGACATTTATAACATATTTATAATACAGTTTTAATACATATTGCAGAGAATAATTTATAAAACACATATAATACAAATTTTATTCATGAATAATGCATTTATCACACACTTTAATACACTTATAATACATTGTGTCAATTTCTTACCAAACAAGCATAATATATTTTAAAACACTTATAATTCATCTATATTACATGCATAATTCACTTTTAATACATAGTACAGATTTATTATAGTATTGTTATATATTGCTATAGATGGTAATAAATAAAAATTATCGCTAAAAGTAATAAATATTTTATAAAAGATACTCACCCAATGTAATTTTTACTTATTTAAAAGTACCACTATAAAAAAAAAAAAAAATAGAATACGCGCTGTCAGGTGATTTTTTCTCTATTTCTGATTATTGAATAAGGGAGGTAAATTAAAGTAATTCGTTCTATTGGAGTCTTTATATAATAGACATACAATTATTATTTTAAATAATTAAACAGATTTAGTGAACTTAATTTGACCAAGTGACATAATAGAATGTAATGTTCTATTAAAAAACCCCATTTTTATATTCTCATTTAGATTTGTCCTTTTAAAAGATGTGTAAATATAATCCTTAAAAAGATCATCCTTCCAAAAATGTTAGATTCATTTTATATTTGCTCATATATATTTCAATCTTAGGTACAAAATATTAGAACATCAAATAGCATTTACAATTACTTATAAATTTTAAATCATAATTTAATATTATTTTCTTATCAGATTTACAATTTGCTCAAAAAAGGTCTTTAAACATGATCTAAAAGGTTTGAAAATTGCAAAAGATTATGCGGACTTTTTAAAATTTGCACTTTTATGTCTATTTTGTGTTGATTTTTAATGTTTGTTCCTTGTAAAAAGTAATTTTCTGCGAGGTATAAGTTTATATTTTTATTTCATAATATTCTATAATTTATGTCTGAACATGACTTCAGTTTAGAAAGAACTTATGTCACACTAGACATAAATTAGATTGCTAAACGGCAAAAACTAAAAAATAAGCTAATTTAAAGACCAAAACGTGCAATTCTATGAAAAACTACAGGGAAGGAGAAAGTAAAATGATGGGGAAATTACGAGGTAAAAACCAAGTTATCACCAATAAGACTGAAAGTTTAAGGCACACTACATCCTTTTTTTTTATTGGGCTTTTCATGTATTGGAGATCAGGGAAGGAAAAGGTGAAAGAAAAAGGAAAGACATTACGAATTGAATCCAAAAAAAGGAAAGACATTACGAATTGAATCAAAATTTAATGTATGAAAAACTTCTCATTAATATTATAAGCTTAATAATGTTGTTACGTGTTCCATGGAAAAAAGAAATGCATCATCTAACATCCAAATAGCCTTCATTCTTCTTGTTTTTATTTCCAAGTATTGATTGATCATAAAAGGATGTACTGTAGTAGATGGAGTTATATCTTTCTTAATTAGAGGTTTTATGTTCGAGTCCTGGGTGTGAAAAAGTTCTTGGTAGGGAAAGCTTCCCCGAATGAGTCTTACGCCGCACGAATCTAAATTAATCGGACTTCAATATAGATACCGTATATCGAATGAGAAATAAAAAAAAAAAAAAAATCCTAAGTATTGAATTGAAATAGTCATGACTCGTCATGACAAAGAAAAGCACAACAATGAGTAATGTAAAATGATTTATCAATTCGATTTGTCGTTAATCCTATAATTAGCCATTAACTTCACTTCTAAACCACGTTGTCTCACTTCATATTTACTTAAATCCGTTTTGATTGAATATAACATTATCCAATCATCTCGAGGGGGGAAATTAGCGTACAAGTTATTCTCCTCACCTCTTATTTTAAAGAGTTAAAGCTAAAAACTACACTTAAAGTATTCCAATTTTTTGATTTTCATACCTGAACTATCAAGTGTGTGAGTTTTCTACCTGAACTATCACAAAATATTTAAAGAAACACACATGAGCTATCAATTGTTTGAGTTTCATACCTAAAATTTCAGGTAGAAAACTCATACAACTAATAGTTCAGGTGTGTTTCTCTAAACATTTTATGATAGTTCAGGTAGGAAACTCACACACTTGATAGTTGATCTTGGGCATATTTATATGCCCGTTTATCATATTTTACCCATGTTTGCCTAATGTTTTAAGAGCATTACTTACTATAAATTGTGTGTTTTGAGTTAAATTGTTATATGTTGTACTAAGACACATGATTAGATGCTTGCAGGTGAAATGACGCGGGAAAGTAATCGTGGAAAGACGAAACGGAAGAGTAAGGCATGGAAGTGACGTAGAGGAATTCTCGGGAGCAAACAAAGAAGCGAAAATAGGCACTGGAGCACACTTGGCGCGGTGCCCCAGGCCCCAAACTTCCGCAGGGCCATCCTGGCGCCTTGTTGGCGCGCCGCCCCAGCGGTGGAACTGCCGAAGCCCAGGCCTGGCGCATCAGTGGCGCGTCGCGCCAACCACTGTCCCAACCAAAATTTTAGCTTTTTCCTAGTCCGATTCTTAGAAGGAAAAGGGGTTATTTCCCAAGCCCTATAAATAGAACCTTGTGCGTCTTGTGTAAGGGTTTCGTCATATTTTCAGAGCATAAGGCAGAGATTAGATTTCGCCATTAGGTTTCTTTTCTTCTTCCTTTTCTTAGCCATAACTTTGGATGAAAACATATTTACTTGTGTTTTTGATTAGCATGAGTGGCTAAGAACCCTTGTTCTGGGATTACGGCTAAAAACACATGATTAATTAATATGAATTTGGATTGATTGTTCGTTTGCCATTATTAGTTGTTCTTATATTCGTGTGTTTAATATTTTGATGCTTGGCCGCCATTAAGATAACTATATAATATTGTTGTGAACTCGGGAGAAGGATCAACAAGGTAGATTGAGGAATATAAGGAGCAAGGTCTCTCTTTAACGTAAAGGGTAGGTTAGCGACTAGGATATGAATATACCTAGAACGCCTTGCTTGGTTCATACGAGAAGATATATAAATGTTTTTAAAATAAGATGTCACATCCCCGCTCAACGATGTAGTTGTGATGCTATTTTGGATAGGCAACTAAAGGCTCGAAAGACCATAGTTGTAAAATCAACCCCACAATCAACAACTAGGTGAATGAATAAGTCGATTCAAATGACTACTACTTATGATTGTGTAATAAAGCTGTAACCCTAGAATTCTCTCTAAACTTGAAACCAAAAAATCATTACTTGCTCGTATTTTATTCTGTTATTTTATTTTAGTGCTTTAGTTACTACACAACTCATACTCTAGTTACTTTCATACTTGTTTATTTTAGCAGTATACGAATAAATTAGAACATTTGCTAGTCATAAGTCTCTTGGATATGATGTTCGGACTAACCAGTCTATATTACTTGGACGACCACGTACACTTGTGTGTGAGTGAGAAGTCGCCTAGCAAGTTTTTGGCACCGTTGCCGGGGACTTAGAAATTAGCAAATTTCTAAATTTTCTTATACGACTTTATTATTCAAGTATTGACAACTTGATCTTAGCTTTTGGAAAATCTGCATGTATAAACTTTGAACTGTCAACAAGCTGGAAAGGAAGAAATACCTAGTCGAACCACACCCTGAACCTGAACGACTATTTCATCAACGGAGAAGGGCAACAACACTTTATTCTATCAAGTTTCAGGAGGTGGTTGAGAATCCGATCCAAATCGTTGAGCAACCAGAAGTTGTTCCTGTAGAAATGGCAGCACCAAGGCTAGTGCGTGATGTGGCAATCCCACTTGTAACTAATGTCACCGATAGCATTCGAAAACCCACGTCAGGTGGGCAGTTTGAACTCAAGCAGAACATGGTGCAACTCTTGCACACCAATGGTTAGTCCACGGGCTCATCACATGAGGACCCGCAGCAGCATCTCCAGAATTTTCTGGAAATTAGTGATACATCCATACCTACTGGGGTCGTAGAGGACTATGTTAGATTGACACTGTTTCCATTTTCTTTACTTGGGAAAACGAGGAGATGGTTGAAATCTGAGCCGCCAAACTCCATCATTTCGTGGAATGATTTGGCCCAGAAATTCTTGATGTGATTCTATCCATCGGGGAAGACAGCCAAGCTGAGGAGCAAAATTTTGAGTTTGAGACAGAAAGATGGTGAAAATCTCTACACAGCTTGGGAGAGATTTAAGTCCCTCCTCATGGACTGCCCTCATCACCAGCACACGAATGAGGTTTTGGTTCACATATTCATTGAAGGTCTGGATCCTCAGTCAAAGATTTTGCTAGACTGTGCAACAGAAGGTCAAGCACTAGAGAAGACATATGATCAGTTGTACACTCTTTTGCAGAGGATGGCGCAGAGTAATCCAGAATGGAACACAGATACCAGCAGAGCCACGCCAAAGAAGGTTATCGGGTTACTTGAGGTAGATTCCAACACGACTTTATTTTCCAAGGTGGAATCTATGTCTAATCAGATGAGTAATATAGCTATGGTCCTCAACAAGTTAGCTCTTAGGAATAGTCAGGCACACGTGAATGCAGTACAACCTGCAACTCTTCAGTTTTATGATACTTGTGGGGGAGACCATCTATCAGAAGATTGTGCAACAAATCTGGTTTCTGTGAACTTTGTCAGGTATGCTCAGCGAGGTGGAAATCAGAGTTATGGAAATGCATACAATGCAAACTTGAGAAACAACCTATCATATGGAAATAACCAAGGCCAAAATCAATTCAGGAATCAGGGGCAGAATCAACAGTTTGCTGGAAACAACAAGCTTGCGGTCATGCCAAGCAACATAGAGGACATGCTGAAGTCGATCATGGAAAGCCAAGCTAAGGATGAAGCAGATATGAAAGATCAGAAATCTGCCATCCGAAATTTTGAAAAGCAAGTGGGGCAGCTAGCTGGAGCACAATATGAGACCACAGGATGGTCTTCCAGGTGATACTGATTCAAATCCAATGCAGGTGAATGCAGTCACTACTCGAAGTAGGCTAGATTTGAAAGAGTTAGCACCGAAGCAAGAAGATCCCAAGGTAGTTGAGATTGCAACTGAAAAGGCTAAAGCTAGTGTAGAGACAGAGGTGAAAGAAGGTGAAGTTATTGTGAAGTCTCCTCCACCATTCTCACAAAAGTTGATCAAACAGAGAGAGGAGGCTGGATTCAAGAAATTTATTAACCTCTTGAGGCAGGTACACCTTAATCTCCCCCTCATAGATGTTCTTCAGGGAGTCCTAAAGTATGTGAAATATATCAAGGACATTGTGGCAAACAAGAATAGGTTGACCGAATATGCCATAGTCGCTCTTACAGAAGTATGCACGTCTCAGATTTAGAACAGATTGCCAACAAAACTGAAGGATTTGGGAAGTTTCACTATTGAGATCACCATTGGACAGAAAGTTATAGCTTGAGCACTAAGAAATCTTGGGGCAAGTATCAACCTAATGCCATCTTTAGTCTTCAAAAAGATGGGGTTGGGTAGTCCTCGCCCTACTACAATTGTTCTGTAATTGGCAGACAGATCCTTGGCTAGACCTGAGGGCATAATAGAAGACGTATTGGTGCAGATTGGTTCGTTGATCTTTCCGGTGGATTTTGTGATCTTGGATTTTGAACCAGACCCGGAAGTTCCATTTATTTTGGGACGTCCTCTATTGGCTATAGGCAGAGCGTTGATAGATGTGGCAGCAGGGAAACTCACCATGAGAGTGCATGACAAGGTGGAAGTCTTTAATGTTTATAAGGCAATGAAGTTGCCTGCGTTATATGAGGACTTATCGGCTATTACTGTGGTGGACATAGAATCAGGGATGCCGATCATAACCTCCAAAGATCCAATGGAGAGAGCACTCACAAGGACAGATTTGTATGGAGATGGAGCGACACATGAAATGGTTGAATGTTTGGAAGCAGCTTGGGTGTTGTCTAGTACTACAGAGTTTGAGCCTCTTAATAGACCTTTGGGACCCCCTCCCAAGCCATCTATTGAAGAGGCCCCAAAGTTATAGATGAAACCACTCTCACTGCATCTGAAGTATGCATATTTGGGAGAAGATGATATGCTTCCAGTAATTCTCGTGGCCGGGTTGAATGAAGCACAGGTGAAAAAGGCCCTAGTAGTGTTGCGGAAGAGAAAAAGAGCAATTGGGTGGCAGATGTCTGACATCCATGGGATCAACCCATCGCTTTGTATGCATAAAATCTACATGGAGGAAGGGACAATCCTATGGCACAACATCAGAGGAGATTGAACCCTCCTATGAAGGATGTAGTGCGAAAAGAGGTGATCAAGTGGCTAAACACAAGTATTATGTTCCCAATCTCAGATAGTAAATGGGTCAGTCCTGTGTAATGTGTCCCTAAGAAAGGGGGGATGACCGTGATAATAATGAGAAGGACGAGCTGATTTCAATGCGTACAGTCACTGGGTTGAGGATTTGCATGGACTACCAAAAATTTAATGAAGCCACCCGGAAGGATCACTATCCCATCCCATTCATTGATCAAATGTTGGACAGGTTAGCTAGCCAGGGGTACTTTTGCTTTTTAGATGGATATTATGGATACAATCAAATAGCAGTAGCGCTAGAGGATCAAGAGAAGATGAAGTTTACCTATCCGTATGGCACATATGCTTTCAAACGTATGCCCTTTGGGCTTTGTAATGCGCCAATTACATTTCAGAGGTGCATGATGGCTATTTTTTCTGATATGGTGGAAGAGATCGTTGAAGTACTCATGGATGACTTCTCCATGTTTGGGAAGTCATTTGACACTTGTCTTCAGAATTTGGATAGGGTATTGGCAAGATGCGAGGAGACAAATCTGGTGCTTAACTGGGGAAGTGCCACTTTTTGGTCACGGAAGGCATCATCCTTAGACATAAAGTGTCAAAGATGGGGCTAGAAGTGGATCGTGCGAAGGTAGAAGTTATCGAAAAACTACCACCTCCAGTCTCTGTGAAAGGTGTTCGTAGTTTTCTTGGTCATGCAGGTTTCTACAGACGCTTCATTAAAGACTTCTCCAAGATATCCAGGCCGATATGCAAGCTGCTTGAGAAAGAGGTAAAGTATGAATTCGGTGATGACTGTGTGAAGGCGTTTGAGAATCTGAAAAAGCGCCTGATCGAAGCTCCAATTTTGATTGCACCAAATTTGGAGCTGTCTTTCGATCTTATGTGTGACGCTAGTGATATTGCGGTTGGAGTTGTGTTGGGTCAGAGAGTCAACAGGGTATTTCATTCTATCTATTATGAGAGTAAGACACTTGATTCAGCTCAGACGAATTACACAGTCACTGAGAAAGAGATGCTGGCGTTAGTCTTTTCTTTTGATAAATTTCGCTCCTATCTTGTGGAAACATAAGTGATTGTGTATACGGATCATGCTGTGATTCGCTACTTATTTATCAAGAAGGATGCGAAGCCAAGACTTATTATGTGGATTTTGCTGCTTTAAGAGTTCAATTTGGAGATAAGGGATCGAAAGAGCACAGAGAACCAAGTCGCGGATCATCTTTCTAGGCTTGAAGATTGGTCTCATGTGCCTAATGAAGGGCATATCAGAGAGGAGTTTCCAGATGAACAACTCCTAGCTTTAAGTGTTGCTGAGTTACCATAGTATGTTGATCTTGTCAACTTAGTGTTGAGTGGAGTGTATCCCCCGAAAGCAACTATACAACAGAAGAAGAAGCTATATCACGACTCGCGATTTTATCTGTGGGATGAGCCCTACCTGTTCAAACAAGGTCCAAATCAAATAATTAGAAGATGCATTTTGGAAAATCATGTGAGGGAGATCTTAGAGAGTTGTCATTCCTCTCCTTATGAGGGACATCATGGAGGAGAGCGTACAACAGACAAGGTGTTACAGTCAGGTTTTTATTAGCCCACAATATTCAAGGATGCGGTAGCTTTCGTCAAAGGATGTGATCAGTGCCAGAGGACTGGAGCAATATCTAGAAGGCATGATATGCCTTTACAGAACATCCTTGAGGTGGAGATATTCGACGTATGGGGGATTGCCTTTATGGGACCCTTCCCACTTTCTTTTGGCAACAAGTATATACTCATTGCAATGGATTATGTGTCTAAGTGAGTAGAAGCAGTAGCCCTTCCAACCAATGATGCAAAGGTGGTTTTGAAGTTTGTCAAGAAGAATATATTCATAAGATTTGGTACTCCACGAGCTATAATCAGTGATGGTGGGACTCATTTCATCAATAACTGGTTTAGAAATTTATTGGCTAAGTATGGGGTGCGTCACAAGGTAGCTACTGCATATCATCCCCAAACTAGCGGTTAGGTTGAGGTATCGAATAGGGAAGTAAAGCAGATTCTAGAGAAGACTGTGAATGCACAAAGGAAGGATTGGGCTGAGAAGCTTGATGATGCGCTATGGGAATATCGAACTGCCTATAAAACGCCCACTAGAGCTTCTCCTTATCGGTTGGTAAATGGTAAGGCTTGTCATCTGTCTGTAGAGTTGGAACACCAAGCCTATTGGGCTATAAAGAAGCTGAATCTCGATGAAGAACTAGATGGGCAGAAGAGACAGTTGCAGCTTAACGAACTTGATGAGTTTAGGTTACAAGTGTATGAAAATGCCAAGATCTACAATGAGAAGACAAAGAGGTGGCACGACAAGCACATCCTTCCGCGCTCGTTTGAACCTGGTCAAAGGGTCCTCTTGTTCAACTCAAGGCTGAAGCTTTTCCTCGAAAAGCTAAAGTCTAAGTGGTCAGGACCATTTGAGGTAGTGCGGATGACTCCACATGGCGTAGTGGAGCTCTGGAGGGCCAACAAAACAGGTACATCCTTGGTAAACGGTCAGCGAGTGAAGCATTATTGGGCTGAGTATGTGGACAGGGAAAAGACCTCAATCACCCTGTCAGAGGAGTGATTTTTGAGGTGCGTCGTACCGCGACGTTAAATTAGGCGCTGCGTGGGAGGCAAACCACGAATGTATTGTAATAGTGTAGTACAAAAATATCAATAATACAAAAATATGAGTCATGCCACGACCAAAACTAAGGCGCTAGGTGGGAGTCAACCCACCATTTTTCTAATGGTTTGTCATTTTTGGCAGGAAGAAAAAAGAAAATGCGAGCTAAGGATGACATGGGGAGAGGTAGGTAACTAAAAATTTACGTCCCGGGGGTCTGGCGGAGCCTTGGCGCGCTACCCTAGGGACCAAACTTCCAATGGCTCAACTTAGCAACTTGCTAGCGCGCCGCCCCAGGCTAAAAACTACTGAGAGTCTTGAGTGGCGCAATGTTGGCGCAATGCTGGCGCAACGCGCCATGGGCTACATTTCTGCAGGCTGATCCTGGCGCAATAATGGCACGTCGACCCAGGTTATTTTCTAGATAGGTGCATCTCTGGCGCATCGCGCCACGACCCAAACTTCTGCGGGCTGATCCTGGTGCAACATAGGTGCGTCTCCCCAGGCCTAATTCCAGACGGATGCATCGATGGCACATCGCGCCAATGGTCAAACTTTCGAGCGCCAGTTCTGGCGCAGCAAGGGCGTGGTGCCCCATGGCCAATCCAGGAGTTCCACTTATTTAGAAAAAAGGGTGGGTCAAGGGTCAACCGACCCAAGACCCAAAATCTTGACTACCTACTCCTTAAAAAAACCCTAAATCTTAAATTTTTCTCTTAATTCTTCAAAGTGGAGCGCTGCCTCTCCCCCGTTCTCTATCAAATTCTCTCTCCTTCCTCCATTGTTGCCCACCTCAAGCTTTAACATTCTCCATAATTTCTCAAGGTACAATACCTCCAAAAGGAAAGAAACTGGTCACCGAAGGCACGGGAAGCAAAAGGTCTCGAAAAGGGGAATCATCTGGGACAATAGCTCCTTTGATCCTTCGGGCACCCCCATAAAAGTTTGGAAAGAGAGCAGTATGTATACAGGGGAATGACTGGTTTGAATCACAAAAAAAATCCAAGTACCATGGAGATGAGCATGTGGACGAGGCACGACTGCAGGCAGAATTCCCTCAAATTCATGAGATAGTATACCGATTGGGCATCCAATACATCTTCCAGGATCAAGGAGAGTGCAACCTTACTATGGTAAGGGAATTCTATGAAAACTGGCACACGGGGGAAGGTAGAAGCCACCAAGTGGAAGTGCGACAAAAGATACTCCGTTTCACCACGCGGGTCCTGAATGAGTTCTTGGGAACACCACATGTTGATGTAGCACCATACTTGGAAATGAAAGAAGAGCCTCCATATAGAGACATACGCCACATACTTTGTGGGGTAAATTCAATGGCTCATTGGGAAAGAATTAAAGACATGGGGAGACATTCCACCCTACATTATGCATATTCCAGCCAAGAGGCTAGAGTGTGGTTAAAAATTGTGTGTAGCACTCTTCTACGATGCAAGCACACAACTGAGGTGACCAAAGATAGGGTGGTGATATTGTACTTGCTCATGAAGGGAATGCAAATCAATGTGGCTTCGGTACTGAGGCACAACATGCTGAAATTTTACAATAACAAAAGATGGCGTTACTGCTATGGAGGATTGGTGACCCGATTTCTAAGGCAAGAGAATATTGAGGAAGAAATTCATGATTTGGTTCCACCTCAAGTCCCGTACCTTGTAAGTCAACTGGTTGATATGACAAAGACAAAGCCCCAAGATTCGTCACAAGGGCTGGTACTTTCCAATGCCGGCCGACAGGCTCGAGATGATAGTTGGATGGGTAGAATGTATGGGATGGCGGAGCTACAATTGCGAATTGGCGGTCGACCTGCGACCAAGGAGGAGATGATAGCTTTGAGCGATCAGTACCCGATGACTAAGAGCATAATATTTATGTGCAAGATGGGGCCGATATTTCAGAAGCCGTTGGATGATGATGAGCCCACCATACATGACACTAATGACAATAATGATGATGAGGTCGATGATGATGGGACCACTTTGATGGCGGTTGATGATGCGACAACTGAGCATGATTAGGAATTCATTCCTGATGATGAGGAGGACGACGCCTAGAGTCCCATAGAATTCCTTCTCTCACTCTTTATTTTATGTATTTATTTGAAGCACTAAGGGTAGTGCTATGTTTAAGTGTTAGGTGGAGAAGTGAATTCTTATGATTTTTATTGCTATATCTTGAGTGCTGTGAGCGTCATGTGACTCGTTTTTAGCTATTAAGAAGAATGGTTAGTAGTATACATAGTTAGGTTTGTTTTGTATTTTTTGTTTTTAGGTTTGGTTCCTCGGCTTTTGTTTTCGGTTCTTTTCCTGAGGATAGTCCCTTTGAACCGGGTAGATTTTTTTTTAGGATAGAGTTCTAGGGGAGTGGTATTAGTAATGACTTATCCCGATGATGGATGGATGACGACCGTCTTAAGGAAAAATTAGTCATAGGATTGTAGGATTAGAAATCGTGTCGTTGGAATTAAAAATCCTACTTGAAGCTTAGTTAGACGTCATGGGTAGTTCATGCGAAGCCAGACAAGTGAGTGAGAACTTCTTGAGAAACACATAGGCTCTTTAACTAGACTCAAATGATGAAGAAAATGGGCTTAATTGTGTAAATTCACTCAATGTGTTTATGTGTAAGCATGCAAGTGTAATCCTCCTATATGTGCTTCATGGTGCCGTATGTGTGAGCTTTTGATTGATTTCTTGCATAGAGTAGCATCTAGAACTTGTCCTGCGTTTGTGTGAACGTTAACTAGCACGAAATTTGTGGAATATGATTTTCTTGTAAAACCCATTTTCTTGTTACTTGGATGATTGCTTGTACCACCTTGACATTGCCATTAGTGAAGCTCCTTTGAGCCTTGAAGCCTATGTTTTATTTAAGCCACATAATGAGCCTATCCACTTTGTTGATACCCTATGAATTTGATCCAAATGAAAGTCCCTAATGCACTATGAGCTCGAAAAGTAAAAAAGGGAAAGAAAAGAAGAAGGGTAGATGAAAGTGAAGGTGAGTGTAGTGAAATAATGATGTAGATCCCGGTTAAATCTTTTAAAGTGCTTGTTTTTAGGAGTCAAAAGAGTTTGAAAAAAGAACAAAAAAAAGAAAGAAAAAGAAATAAGTTTCACTAGCAACAAGTACGCATCAAATAAAGGGCAAAAAGAAGGTGAAATAAGTGATAGTACAAGAAGGTGTGAACACAGGAGAAACTAAGAAAGAAGGATGAAGAAAAGAGTAAAAATGTAGTGTCATGTGCAATAAGGAAAAGAGTCACTTTGTGTCTAAAAGTATCCTACCCGTTCCGAAGCCGACATTACAACCAAACGAAAGTCCTTTTGCTTTCATGAATGTGATTGCTTTGTTGAATTCACTGTACACTGCAGGCAAGCCCATGGTATGTTATGATATGTTTGAAACATCTTTTAAGAGAGTGAGTGTTTTGTTGATTCAAAATTCCCCTTTTTAAAGTAGATTGGTGTGATTGAAAACATAGGGGTAATACTAAATTGTGAGGGTACTTATGTCATGTATTTGGTAGTGTTGTTACTTGCGTTGTTTACACATAGATATGTTGGCCCGATATTATGAGGAATAGTCGGTTATAGAGGTTTTGTTATTTCAAGTGAAGGATCTTTAAGCTAACAAGTGTTGTTTTGATGTTGCTCGCTACGTGAACTACGAAAGCATGATTAAAATTGTTTAGCCGCTTGTAAGTGAGGAGGGAGAGTTCCTTAGGTGTTTATGGTGAAGCATAGCATAGAGAGTAGTGAGTTGTTCGAGGACGAACAAAGGTTTAAGTGTGGGGTGGTGATCTTGGGCATATATATATGCCCATTTATCGTATTTTACCCATGTTTGTCTTATGTTTTAAGAGCATTACTTATTATATATTGTGTGTTTTGATTTAAATTGCTATATATTATGCTAAGACACATGATTAGATGCTTACAGGTGAAATGACGTGGGAAAGTAACCATGGAAAGACGAAACGGAAGAGTAAAGCATGAAAGTGACGTAGAGGAATGCTCGGGAGCAAACAAAGAAGCAAAAATAGGAACTGGAGCACACCTGGCGCGGCTCCTCAGGCCCCAAACTTCCGCAGGGCCATCCTGGCGCCTTGTTAGCCCCCCGCCCAAGCGGTGGAACTGCCGAAGCCCAGGCCTGACGCATCAGTGGCGCGTCACGCCAGCCACTGTCCTAACTGAAAATTTAGATTTTCCTAGTCCGATTCTAAGAAGGAAAAGGGGTTATTTTTCAAGCCCTATAAATAGAACCTTGTGCGTCTTTTGTAAGGGTTTCGTCATATTTTCAGAGCATAAGACAGAGATTAGATTTCGCCATTAAGTTTCTTTTCTTCTTTCTTTTCTTAGCCATAACTTTGGATGAAAATATATTTACTTGTGTTTTTTATTAGCATGAGTGGCTAAGAATCCTTGTTCTGGGGTTACGGCTACAAACACATGATTAATTAGTAAGAATTTGGATTGATTATTCGTTTGCCATTATTAGTTGTTCTTATATTCCTGTGTTTAGTATTTTGATGCTTGGCCGCCATTAAGATAAATATATAACATTGTTGTGAACTCGGAAGAAGGATCAACAAGGTAGATTGAGGAATATAAGGAGCAAGGCCTGTCTTGTGTAACGTAAAGGGTAGGTTAGCGACTAGGATAGGAATATACGTAGAACGCCTTGCTTGGTTCATACGGGAAGATATCTAAATGCTTTCAAAATAAGATGTCACATCCCCGCTCAACGATGTAGTTGTGATGCTATTTTGGATAGACAACTAGAGGCTCGGAAGACCATAGTTGTAAAGTCAACCCCAGAATCAACAACTAGGTGAACGAATAAGTCGATTCAAATGACTACTACTTATGATTGTGTAATAAAGTTGTAACCCTGGAATTCTCTCTAAACTTGGTACCGAAAAATCATTACTTGCTCGTATTTAATTCTGTCATTTTATTTTAGTGCTTTAGTTACTACACAACTCATACTCTAGTTACTTTCATACTTGTTTATTTTAGCAGTATACGAATAAATTAGAACATTTGCTAGTCATAAGTCTCTTGGATACGATATTCGGACTAACCAGTCTATATTACTTAGACGACCACGTACACTTGCGTGTGAGTGGGAAGTCGCCTAACAATAGTTCAGGTATAAAACTCAAAAAATCAAAATACTTTAGGTGTGTTTTTGACTCTTCATCCTATTTTTTAGACTCATAACCAAGAAAGGGGAGAACAATTACCAAAAAAACATAAAAAAAAATGAATGGAAAATTAGGGAGGTTTAACCATTTGGAAATGATTTGAAATAAGGTTGATTTGAAGTTGAAATTTTATTTAGATTTCGTAAGTTGTATTTTTTTTCCAAAATATGAAAATCTTACAATTTGTGAAAACTATAAAAACTTCTCCAACTCTTATACAATTTTACCAGATGAGCAAATCACAGTTCATAAGCAAGATATCGGAATATCATAAGGTGCCGCATTAGTAAATTGCATATCTTCAGGCTCCTTTTATAAATAAATACTTGTGATTACACGTTATTACAAACTTTCAAGAAGGCAATGGAGGAATGGTAAAAGGTGGACGAGAAGAGCTTGATAAAATAGTGAGACATGATATAAGACAAATCAAACTCTAAAGACTTCTACAAGTACTGAACTAGGAGTCCTAATAGTAACTAGTTATTAAACAAGAAAAGAGATGGAATTCAAGACAATAAAGGAAAGAAGTAGCTAGGGCACGAAAAAGGTAAAGAGAAGGGCCCATCATTGGTGCATGACAAAGCTTTCTTACGGACAATCTTTCTCGGTGCATAAATAAGGCTTAGCCTTCGAAGTACCACATAAGTAAAAAGTCAATAGACCTTGAATAACTGGTAAGAAAGGATTTAGGAAGAGGATTTGACTATAGTATCAAATCCACATATAAATCTTGTATGCAAGCTGACACAACGTTTTTGCTTTTAAATTTTTTTGCTCTTTTTGTTTGCACAATCAAATCGGCTCTCCTGCATGTGTATCCCATGCTCGATGACATTAATATTCATGTGCAATTGATTCTCGAACGAATTGAAGAATGACAACGACTCTCTCTTCTAGTAGCAGGCAAGACAAATAAGACCGCTAACGTCTCTTGCATTCCTTTGAGTTGGCCTATCAAAAAGAAGAAGAAAAAAAGGAGTGAATCGCTAGATGTCTATAGTTATTTAAATTACTCGATTGCCTTTCTCTCACGTAGTACATACAATCTCTTAATTACATCAAATTTGGTCTTTATTTGTAAAATTTCAAATTATGATATTTTTTTTATATGTAAAATATAAACTTATGCGTAAAAGTTTAAATATTAAACAAAAAATAAAATAACAAATATGAAATTGAAATTCTACCTTTCAAGTGAATTTGAAATTTGAAATCCAACATTTTAAATTGAAACTAAAGTTAAAAGTTTGTTCAAATACTATAAACAACCACAAATTTGAAATCAAAACTTTCAACTTTAAACTCAAAATTGTATGGTCAAATGGCCCTTTAATATAATCTGTTACGCCACTAGTCAAAATGGTAAGTATTAAAAGGAGATTCAAAATCATTCAAAAATTAGGTCATATATTTATATTCCTAAACAAAAATGAATGGTTGACCAACTAATTATACTTCCAAATAGGGCGGATCCACCCTTGTGATATCAAACATATCTAAATCCAATATTCTTAACGTGAATTATAAATATATATATATAAAAATTTAATAAAATTATAATAAATAATTGATATGAATTTAAAACTTTAAAAATTTAATAAATTAATAGTAAAAACCTTGAATAATAAATTTATAAATTTCAAATTCTGAATTTGCGGACTAATATTGTGGGGGGGGGGGGGGGGTTGGTGAGCCCGTGTATAATGCAATATTGATAAGGAGAATGAGTCTCAACCACCCCACTAGGTTGTTGAGTGGATCAGATTAGAGAAGAGATAACTACTAATCATTTGATGCAATGAAAATGACTTTCCAGTTTCCAATTTTGGTTATACATTTTGACCAAAACCTTAGAGAAATTAAACAGCAAATGGTAGGTAGCCCCCACGTTAATTTGTTGAAAATATTTAACAAAAAGTGGCATCCCTTTTAGCTCTAAGAGTCCGTTCAAATTAGTTGATTATAAATGATGAAATTAATTTTATAAAATAAATAGTTATATATTTAGATAAAAAGTATTGAAATAATAAATGTGTTTTGATAAAAAAAATTATTGATTAGTTATTTTTGTAACATAACTAAATTACCCTTAATGTTTTTACAAAAAGAAATTATAAATTTAAAAGTGCATTTGTATGGAAAAGGATGTATGGCGAATATGGAATGGAGAGAAAGTTAGGAATTTTATATTGAAAAAGTATTTTGACGATTAAAAATACTAAGGATAAAATAATAAATATGTTGGTCAAACTGAAACACTTATTATTTATATAGCAGTGCTTATATTAAATCAAATAATTAGAGGAATAAGGATTGAGTTGTACATACTTAATTGTTCAACAACTTTTCTATTTCGCAAAGAATACGATAAAGTATGCATATATCTTATCCTTTTCAGATTCTACTAGTGAAATTACATTAGATATATTGATTGTTGTTGTTATTAATTGATCCAGCAACCAATTAAGTCCTTTAAAGGAAATTCAACTAAGTATAAATATTGAGCATCAACTCAAGTCTTGATTATATTCTAATTAAAACCCTTTGGTGCTGATTATTTTCTACTAATATTTACCCACATGATGGTGATAACTAACTCTTAGTTGTTGTATTCAAACAATAATATTGGTTTCTTTTATACCCAAGTTGATCTCACCAGACAAGTTGTATATAGGTGGACCAACTATAAGAAAGCTAATATATTCATAGGTATGCTTGTAGAGTGTAGCTGGGAAATTACAACTTTAGGTTTTTCATTTATTTCTGAAAAATTGATTCAAATACACAATTTGTAGGATCATTGATTCGTTTCACTAATCTAATAATATAATTACATATTTATGAAATATGAACTACACCAAAATAGTCACAGTCTATAATGATGTACCTGTTACAAAAGTTTATTTTTGCTTCCGGAAAAGAATCTTCAATTAATAAAAAAAATTCACAAGAACTTGAGAGATTGAGAGAAGAAGAGAGGATAGATTTCTTAAAATTTCCAGAGAGAAGTGGCAGGGGTTTCTTTTGAACTCCTTTTTAACACTCTTAAGCATACAAAGGTTAGGAAACTCCTGCGTTGTGTACTGAGTCCGACATCAAAAGGGATGTTGTTCTGCACGGTCTAGTATTTTAGTGAATTTTACTTATGATTTGCCTATGAGTGAAACAGGTTGTCTAACGTGTTTCAACAGAAGCAGTAAAGACGGTAAGTAATGAACACGATAGTTTTACCTGGAAAACACTTGGCTCACAAAAGGTGTAAAAAAATACGACCTGTACCTCTACAGGATTTAACCCCAACTTCACTAAACACAATGAGCCTCTCAACAAAAGATTACAAAATTCTTGCAACCCTAGGAACTAACTCTAATTTCTAAAAACACACAAATCTCCCATGAGTGAAACAGGTTGCCTAACGTGTTTCAACAGAAGCAGTAAAGACGGTAAGTAATGAACACGATAGTTTTACGTGAAAAACACCCGGCTCACAAAAGGTGTTAAACTTGTACCTCTACAGGATTTAACCCCAACTTCACTAAACACAATGATCCTCTCAACAAAAGATTACAAGATTCTTGCAACCCTAGGAACTAACTCTAATTCCTAAAAACACACAAACTCCCAAGGTTTGTGTTCTCAAGTCTTCGAGTTACCCCAACTTGAAGACTAGACTCCTAAACCAGTTTATAACACACTGGTACTAAGAAAGCACGAAGATTACAACTCGATTAATCAATACTCAAAATTAAACTCAAGAACCGTAAAATATAGTCCTGTGGAACAAGTTCTTCAATCTGGTTCTTCGTACTGGCAGCACTTGGATAGCTAGGTAGAACTCTCTCAAATATTGTTCTTACTTATTTGCTCGTGTTCTGCCTTTTTCCTATCACTATAAGTGCATGAGTTTCATTTTGAAAGTCCTTGAGTATTTATAACTAGCATTGGTCTTCACAATCAAGTAGACTTTTAACTCCACAAGGATTCCCATGCTTCTTGGACTCCCTTCTTGAGTGTTGTAGTCAAACACTAACTCTCATTCATGCTTTGTGCAGACTTTGAGTTCTTACATAAGTAGACTTCTAATTCCACAAGAACTCTCTTCCTTCTTGGACTCTCTTGATTCTTGGACTCTCTTAATTCTTGGACTCTCTTGGTCTACCCATATGTATACTCCTTATCATATGTACACTCTTATCTGATTCGTGCTTTGGGCAGACTTTGAGGTCCTTTCTACTTGAGACTCCTTCATTTCAAGGAATCCTAATGCAAGTTGGACTCTGCATGATGAAACAGGTAGTATAACACGTTTCATATACGTGTTCCACTGTTTTGTCAATCATCAAAACTTCACAAGTCCTAATAAGGGACACTTTTTGAACACTATATACCAAAAGAGACACTCTCTAAAATCTCATACCAGAACGAACAGTTCGCCAGTCTTTCCTACATCTATTAACTTTGTCTGTTAAAGATGAAAAAAAATAAAAATCAGAGGGGTTCGCCCAGATCCTGGCGAACCCCATTTCCATTGTATTTGATTTTGTAGTTTGCCTGTTAATGGACAAACTACAAAAAAAAATTGAAAGGCAGTTCGCCCAGGCCTTGGCAAACTCCAAATTTTTTTTAATGGAAATGGGGTTCGCCAGGATCTGGACGAACCCCATTAATTTTTTTTTCATTTTCAACGAACAAAGTTAACAGACGTGGGAAAGGCTGACGAACTGTCCATTCTGGTATGAGATTTTAGAAAGTATCCCTTTTGATATATAATATTCAAAAAGTGTTCCTTTTGATGCCGCACACAACCGTACTTGTGTCTCTTCCTTTTTAATCCCTTAATTTTAACATATAACTATTAATATATTATTTATCACTTTAATATGAGTCTAGATTGACTCACATGGGTGACTCCGTTCAATTTCAAATATAATTTCTCTACTAGCAAAATTCAATAAAAAGTTTTTTAAATGAGCTAGAAAGAAAATTAGAAAAAAATTCAGTAAGAGAAATTAATAATTAAAAGGTTCAACCCCGGTATTTTCACTTGGTATTCGATATCATATAGTAGGCTCGATTAATTTGGATTTCCGCCGTGTAAGGCCAATTTAAGGAGGAAACGCGTTCTAATAGATATTTTTTTCATATTTAGTGCTCAAATTTGAGATCTTTGATAAAAAATGAAAGAATTCTATCCATCTCGCCACAACCCCTAATATCTATTTGTTTTAACTTCATTGATGCATCAACTGTTGGTTCTTATCAAGAACCAACAATATAGTGATAGGTTTAATTAGTTTAATTAGTTTAATAAGTAAGTAATATACTAAAAACAGATAAATGATAATATTGTCAGAGCATAACTGATCATATCATTAGATCATTTCTTGGACAATATTATTACCTCACTTAAGCATCATATTTTATGTTTATAGCCTAGCTAGGACATATTGATATATGAGTTATTAATAACTTGTGGTTGGCTGAAAGAGACAATCATTCAAGAAGAATAATATAATATATAGTATCAAACTATGTTCTAAATTTCTGTGGTCGCCAAAGCTTTTAGGCAATAACTGTTGGCTTGACTCTCTCACACCTTCCATTTTATGTGAAGGTGTTATAATTTGTAGAGTCCAATAATTTTTGCTTTGATTATAATTTTTTAAAACTTTCTTTGAACAATCTTTCTAAAAATTGATTTATAATAATTAATAAGCATTATTTAAATAGAGAATGATATACTTTTATTAAAAATGTAATTTAGTTTTCTTAAATTGTATTTTTCTTTTCATAAACATAACCCCCCACCCCACTCAGCCCACCCCTCACAAGTTGTGAAAACTATTAAAAAAAATTCAATTCTTACATAATCTTATCAAATGAATAAATCATAATTCATAAACAAGATATTGAAATATCCTAAGACGCCACATTGATAAATCACTTATCTCCATGTTTCTTTTATAAATAAAATATTTGTGATTACAAACTTTCAAATACTCATAATTTTATAAGGATTCACTAGTCAACAATAGTAGTAACTAAATATTTTTTAATATAATCTCTTCACATAGTACAAATAATCTCTTCATGCTGAGTATTAGTCTTTTTTTATATAAAATTTAAAATGATGGATTTTTTTTTAATAAAATATAAATTTATGGGTCAAATTTTACATTTTAAAAAGTTGAAATCATGATTTGGAACCTCAAATCATTTTTTTTTTTGAGAATTTAAAATTTGAAATCATGATCCCAAATCACATATTCAAACACGGATTTGAAATCATGATTTCATATCGCATATCCAAACGCAAGCTAAAGGGGAAGAGTGTTGTACTTAGAACCCGTTTGCATAAAAAATTAACTTTTTCCGGAAAATTTTACTTGGAAATATGCATTTGGTCATGAAAATTCAAAGTACAACATCATGCATCTGAAATTTGAAAAACAATCAAAAACTTGTTTTCACTTTTAAAAAAAATATTTCAAAAATAATTTTTTATTTTCATAAAATAACCCTATTTAAATTATATTTCATGTTTAATTCATATTTTATGTTTTTTTTAAAAATATATATTTTATGTTTTTTTTTAAAAAAAAAATTTAATTCTAGATATATATTGCAAAAACTATGGTCAAACACAACTCTAATTCCAATTCTAACTTTGAAAATTTTAAATAAAGTGAAACTTTTTTAAGTTTTATGGCCAAACGCCTACTTATATTTTTTGAAGTCTACTGGTTAAGATATTATTTGACAAATGTCATATATATATTTTAAAAAATAATTTTCTACCAACAAGCAGAAATTTGTAGCTTCAAGCGTTAGAAAGATTATTTTTGGTGCTGCTCAAAATGAGATAATGTCATGATGAGAGATTTCATATATGATTTAATCAACGACTTGATAGAAATAGGGCATATTTTGTAACATTATGATTGCAATGTCCACTATATGTATCATTACTCGATCAAACTGAAGGAACAAAACTTCATAACAATTTTTTATATATACTTAATATCTCAGCTAGTGAGCTAAACGTCTATCAGAACATGTTGAAATTCTGACCCCCTAATTTGTCTAAGGAATAGGTTAATCTATCTATTTCTTTATCGATTTTTTGAACTATGTAAAATAAAGCGAGAAAGTAATAACACAATATTTTACGTGGAAAATTCTGGCTCACAAAGGGTGAAAAACCACGGCCTACACCTCTGTAAGATTTAACCCAAACTCCACTGAAACAATGAGCCTTTCAACAAAAGATTACAAACTCTGTAACCTAAGGAATTATAAACTCTAATTCCTAATATTCAACAATCTCCCCAGACTGTTGAATCCCAATTCAAGTTTCCCAACTTGAAATTCAGATTACAAAACAATTGCAACCTAGGAACTAACTTTAATTCCTATACTTCAACAATCTCCCAGAATGTTGATCCCACTTCAAGTTATCCCCAACTTGAAGTTCAATAAAAACTCAATATTGTTCCCTAAATACAACTCTAGGAAAGCAATAAATTACAACTCGATTGGTTTCTTTCTAATACACAGAACTAAACTCGAAGACTGTAAAACATATGATAATGAAACATGTTTGTAATACCCCAGAACTTTTAAGCTTAGAACCACCTTAGAAAAATAAGAAAATAAAAATTTTCAAGTCTCAGTCGAAACCACAGATGGTTTCCACGGACTGTGAAAGGATTCACGGATCATGAAAAGCCTCTGTGTAACTCAGTCAGAGGCTAGCAAGTTTGGAGTCAAGTTCACGAGTTGAAACCACGGACCGTGGAACAGTCCACGAGCCGTGGATTCCACTCGTGGAACTCAGACCTAAGGGTTATCAAATCCCTCAAGAACCACGAGCAGGTTCTACGAGCCGTGGATGGTTTCACGAGCCGTGAACCTGGCTTGTGGTTATCAGACCCGCAGTCAGGAACAAGAGCCCAGGAACCATGACAGGGTTCCACGAGTCGTGGAAGCTTCCACGAACCGTGAAACCTGATCGCAAATTTTCCAGCAGTTTTTAATTTAGTTCCTCATGGGTATTTTAGATCTTTTCTTCTTAAATTAGATCCGACTATAAATAGCCTTAGACTTATTTTATTAAGTCAAACCCCCCAAATAAAGTGAGATTTTTCCCCCCAAGTCAGTTTCAAGAAGAACAGAAGCGATTCTTCTCTCCATGCAAATCTAGGGCTTTCTCCTCCAAGCTTTAACTTCAAATTTTCTTGAAGATTCTTCTTCCACCAGGTATGTGGGTATTTAGTAAGAATTTAGTTCACCCTTATACCCAAAATTCTAGTCTTTCTTCAAATATTCATGGTTTAAGAACTAGGGTTCCTATCCAATTATGCAAATTCTTCTAGAATTTAGTTCTTATGATTCTCACATGATTTATATCCTGCTTTAGATGAATTACAATATGTTTTAATGATTTGTATGAATTTTCACCATGACTTGAGAAATCAAGAAATTAGCCCTAAATCGTAAGATTTTTCTAAAGTATTATATTTCCTTCAAAATTCAACCTAGATTATCAGTATGAGTTTTAAAAGCAAAATTTAGCCAGTTTTTAGTCTTCTACAACATTTCAGAAAAACAGAGATTTCAAACTAGTCTAGCCCTAACTCAAAAACTCAGGATTTCAGTTTTGAAACGAGCTATTAGTATTCAGTTTGGGAGTAATGTTTAGCACCGAGTTAGACCAGAGTTCAGCATACCCTTAAAGTTCCATAACTATGTGCCGCCATAGGTTATTTAGCCACTTAGTTGGGCCTCAAAAATAGTGATCACATCAGCCATGCCTTTATACCCTGGCAAGGTATATTGGATTCTCTCGATGGGGCGTATACATCAGACTCTACGTTTAGCTCACGTAATTCATGTCGATTAATAGACTCTCCCACAGTATTAGTTCAGTAAAGTACCTCAGGCCCTCAGCTTATATTTGTTATCAATTTTAAAATATTTTCAGATTACTCTTGCATTTTAGCTCTTTTATGCACGATTATACATTTGGGCCTATGTACTATAATTTAGTTCAGTTTACAGCTTTTCAGTATTTTAGCATATTTATATTTCAGTCAGCCTTGCATATCCCTCATGCTCAGTATATTCAAAGTACTGACGCATACTCTATGTGATGCATCCTATCATGATGCAGGTTCAGGTTCTCAATTTCAATCGCATGATTAGTGCATACCGATTCCACCTCAGCAATAGCCAGTGGTGAGTCCTCATCATCCGAGGACATATCTTTTACATACTTTTTGAGTTAGTCAGTTTATCCTTATTTTCAGTATTTGGAGTTAGCTGGGGTCTTGTCCCAGCAACTCATCAGTATTAGAGGCTTTCAGACATAGAGTCAGATTCAGTTGATTTGGGTTGTTCTGCTTTTTGGATAGTTAATTGTTCAGATATTTTCAGTTGAAATCTTTTTAGATTATAGGTCTTATTCAGTTATGCTTTCATTTGTTTAGAGCTATTTCAGTATATTTGGGATATGCCAGATTCTTGGTTAGCTTGGGGTCACTTGTGATCCTAGATCCTGTATTTTGTCTAGGGGCTAGCCTCGAGGCGTGACAAGGTTCGTCAAGCTAGTTCGTTGTATCAGGCACACTTTGATCTTCAGTCAGAACTCTCTCAAATATGAACTCCCTCTATTTGATTGTGTTCTGCCTATTCTTCTTAGTATGAGTGCATAAGGTTTATTGTGAAACCTTTGCTGTATTTATAGATGAGAGTCTTCTCCTTATTCTGGCAGATTTCCTTCCATATGAGGAATCCCCTTCCTTGTAGGACTTGTCAAGCCGACTTTCCTTGAGATTCCTTTCCATATAAAATTCCTCTATGAAAGAAAACTTTATGCAAATGGGACTCTTTTCATAAATACGCTTCATCCACATGCTTCAAACTCTTGGCAGTTTGAAACTTCGCATAGTTGACCTTCTCCTAGTGCTGGTTGGACTCGGCCTAAGAGGAACATGTCATAGCAATTTGTTCCTTACATGTGTTTCACATATTTGTCAATCATCAAAATCTTTCTTGATCTAACAAATTCTCCTTTTTTTATGATGACAAACCATTGCTTCTTGTGTGCAAAGTTCAACCTGTGTCATGTCAGTTTCTTTAGGCACAATAGCAAAAGAAAGCACATTAGAAGATCGGGTCAGACCAAATGGGTTATAAATATTACAAAAGTATGCATTTCCCTCTTTTGGCATTATAAAACACCTAGACAAATAAGCACAAGAAGAATCTGCAAATTTAATATTCATGACCACTAAAGCTATCACCTATACAAGCACTTAAAAAGTCAAGAACTCAGTTAGATATACCAAAGTATTTGCAAAGACAGGGAAATAGCCAGAATCCAGAGACTAAGAACCAAACATTTCCATTGATCATTCATAAGATGCATCACATATTTTTAACCATATTAAAATAAATATAAAGCACTTGTGATGAGAAAAGGAAAGGTTTGGGAGAGTCTAAGGATAGAGAGTCTCGGCTTTTGGTGAGGCTAGAGGGTAAGAGGATGAAGGAGGATTCTTCTGGATTAGCTCATACAGATCCTGAGGCTAACAGAGTTTGTGGTCTTTTTTCTTTTTACATTCAATAGCTTCCACCTCCTCATCAAGAATCTCAATGGATTCTACAACTGCAGAGTCTCCCCGTGACCTATTTTCTATCGTGCACCACCCTGAAGGAACAAGTCTGATCAACCTTGTGCCCTCATAAGAAGTAGCAGTGCACCTATCTCTAGTCACCATAATTCGGTAATTATCCTGCTCCAAATCATTGTCCTTGTCCCAAAGTTCACCAGCCTAGCTGTTCGAGCATCAAGAGTGTCCTTGATTTTTCATTCGTATTATCAACCTCATACACCTCATCCTCCGTATCCCTATGAAGGTCAGCTTCATCAGTGTCCTCATCTCTTAGAGATTCAGAGGAAGATAGACCATAGTCATCACCTTCACCATTAGAGGCTCAACCATTAACATGGGCTTGGCAGAGCTCTTGGAAGGAACAAGTTTCTTGACCTGTTTCTTAGGTTATTTTGAAGGAGCCACTCTTTTGAATTTGCTCTTGATTTCAGCACCATAAGTGTCTTCATCTGGAACATTAATAGGATAAGGAGGAGTCATAGATTTACCTTTGGCAGATCGAGGCCACTTGGCTGCGGAGGCAATTATGCTAGCATCAAGAGCTCTTTTCACAGCCCTAGTCATACAAATAAGAACAACTTGAGAGGGAGGAGAAAGTAGATTAGCCATTGGTTCATCAACAAGAATAGGGAAATATTTGCCAGAGGCCTTTCTTAATCGTGACCTTACCCTTTTTAAGACCAAGTTGGCTATAGAGGTAATCTCATCAGCTCAATTTGTTCAGAGGAACAATCACCTCCAACATGTTCCCTAGGAATGGTACGATCAGATGTAGCACCAACCCAACAGCTTCAGATTCCAGTCCTAGATCCCTGTCTAGATGAAGCTCAGTAGAAGAACTAAGTGCTCTTGAGGAGTACCGCATTGTTTCCCTTTGATTAGATGCATCCATATTTGAGCCTAACAGATAAATCTGGTTAAATTGTAGGGTCCCCAAAATATTCCCCCTACGAGATGCATCCTCCATAACTCTCTCATCAATATTAACGCTCTTATAGACCGATTTCCCCTGAGTTACACCCCAAATGATTCCCCCTCACTTAGTACCTCAATTTTCTCTTGATAATACACAACAAGAGAACCTTTATCAACAATAATTCTAGTAGTAGCTGCTCTCTCAGAATCACTATTTCACATGATCAATCCCTAAATCATCAATCAAGTTTGGCTTTGAGAAAATGTGTGATGAGATGAGACTGGTGTTTTATGGAAAAATGACTTTGGGTGTTGAAAATAATTTCAAAAATTTAGGTAAAGTTTCAAAACGTTTTCAATTGAAAAGCAAGAGTCACCACTTAGTTTTTATAAAGTAAAAACCAAGAAAAACTTGTGAATTTTTTTTAAAGTCTAAAACAGATAAAGACTTAGAAAAATTACGAGATTAAGGGTAAGTGTTCAAATTATTACTCTTGGAAGGGTGTTAAGGCACCAAGAGTATCCGCAAACTCGCGGTTATCCGAACTTGTTCGAAAATAACATATTTTGACTAACTTTAAAAAAGGGTGATTTTTTTGTATAAAACATCTTGTTTTTATCTTGATTCAAGAAAACATGGCAAATATAACTTAATGAAAACATTTATTTTTCAATCTTAGAAGTGAAAGAAAATGAAGAGTTGTTTTTTAAACTAAAGAAGGCATGCCAACATTTTACAGTTTGAAAGACATTACGCTAATTGCTCTTTACATGAAAGAAAAAAAAAGAGTGATTAAACAAAATTAACTAGAAATGTTTACTCTTTGGGGATAAATCAATTAAATTTAAAATTTCAGTCCAAATTAATCACAATTAATCCTAGACCAAACAATACAAGAGTTAAAGAGAACATAATTAAGCCATTGGCTTAATTTCGAACCTCCCCTAAAATCTAGTTTGTGGGCCCTCTTTAGGACCACCGCCGTTCTCATTGGACTTTGGTCCAGTTTCTGCGTCTTTTAGCCCATTTGGGCTGACTGTTGCTATACTGATATGGGCTTGGCCTATTTTCTCAAATTTAGCCCATTGTGAATTGTTGTCGCTGCTACATGAATGCACGTGGGTTTAGGCCCATTCATGCTCTATTTTTGCACGGATGAGGTTCAACTAATGATGTTGGGCTAAACCCAACTAAAATGCAAGAGGAAGTTTTGAGAGTCCAAAACGAACTCGGTATCATTCATGCATAAGAAAAGAGAAAGAGGATTAAAGTCAATCCAAATAATTTGTGAAGAAAACAAAATAACAAGAGACAAAGGGTATCATCCAAATTATGTGAATTTATTAAAGAAAAAGAGAAAAACTTGTCCGAATCAATGATGCTACAAGCAATGACCAAGGAATAACAAATTTGTCTAATCATAGGTTCACATGAAGTAAATCCAAACAAGGTCAGTGTAGTCAAAATACTCTATCCTAAAGGATGGGTAATAGGATCATATATGATTCATGGGAAGAAGCAAAACAAACATTTCATGTATCAGTCAATGTATCACCATTTTTAGAGCTAAAGGTCATGGATCAAGCACAGAAAGAAAAGATCAAATAAATTTCTTCTACAATGGACCCTATGGACCCTAGACTGATTGTAATCAGAAATTATATATCCAAATGCATAGGAGTTGAAATGGACACAACATACTACCATAGAGACTAGAACCAGTAAGCATATTCATTTTTAATAGACTTCGTTTGATAGCTGAAATCTTTGAGATTAAACAATAGTTCAAAGCATGAGGAGTGTAGGTTCTGATTGTAAAGAACTTATTGAATCAAAGAACATAAAGATGGTTTAACACAAAATCATTTAGAGTCCTGAAAACTTAACTATGGAGCATGAACTTAATACTACTTATTATGAAAAAATTGTCAAAGAAGAAGACAAGGACAGGCTGAGGCAGATTTGAATATGAAAATACCAATCACATGTATACAATCAATTTCTATCTCAATTTTGAACATCATACAAGAAAGAGAGATTTTTCAGGAAGGAAATTATCATGCCCAAGAACTCAAACTATCAATTCTATGCAACTTGCAAATAAAATCAAGCTTGAAACATTTAAGATATCAATCTGTTAAAACAGTGATACAATCATGCTAGTTTCAATATTCAATATTATGAAGCATGTCATATACAAGGAAGGTAATGAGGTTGATGCCTATTAAAGGGTTTCGAACTGAGAACTTACAGAGACGAAGAACATATCATAAAGGAAATATGCCTCATCTCTAGTTCTCAATCACAACAAGGAATTCATAACGAAGGAAAACCAACTCAAAATATCCACATAAACAATATTATAATTCATATTTTTCAAGCAAACTAAGGCAAAATCCAAGCCATGATTGGCAAATTCATACACAAGCAGATATCAACACACACAACCATGTTAAAATAACCAAGCAACTTAGGACAAGAAGACAGAACAAACAATTTTAAAGAGTTTTTAGGGCTTAGCAACCATTCCCACTGAACATATTTTGAGCTAAACACTCATAGATTCTTAATCCCAAATTTAACAAAAGGAACAGCCTAAAACCAGAAATTTCTAAAAGAATTCATAATCACAAAAAAAAACCAGTCTAGAGCTGACAGAAAACATTACTTAAAAAGAACAAGCAACTCTATACTATACTGAGGAGACAAAGAAAAAGGAAAAGAGAGTGAAGGGTTTTACCTTCCTTAGGGTAGCGAACTAGAACCACGAACTTCTCGGAGACTTTTACCACCAGCGGGACTAATAGTAACCTCATCGGAGTTAGATTTTTTTTTGTTGCTTATCTCTAATAGTTGATTCGGTTACGTAGGGTTAGAGAAATGCTTCCCCAAAACCCTCAATTTTTCCCCAAATCAGCTCTCTCAACATATTGAAATGGGAGGGCTATTTATAGGGGAATTTTGGGGTGAAAAAGAAACAAAGGGGTAATTCTGGGAATTATTTGATGGAAAATTTGAATTCTTCAGATGGATAACGTTGGACAACAAAAGGTTTGTACGAATTTGTACAAATCTTCACTGAAAATGCAGAGAAATCGCCACCTAGGGCAATTTTGAGAAGCTTAGCGACCTGGACTATGTGGATTTGACGGAGGGGAACATCGTTTGGGAATTTTAACAGAGGTGACAAAGATTTGAGTGTTGGTTGTAAGGGTTTGTACTGGTTTTCGTCATTTGCTAGACGAAGAGAAAGAGGAGAGAGGAACGAGGTCACGTACCCCCTTTCTGGTACCTTCGTGGTACAATTTTCATGCTGGGCACGTGATTTGTAAGGTGGAGACGAAGGGTTAGAAGGCGGCGGCTTTAGGGTTCTTGAGGGTTTGATAGAAAGAAGAAGAAGAGAGTGAGGGGTCATTTGTTATGTCTGAGTAAGAGAGAGTACAGAAGAGTATAAGGTGATGGGTTTGGGCTAGACCAGGTTAGGAGAAACAAGGGAGAATGGGGATTGGTCCAGGCGGATTTTGAGCGGGTCAGAGCCCAAATGGCTGAAATACAAAGGGTCTGATGAGGGGTTATAAGGTGGATTGAGGATTTGGCCACATTTTGAAAAATGTGGCCATTTCTAGTTAAAGATGTAGCCAAATTGAATAGGATTTAGGAAAATTCAGCTAGAATTTAAATAGCTTTAGGGATTTAGGCTAGAACAGAAATAAAGATGGATTAATTAAAATTAATTACCCGAGCCTTTTTAACTTTAAACAAATTGAAACAATTATCATGTTCAACACATAATTTCCTCTTTTAACCATCATGAAATTAATTTATTCAATTAACCTCTTATTTGAATTAAATAGGAGGAAAATCAAGTGTTTAATCTTTTAAAAGGACTTTTTTTATGAAACTAAGCTCTAAAATAGTTCTTTTAGTAAGCTTATATAAATTTCACATAATTAAATATTAAAAATATAAATTTTTACTCAGAACTATTATAAAACTGATTTGAAGATGATTTACCCTTTTTTACAAGACAATTATTTCAAAAATTGTTTAAAATTCAAAAAGGCTCAAGATTAATTCGTAATGTGGAGGGTAAAAATTGGATGCCAACAGCTACCCCTCCCTTTGGGTAGGGTGAGTGTAATGAACCATGGGCAAAAAAAATTGACATTCCCAATTTTATCCGACCACAGGTCCATCTTCAGGAAGCGGTTGGTTTTAGCACAAATTTCAAGGAATCATGGCCGAACTCTGGTATTGAGTTTCCTACATATCCCGTATTACATGGGAATTTAGGCCACTTGTAATTCAAGATGCTTGATTTTTCGCACAATTTTCAAGGAATTCCAAACTATCTCTGATTTTTAGAGTATGGAGAGACCGGAAAGCTGGGGAATAAGAGGATTGGGGGCTTGGAATGCAGCTGAGTTGTCAAAACAGAGCCCGCCTACATATCCCAAGACTTGAGAATCAGGCTGCTTGTAGTTCGACTCAATCGGTGGAAAAGGTAATATTTATGTTAAGACAACCTTTGGCTCGGGATGAGTGACAAATAAGTTGAGCTATAGAAAAGAGGCTTGTAACCTCTCAACTATGAATGTGGTTCACTTCACACCTATAAGTAAGATTTTACCTGGACATAATTTCCAAAGCTCGAGGTGTATCGTCACTCAGATTTGAAAAGAAGGAACATTGTTTCCAGCTTGAGTTCAGAAAGTATACTGGATGCGAAACTAAGACCCAAAGATAGGAAATACCCACATGCCTTTCGATAGGGGTGTAGTTTGATGGTGCTGAAAGTCATTCCTCATCTCGCGTCCAAAGAGTTTGATATTCCTCTCCGGACTATGTCCAGTTCGCTGCTAAGAAAAAGTTCCACGTTGTGATGTGTCCTTTTTTGTGTAGTCCGCACCTGTGGTTTTGGTTTGAAAATTTCATCCTTCTCGGATGCTCTCGACAATATCTCAAAACAAAATTGTGAGTAGTAACATAATTCTATTTGGGGAGGTAGTTTCTTCGTCATACCTCATCCTGGAATTACGTTCGAATCTTAGGTTGTGACATCTTTTTTATGTGCTTTGTACCTGTTGTTCTGGTTTGAGATTTTCATCTTCTTGGATGTTCTCGGTAATATATTAAAACCAAATTGTTAGTAGTAAGGTAGATCAATAAGGAGAGAAAGCTTTGTACCTCATTTTTTCCTTATCTGTTGCTTTTTTAGGAAGATGACGTCCTTTCCTCTCTCTATCTTAAGAAATAGCGACTTCCATGACAATCAAACATGATAGTCTTCTTGGCTATCAGATAGGATTGCTTGTGTGGCAATTTTTGAGTATGACGACCTTTGTATTCATTAGTGTGACAATCCTCGTAATCGTTTGTGGTGACTTGGCAGTTTTGTACCTGGTGCACATTCCCGTTGATGTGACTTGAACACTTTGCGCGTTCTCATTATTGCGTCTTAGAAGTGTTAGATTTGCGCATTCCCGTTATTGCAACTTGAACACTTTGCGCATCCCGTTATTGCTCTTAGAAGTGTTAGATTTGTGCATTCCCGTTGTTGCGATTTGAACACTTTGCGCATTCCCATTGTTGTGACTTATAAGTGCTAGATTTGGGCATTCTCGTTGCTTTAACTTGGACACTTTGTGCATTCCCGTTGTTGCGGCTTAGAAGTATTATATTATTCAATTATATGGCAGTTGAGTATGAAGATCTTTGAATGTGATGACTTTCGTAGTCGTTGTGATGGTGACGGTCCTCTTGATCGTTTGTGGCATTCTCTTGAATGTGATAGCCTTCTTGGCTATTGGTAGTGGTCTCTTGCATATGCATTTAGGGTAAATCTTGTGTATCATCTATATCGACGTGACTAAAAGATATTCTCTGAATTGTTAGGCTTTGGGTACTCTAGCACATCATCCGACTTTGGATAGAGGCAGCTTACAAATGCCTTTAACTTGTCCACTTCGAGTAACCTTGCACATCATCCGACTTTGGATAGAGGCGGCTTACAGATGTCCTTCGAATTGCTAGTTTTTTGGGTAATCCTGCAATTTTATCCGATCTTGGATGTAACGGGACTTATAGATTTGCCTTGAATTGATAGCCTTTGGGTAGTCCTGCACAATATCAACGTGGATATGTCGTGGCTTATAGATAACCCTTGGACTATCAATTTTTTAGTAGTCTTGCACTTTAATCCAATTTCAGATATTATTGCGACTTACGTATTATCCTTGAACTTTCAATCCTCGGGTGATCTTGTACACTATCCGGTTTCAGATATCGCTGCATCTTACAGATAACTCTTAGTTTGTCAAGTCTTGGGAAATCTTGCACACTATCCGATTTCAGATATCGATGTGACTTACAAATGACCTTTAGCCTTCTAATTTTGGGAAATTTAGTTCATCATCCGGTTGGGATGGCGTTTTACAGACGTCTCTCAGACTATACGCTTTAGACCTTGAGGGCAAGCGATATTTGATTATTGAGGTGACAAGGCCTTTGCCACATGATCAAATATAGCAGCATATTTTGGTGATTGACGCTTTCGAATAAGAGTGCATAAATATCCTCAATGTCAGACTCCTCCGTCTTACGCGATATCGGATACAAATATGCTTCATGCCAGACTTGGCATAATAAGAGGAAAATATACCCTCAATGTTAGACTCCTCCGTCTTACGCGATATCGAATATGAATATGTTGAATGCCAGACTTGGCATAATAAAAGAGCAAATATACGCTCAACGTCAGACTCCTCCATCTTACATGATATCGGATATAAATATGCTGGATGCCAAACTTGTCATAATAATAAGAAATCCAATACACCCTCAACATCAGACTCCTCCGTCTCACGCGATCTCGGATATAGATATGTTGAATGCCAGATTTGGCATAATGAATGATAATGATAATAATGATATCCTCAACGTCAGACTCCTCCGTCTCACGTGATCTCAGATATAAACATGATGGGGTTGATCCTGCATAGCAAGTGCGACTTAGGGACGCCTATGAATGTCATTCTCTTTGCAACCGGCCGGTAAAGGGAAATAGTGGCCGGTAGGGGATGTGTATCTGCGGTATTTGATGATGATGGTCCTCTCGACATGCAAATATGAATGGTCCTCTCGGCATGGTCCTCTTGACATGCAAATATGAATGGCCCTCTTGGCATAGTCCTCTTGACATGCAAATATGAATGGCCCTCTCAGCATGGTCCTCTTGACATGCAATATGAATATGGATGATAGTGCAACGGCATGCGTAGCAGTTGCAGAAGAAATCACCTTTGATTTGTATGTTGTCCTGTTGACTCCTCTGTGTGTACCTGTGCTCAAAGTAAACAAATTAGTATACACAGTGTCTCTTTTATTAGCGACCACAGTCAAACTTTAAAGATAAAGTCTATGAAGCTAATCAAAACAACTTTCGTTTAAAATGTGAATGAAATGGTCGCGCCTATTTCTGGGGACAGCCATAAATACTATCTTTGAACATCGTTTGTTTGTGGTAATTTTTGACTTATCGGGGATTGGCGGAGAACGTCGTCGATCTCTCGTTTGGGTGTCCCAATTTGAGACTGACCAAAATGTTCTGATTCATTTGGGGACTTTTGCCTCTTTGGCTTCTTCCCACTGCTTTGGGCTTTTCTCGCTAAATTATGAAGCATCTGGTCTCGTTGCGTTGCTTTGAACGCGTTGGATAACGAGGGACCGCCTTTTATCATACTCTTCGGGTCAACCTACATCCACAGAAAAATTGTTAGTTTTTTGCTAAAACTGGTCTGTGTTGACCTCCTTCGATCTTCTGCTACTTGCTTTTGTCTCTTCTGGATGCTTTCCACTCTCGGGTACTCGTCGCCCTCGACTCTCCCCGGGTCGCGGTAGACATAAGACAAAATCACATTAAAGGAGTAAAACTAATCTTTTGTAACGATCTTTAAATAAATTCTTTGGAAAACAAGGATTTGGAAAAAAGATAGTTTGGAAAGGTCTCTTCCCGTCATGTCATGTTCTAGCCCAACGAACGTGCTTTACTTGAGGTTTTGACAATTCTGACATACTGCTGGCAGACTACGGAGATCCTTTGTTGTCCTAGCTGAGGAATTCGAAAATGTTTTTCGAGAAATCTATCACAGTTGTGGGTTAATCCACCAAGGACTGGGAATTTGTTGAAGTAGATTCTGATCTCTCGGTGTTGGAAACTGGGGAAAAAATTTTGAGCAAGAAATCTCAAAAATTCAGAAGGCAAAGGGCATTCTCCAGCAAGTCAGAATACAGAAGATGCCAAAGAGCAACCAAAGTGAATATTGAAAAAGAATCTCATAATCCCTACAAAGTCTCAAGGCCCTTGCCAATGGAATGAGATTCGTCAATGAAACCTTTAACTGGGGCAGAAATTTTGAGAAGGACCTCAAAATTTCCACCGAGCTTCACTTGAGAGCTTAGAAACAAACTCAATCACAAATAATGAACAAACATACTTGTAAACCAACAAGCAACAAACAAGTTCATTTCACAAGACTGATAACCGGATAATTAGACATTCACAACTCATTCCCTAAGCATGCAACTCATACATTACTAAATAATGGTACATGAACACATAATGCATATTGGGAATCAGTAGCCATCACCTACCTCGAATTACTCAAAGCTCTATTGAACCGGAGCCTTCCCATTTTCCAAATCATTTGCTTGTTCTTGGTCTAGTAACAAATATACAAGAACCACAATCAATTTACTAGCCTAAAATACTCAGATTATGCATAATCCCAAATCCTCAGGCAAAACTATGATCATTCCACCCATTCCCTGGCTTCCCCACCATAAATTCACCTAAGTTTATCATTTTTACGGATATTTTTAAAGAATTATGGCTAAGTGATCATAACCCAACAATAATACACAGGACCAAGAACTTTAACACCCTAGAATTCCTCTTTCCCCCAAATTTTACCATTCTTAGGTTAGCCACAATCCTTCCCCAAGTCCAAGACTAGAGATTCTACCCCGTAAGAAAGATAGTATGGAGTTAGGGGAGTAGAATTCTTACCTTTAAGATGAAAAATGATGGAAAATGGAGTAAGTTTACCCAAAATCACCTATCCCTTCTCCCAAAATGAAAACTAAACATTTTGGGGGAGTTTTCTAAGATTAAATCCTATCTCGTCCGCTAGGGGGTCCACGCTCCATTATAACAGTACCGCCATAGCGGAACCGTCTGCTATAGTGATGCTGACCGATGTTGACTTCTGCTATAGCAGATAATTTACCATTATAGCGGTCACTGCTATGGCACAGTGACAGTGCTCATCACGTGCAGAAACTCAGTAAATCCCAAAAAAGTGACCATTTTACAATACACCTTGAATCCCTGATGTTCCGGAATAACCCATTCATGCAACCTCGATTACGGGAGTTCTACTTACCCAAATTCACTTCCGAAAAGTCTTACAAACTCCTCTATATCTTAGCTAACAAAAAATCTAACTCACTATAAGACACGTTACCCAATCCTCACCTAGATTTCCCTAGACTATACCTTGCTCAGATTCTATCCGAAACTAGCCTAGCCTAAAATTTTCAACTTCCAAACCCGGAAGTTTTCTAACTATAAACTTGGCATGAAAGGTTTACTCATAATGACGAACTCAATCATTATAACAAATACCAATTTACCCATCGTTTATCCTCGAATGATCAATCCCAAAAATACAGAGAATAAAAGAAGGAAAGTGTAGTACCTGGATCCCCGAACAAGTAAGGGTACTGGTCCCGCATATCCTTCTCAGTTCCCAAGTGGCTTCTTCAACTGGATGATGCTTCTATTGAACTTTCACCAATTTTATCTATTTTATCCTCAACTTTTGGACATCTCGATCAAGAATCGCAATCGGTTTCTCTTCATATTGAAGATCCATGTCTAGCAATACTTCATCCTATTTGATAATGTAATCTCCATCCCCATGGTACCGCTTTAATATGGATACATGGAATACTGGATGGACACTGGATAAACTGGGTGGCAGTGCTAACTTGTAAGCCACTAGCCCTACCATTTTAAGAACCTCAAATGCACCGATGAATTTAGAATTGAGCTTGCCCTTCTTACCAAAATGTGTAACCCTCATCATTGGTGACACCTTCAGTAGTACTTGCTCACTAACCTGAAATTCCATGTCTCTTACCTTACGATTCATATATTCCTTCTGCCTGCTCTAGGCCGCTAGTAACTTGGTCTGAATGCCCCTTATTTTTTCCTGCGCTTCTCTTACCAAGTCTACACCTAGAGGCTTCACGCCACCTGCCTCAAACCACCCTTAGGGGACCTATAACCCCTCCCAGATTGTGCCTCAAATGGTGCTATGTCAGTACTGGAGTGGTAGTTGTTGTTGTATGAGAACTCATACAATGGCAGGAACTGGTCCCAATGACCTCCAAAGTCAATCACACATGCTCTCAACATGTCTTCCAATACTTGGATTGTCCTCTCCGACTGACTGTCAGTCTGAGGATGTAAAGTTGTGTTGAACGTGAGTTGAGTGCCCAACTCTTCATGTAACCTACCCTAAAATTTAGAGGTAGACTGTGTACCCCTGTCTGAAACAATGGACAGTGATACCCTATGCAGTCTCACGATCTCTTTCATATAGATCTTAGCCAACTTCTGTAAATTAGAATCCACTCGGATCGGAATGGAATGAGCTGACTTGGTCATCCTGTCCACAATGACCCAAATAGAGTCATACCTTCCCAAGGTTTTGGGTAGACCCGCCATAAAATCCATGTCTATCCTCTCCCACTTCCACTCGGGAATGGGCATCCTTTGAAGTAGTCCTGCAGGACTTTGGTGCTCATATTTGACCTACTAACAGTTCTGACATTTGGACACGAAATCAGCTATGTCCCTTTTTATCCCAGACCACCAATAAAGTTGCCTCAAATTCCTGTACATCTTGGTTATGCCTAGATGAATTGAGTACCGCAAACCATGAGCCTCTGTCAATACCTTCTGAATTATATCATCAACTCGAGGAACACAAATCCGTTCTCTAAAATTCACGCCCCGCCAGAGTCCAATATGGCATCTATGGACTCTCCGGATATTACCTTGCTCTGAAACTTTCTCAACTGCGAATCCTGAAACTGCTTGGCCTTTATCTCCTCTATGAATGTGGATTTGACCTCAACACTGGCCAATACTCCATCTTGTTCTGAGATGCCCAGCTGTATGAACTTTCAGTCCAAAGCCTGAATCTCTGTTGCCAATGGTCGTTTGGACACTCCTAGACAAGCCAAACTGCCCATACTGACGGTCTTTCAGCTCAACATATCTGCCACCACATTAGCCTTACCCGGATGGTACTGGATGATCACATCATAATCCTTCAACAACACCATCCACCTCCTCTGTCTCAGATTCAAGTTCTTTTGAGTAAATACATGTTGCAGACTGCGATGATCAGTGAACATCTCACACTTGACACCATAGAGATAGTGTCTCCAAATTTTGAGTGCAAACACCACCGCTGCCAACTCCAAGTCATGGGTTGGATAATTTTTCTCATGAACCTTCAACTGCCTAGAAGCATATGCTATCACATTCCTATCCTGAATCAACACAACACCCAAACTCGAATTTGAAGCATCATAATATACGATAAAATCTTTACCTTCAACCGGCAATGAAATAATGGGAGCCGTGGTAAGAAGAGTCTTATGCTTTTGGAAGCTCTTCTCACACTTGTTAGACCACATAAACGGTACCTCTTTTTGAGTCAACCTTGCTAAGTGAGTAGCAATGGAAGCAAAATCCTTGAAAAACCTGTAATAGTAACCTGTAAGCCCCATAAAACTCCTCACCTCGATCACAGAACTAGGCCGGGACTAATTCTTAGTTGCCTCAATCTTATGGAGATCCACCATCACCCCCTTTTTTGACACCACATGCCCAAAGAAAGCGACTGAAGTCAACCAAAATTCACACTTGTAAAACTTTGCATATAGTTTCTGTGCTTCAAAATATCCAACACAGTGGAGATGTTCAGCATGCTCTTCCCTACTCTTGGAGTAGATCAAAATATCATCTATAAACATGATGATGAATAAATCCAAATAAGACTTAAATACCTCATTCATCAAACTCATGAATGTTTCCGGTGTATTTGTCAATCCAAGTGACATCACTAGAAACTCATAATGCCCATACCGAGTCTGAAAAGCAGTCTTAGGAATGTCCTCGGGCCTAATCTTTAACTGATGATACCCTGACCTTAAGTCAATTTTTGAGAACATAAGTGCACCCTATAACTGGTCAAAAAGATCATTTATATGGGGTAAAGGGTACTTATTCCAGATGGTAACCTTATTCAACTGTCGGTAGTCTATGCACATCCGCATGTATTACCATCCTTCTTTTTCACAAATAGTACCAGAGCACCCCAAGGCGAAGTACTAGGATAGATAAAACCCTTGTCTAAGAGTTCCTGAAGCTGAGCCCTAAGTTCCCTTAACTCTACCAGAGCCATGCGATAAAGAGGAATGGAAATTGGGCGAGTTCATGGCTCCAAGTCAATACAAAAATCAATGTCCCTGTCCGGAGGCATACCAGGCAAATTCACCGAAAACAGCTCTTGAAACTCTGACATAACCGAAACTGACTCAATAGATGGGGACTCAACACTATCATCCCAGACATGAGCCAAGAAGGCCAAACACGCTCTCCCCACTAGTTTTCTATCCCAAACAAATGATATGACCTTAGCCGACTTAGGCCTGTACACACCTTTCCACTCTAGTCTATCCTTACCCGGCATTTCTAGAGCCACAGTCTTAGCATTACAATTCAATACAGTATGATAAGGAGACAACCAGGTCATGCACAAAATAATATCAAAGTCAACCATATCCAGAATTACCAAATCTACCCAAGTCTGCAACCCCATAAACATCACCGAACAAGTACGATAAATATGAGTCACAATCACTAACTCTCTAACTGGGGTAGACACATGGATAGGGAAATCAAGGACATCATATATTAAATCCAGACCCAATGCAAAGTTCATAGACACATAAGAGTAAGTAGATCTTGGGTCAAATAGTACAGAAGTCATCCTATCACAGACAAGAATTATACATGTGATCACCGTGTCTGATGCCTCTACCTCAGATCTCCCAGGAAAAGCATAGCAATAAGCCTGGTCATCAATTTGAGCAACTTTCTTGGCTGGTTGTGCCGCATCTCTGCCCACACCGCCATTACCTCTGCCTCTCCGACCTCCCTAAAGTTTACCTCGCCTACTCTGTTGATGTAGATCAAAGTGACACTACTTCAAGGGGGCCGTTCACAAGGAGTCAAGCTAAGGACCTTCAAGCATTGCAAGCTTTATGGATGAAGATGGAATCTTTGAAAGGCTCCAACATGGAAGACTTGAAGATATTTAATATATTATGTGCTCTACCATTTTAATTAGATTGTAATTTTAATGAGAGGCAATTGGGTTTTTTCTTACTACTTTTAACCCTTAGTATAAATAGTAGAATATTAGGGTTTCATAGTTAGTTTTTGGACATTTGAAGAATTGTGCCTATTGTGAGAGTTTGAAAACCCTTTGTTGAATTTCAACATTTTGTCCTAGGATTTGCAAGTAAGGTAACTACCGTTTTGAGGATTCTAATAGATTAGGTGTTTTTAATTCCCAACTAATTGGTGTTTTGGTTAGTTTTACCATTACATCTTTTAATTATTTGAATATAATTGTGTCTATCTCTCTTTAAATTCTACCTTTTAATTTGTATCTTATTTTACCTTTTTGTTTTACATCAAATTGGTATCAGAGCTTGGCTTAGATTTGCTTTCACACAAATCTAGTCTTGGAATTTGATATTATCAAAAACAAAAACCAAAAATAATAATAATAATTTGAATGTGAAGGTTGTTTGATATTGCTCTCTAGCTGAAAATAAAAAAAATACATGGCTTAAAAAAATAATTGAAAGCTATTGTTAGAATTTGAAGCTTTGAAAAAGAAACTTGAAAATGGGTTTTGTTGATTTGCTGTTTGTTTGAAGAAATTATTGGTTGAAAGTTGTTGATAAAGTTGTGGAGAAGTTAGATTTCAAATTTGAGCTCATTTGATTGAATATTGAAGGAGATTGGTTAAAAAAATTGAGCTTCTTCTTGGAGAAGAAGATGAATTTTAAAATTTTAAAAATAGCCCAAATCCGCCCATTTTAAGATATAGCCTTCCAACTTGTTTTCTCTTCTTTTCTTGTTAATTCTAGCTAGTTTATTTTAAATATTAGTTCATACTTAATATTAAACTAGTTCTTGTCCATTTACTTTTGTTCGTGCCAAATTATTTCATGCTTTTGTTTCATTTCGTTGTAAGTTTACTTGTTTCCTTATCCGTTAGTTTTTAATTGTCCTTTCTTGATTTACATAAACTCCACTCCATCCCGAAAAAGTAGTACCACTTGTGAATTATTTGATGGTGTTGACTCTCAACCTTGGGTTATTCAAGAGTGGTAAAAGTCAAGAGTGAAGTGAGTTCATTTGAGAGCGGCCTCAAAAAGCCTTTTGGCCTTGGAGTGATACACGAGTGTGAGTGATAAAAAAAGAGACACATTAAGTGAGTGAGTGTGAGGAACTTTTTCTACTAACTCTTTGTTTATTTTTGTAGGTTCAATGACTCAATGGGAGAGAGAATCCTCTAGCAAAATGAAAATGATGCTTCAAAAACTATTGGAAGAAACGAAAGAAATGAAAGGAAAATTGGAAGAGGTGGATAGAAGGGCGAGAACTCAAGAAATAGCAAAGCAACCACTTGATATTTTCAATCCCATTGAACAACATGATGAGGGATCAAGTAAGACTCCTCTTGATGCAACTCCATCACATTTGGTTGTGCAAGATACCCTCTCCCCTAATGCTACTTTACCAACGAGGCCTCACAATCAAGATACACTTCCAAATGGGGGAGATCAACAAGCAAATCTTCCACCACAAGTCATTAGACCTCAAATGAGACCCCAACATAATCTTGAAGAGCATGATTCTTTTGATGATGATAATTATGTCTATGTGAGTAGATGATCAAGTTCAACAAAAGAGGTTAGGCGGGAGAGGTAGAAGAGGAGGAAATGGAGGTTGGTATCTGGTTGATGGTAGAGAATATAATAGAAGAAATGATGATGAAGATCGAGGATTCAACAACATCAAGGTTACACTTTCATTCTTCAAGGGAAGTAGTGACCCAAATGAATACCTTGATTGGATAGTGAAGCTTGAAAGGCAATATAATCTCAACAATGTGAGTGATGTTAAAAAAATGAATTATGATATTAGTCACCTTGAGGGTTTTGCTTCTACATGGTGGGAGAAAATCGAAAGAGATGCTTTGGTGAATAGAGATTTTATTACAAATTGGAATGACATGAAAAGGCGTATGAGGGAAAGGTTTGTGGGTCCAAATTATGAACAAGATACACTAAAGAAGTATTATAATCTTTAACAAGAAGGCAAGAGTGTGGAAGAGTATTATGAGGAGCTAGAGCATACTAGGCTTCGGGGTAATGTCAATGATGGAAAGGTGAGTCTTGTGGAAAGATTTATCTCGGGCTTAAAAAGAGAGATACGGAAACCATTGGAATTGCATCGGCTTCCTACTTTATATGATGCTTATAAAAAGGCACTCAAGGTAGAGGGTCATCAAAAGTAGAACAAATCAAAGGTGCAATCTTCTTCTTCTTCTTCATGGGCTAAAAATAAGGAACTTTGGAAATCAACTCATACTTGGGATAAATTTAAAGGTGCAAAGCAAGACTTTAATTCCAACTTGGACAAAGTCAAATCAAAGGTGGACTACAAGGATAGAGGTAATAAAGCTAAACTTGAAACTCCATCTATCATTGCATTGAAAGATGGTGGTTATCAAACGGAAGATGAATCTAAAGATGACCATGGGGAGGATGATAGTAGTGATGAGTTTATGGGAGAAGGTGATGGAGAAGAAATTAATGATTATGGAAAACTTGTTCTTGTTGTTAGGAGAAGTATGAGTGCTCTATCAAGGGAAGATCTTGATCAAAGGGAGAATTTGTTTCATAATTAGTGTAGAGTTCACGAGCAATTATATTCTTTTATCATTGATAGTGGAAGTTGTGCTAATGTTGCTAGTGTATCTATGGTGGAACAATTAAAACTTCCAACAAGAAGGTATCTAAAGCCTTATAGATTGCAATGACTCAATGAATGTGGTGAGCTCAAGGTGACCAAGAGAGTGTTGATAAAATTCAAGATTGAAAGTTATCATGATGAAGTGCTTTGTGATGTTGTACCAATGCAAGCTTGCCACCTATTGTTGGGTAGGCCATGGGAATATGATGTAGGGGCTAAACATGATGGAATATCCAATAAATATGCTTTTGTTAAGGATGGTAAAAAGCATATTCTTAACCCTCTTTCTCCTTTTCAAGTGGGTGAAGAATATAGAAAAATGGGAGAGTTGAAAGAAAAACTTGAGAGGAAAAAAAAGAGAGGAGTAAGGGAGTGAAAAATGATATTTCAAGAGAGTAAAAAAGAGAGATTAAGAGCTCAAGTGAGCATGAATTATCACAAAATAAGAGAAGTGAGCAAGAAAAACAAAAGATCAAAGGAAGAGAGAAGATGTGCATGATTTTGCAAAATCAAGAGAGCATAAAAGAACTAAACATTGAGGATGATCCTCAAGTCATACTTATTAAACCTCAAAGTTATTCTTTGCTTTATAATAATGAATTAACCTCTTTATCTTTGCCAAGTGTTGTTTCTTCTTTGTTACAAGGTTATGAAGATCTCTTTCCGGAAGAAATGCCGAGTGGATTGTCTCCTTTGAGGGGAATAGAGCATGAAATTGACTTTGTACCAGGTTCTCAACTACCCAACAAAACAGCTTATAGGAGCAACCCTCAAGATACCAAAGAATTACAAAGACAAGTTGAGGAACTTTTGAATAAAGGATTGGTGAAAGAAAGTTTAAGTTCACGTGTGGTACCCGTGATTCTAGTACCCAAGAAGGATGGGAGATAGAGGATGTGTGTATATTGCCATGCCATTAATAGAATTATGGTAAAATATCGACATCCCATTCCTAGACTTGATGATATGCTAGATAAATTATGTGGTTCTACTTTGTTCTCTAAAATTGATTTGAGAAGTGGATACCATCAAATTCGAATGAAACCCGGGGATGAATGGAAAATTGATTTTAAAACTAAATTTGAATTATATGAATGGATGGTGATGCCTTTTGGACTAACCAATGCACCAAAAACTTTTATGTGATTAATGAATCATGTGCTTAAATCATTTATCAATAATTTTGTTGTGGTTTATTTTGATGATATTTTGGTTTATAGCAAGTGTTTGGATGATCATGTGCAACATTTGAGGTTGATATTTGATATGTTGAGAAATGAAAAATTGTATGTAAATTTTAAAAAGTGTTCTTTTTGTGTGGATCGTGTTATTTTTCTTGGCTTTGTTGTAAGCTCAAGAGGAGTTGAGGTGGATGATGAAAAGGTAGAGGCTATTAGGAGTTGGCCAAACCCTAAGTCTATTAGTGATGTTAGAAGCTTTCATGGGTTGAGAAGTTTTTTTAGGAGGTTTGTGAAGGGTTTTAGTTCTTTAGCCGCTCCTCTAACCGAGGTCATTAAGAAGGATAAGCCTTTCATTTAGGGTAGAAAACAAGAGGAAGCCTTTAGAATCTTGAAGGAAAAACTTAGTTCCACTCCTTTACTTCAACGTCCCAACTTTGAGAAGATATTTGAAATTGAGTGTGATGCTAGTGGAGTAGGCATTGGTGCGGTTTTGATGCAAGAAGGAAAACCCATAGCTTACTTTAGTAAGAAATTAAGAGGAGCTCCATTGCAACATTCTACCTATGATAAGGAACTCTATGCCCTAGTGAGAGCTTTAGCAAATTGACAACATTATTTGTGGCATAAGGAGTTTGTGATTAGGACCGATCATGAGGCTTTGAAACATATTAGGGTTTAAAATAAGCTTAATAAGAGGCATGCCAAGTGGATAGAGTTTATTGAGTCTTTTCCTTATGTGATTAATTATAAGCAAGGCAAAGAGAACATTATGGCAGATGCTTTATCTAGAAGATATGCATTGATGAATACCTTGACTTTTAGATTGATGGGTTTTGAGAGTTTGAAGGAGTTATATTCTAATGATGATGATTTTGGGAAAAAAAATTGGAGAGTGTCAAGTGAGGTTAAATGGGTGTGTGCAGGTTGTTAAAGAGGGTAATAAAGTTAGAACTCCTAAATTTGAGTTGAAAGAGGGTTATTTGTTTAGGAATGGAAAGTTTTGTATACCTATGTATTCATGGAGAGAGTTGTTGGTGAAAGAGGCACACAATGGAGGCTTGATGGGTCATTTTGGAGTGTCAAAAACCTTAGATATTCTTAGTGAATATTTTTTGGCCTAAGATGATAAGAGATGTGGAAAGAATTTGTGCTAGGTGTTTGGATTGTAAGCATGCTAAATCTTGTACCCATCCCCATGTCTTGTATACACCTTTGCCTATTGCCTATTCCTAGCGGTCATTGGCTAGATATTTCCATGGACTTTGTTGTTGGCCTCCCTAGGACTAGGAATGGTAAGGATAGCATTTTTGTTGTTGTGGATAGATTTTCTAAAATGGCTCACTTTATTGCTTGTCATAAAAGTGATGATACATCTCATGTTGCTACTTTATTTGTTCATAATGTGATGAAATTGCATGGTGTTCCTCAAACCATTGTTAGTGATAGAGATTCAAAATTTCTTAGCCATTTTTGGAGGTGTTTGTGGAGAAATTTGTGAACAATTCTTGTCATCCTCAAACGAATGGTCAAACCGAGGTGGTTAATAGAACTTTAGGTAACATGCTTAGGGTTATGATTAAATAAAAGTTAACTTCTTGGTAGGATAAATTGTCATTAATTGAGTTTGCATATAATAGAACTATTCATAGATCTATTGATGTAACTCCGTTTGAGTGTGTTTATGGCTTTAATCCCTTAACTCCATTAGATTTAACTCCTTTACCTAAATATGTCATTGTGAGTATAGATGCTAAAGCTAAGGCAAAAGCTATAAAGAGCATCCATGAGAAAGTGAGATTGTAAATTGAGAAGGCCAACAAAGATGCAACCACAAGAGCTAACAAGGGATGAAAAAGAGTTACATTTGCACCAGGTGATTGGGTATGGGTTCACTTTAGAAAGGAAATATTTCCTAGCAAAAAGAAGCACAAGTTTATGCCAAGAGGAGATGGACTTTTTCAAGTGCTTGAGAAGATTGGAGATAATGCTTACAAAGTGGACTTACCAAGTGAGTATTTGGTCCATAATATTTTTAATGTTAGTGATCTATCTCTTTTTGATGTAGGTGTGGAAAATTCGAGGACGAATTGTTTTGAAGAAGGGGAGAGTGATGTAGATCAAAGTGATACTACTTCAAGGGGGGCGTTCACAAGGAGTCAAGTTAAGAACCTTCAAGCATTGCAAGCTTTATGGATGAAGATGGAATCTTTGGAAGGCTCCAACATGGAAGACTTGAAGATATTTAATATATTAAGTGTTCTACCATTTTAATTAGCTTGTAATTTTAATGAGAGGCAATTGGGTCTTTTCTTACTACTTTTAACCCTTAGTATAAATAGAAGAATATTAGGGTTTCATAGTTAGTTTTTGGGCATTTGAAGAATTGTGCCTCTTGTGAGAGCTTGAAAACCCTTTGTTGAATTTCAATATTTTGTCCTAGTATTTGCAAGTAAGGTAACTACCTTCTTGAGGATTCTAATAGATTAGGTGCTTTTAATTCCCAATTAAGTAGTGTTTTGGTTAGTTTCACCATTACATCTTTTAATTGTTTGAATCTGATTGTGTTTATCTCTCTTTAAATTCAACCTTTTAATTCCTATCTTGTTTTACCTTCTTGTTTTACCTTCTTGTTTTACATCACCTGTAGATGACCTCTAGCATAACCACCTCTACCTGTTGAAACCACAACCTTGGACTACTGCTGAGCCTGATTACCAGTCTGTCTGTGAGGGCACTCCCTCTTAAAGTGGCTCAGATCACCACAATGGAAATAATCGCGATCAAGTGTAGGCCTGCTAGTAGATGTGTAAGAAGCTCCCTGGCCTCTACGAGTTGACAACTGTTGATTAGCTACCAAACCACCTGTAGCAGCTGGCAGAGCTGACTGAATAGGAAAGGAGGAGTACACATGCTGATTACGGCCCCTAGAGTACGAACGACTGAAATTCCCCTCATTCTGGGACTTCTTGGCTAACACTTTAGCCTGACCGACCTTCTTAACCCCTTTTAACTTTTTCACATAATCGGTGACCTCATTGAAGCTTCTCCCTCTTGAAGTCATGCGTACAGATAATACTTGCAAATCAGTGTCCAGACCCTTTACAAACAACCAAACTCTATCCTCTTCGGTACCCAACAACTGTGTAGCAAAATGAGACAAGGCATGAAACTTGGCCTCATAAGCGAAGACCGACATGCTACCCTATTCCAGAGCTAGGAACTCATCCTTTTTGGATCTCTCAAAGTACGAGGTACATACTTCTCTAAGAAGAGAGCATGAAACTGCTCCCAAGTCAGTGGAGGCAAGGTCGATGGACGACAGTCCACATGAAACCTCAATCATTGCTTAGCATCACCCTGCAGCTGAAAAGTGATGAACTCGACCCCATGTTGTTGCACAATGCCCAGCTTGTGCATCCTCTCATAACAGTCCAATATGAACTCATAAGCATCTTCCTTCTAAGTACCCTGAACCATAGGAGGTTTCAGCTTGAGGAACTTGGTCAACATCTCGTGCTCATTCCTTGTCACAACCGAACCTAGCATTGGTCTGAAGAAACCATTTGTGCCCGATGCTGCATCCATTCTAGGAGTTGTATTAACTGTTGATTGAATACCTAGAGCCTGATCTGCAATACCTATGGGGGTGGCTCCCGCACCAACTAGTCCACTCAAAAAGGACCACACCTACTAAAACGCCTTAGGCGAGATAAGGGGAAGGCCTGCACCTCCAGTCGGTGCCGCATCAGCCTGCTCCACACCCTCTTTAACAGAATCTCGACTTTCTTTTCAACCTGATCCTGGGGTGGGGGAGGGGCCGCCTCACGTGCTCCTGCAGCTGCCTGAGCTCCACCTGTGGCGAGTGTTGCTCTACCTAGGCCCCTGCCCCTGCCCCTTCTTCTACCTCTGACAGCGGGGCCTGCTGCTGGGATTGTTGGTCTCGCTCCATCTTTCCTCGTATAAACCATCTATGTACAGAAGAGTGAAAGAGTGAAATAGTTAGATACCAATTTATATCACCAGATACCAATTGGAATCAAGTTATAGCACGAAGGAAGGAAGAAGAGATAGTTTCCTAAAGTCCTATAGCCTCTCGAAGAAAAGTACAGACGTCTCCGTACCATTCCACAAGACTCTACTAGAATCATTTTGGTACAACGAGATCAACGAACCTAGGGCTATGATACCATTTTTGTCATGGCCTAACCCACCGTGAGTGGCACCCACTCAAACCTCCGGGCGAGCGAACCATTATTGACCCAAACCTTAACCATTCTAGCAGCATAAAACTAGTGTGCAAATAAATAAACTAGCAATTCAATGTCTCAACACTAATATCATAAATTTTGCGGAAAACAAAATCCTCAATAGAACCTGAAAGTCATCGTACCAAAATATCGACCAAGTCTAAAATGCAGGTATGCAATCCCAAAACAAAAGAAAGAGTTTAAGCCTTAAATAATTGGGCTGCAACTTAAAGGAAGACAACAAGGTAGCTCGATCGAAGTAGCTCACCCTTGAGATCTGGAAAGGACAGGACTACAGGTGAGGTCGCGCTTCAGCCGCCGAAAGATTGCATGTACTCACAAAAGAAAAGCAAATGCAAAATTAGTACACAATACCATGTACTGGTAGGATCATCGACCATCTCCAATAAACAAAATATGAACAATAAACATGGTAAAGTATAGAAAAACATGCGAACAAGCCAACAATACACTAGACTACAGGTCTTTTCCTTAGCTTATTAACACATAAACCAAATAGCAACCAATGACCACACTCAAGACAACATCATATACCTTTTTTACATAGCCCGAACCCACCAGGGATCCCTCTAACATCACCTAAGTGTTAAACATGAAATTTTGGCCTACACTAAGAACAACCCCTCAATTAGATATAATCACACACCCTCTCATAGACCATATGCAATAACTATAGTCAAGAAGTACAACCCGGTCCACTTATGGAACCATCAAAAGAATACAACAATGCATTTAAAACAACCCGTACTAGGCGTGGTACCCGAGCCAATCATTATAAATTCCCATACCAGGCAAGGTAGCCAAGCCAATCATTATGAATTTTCATACCAGATATGGTACCCGAGCCAACCATTAGTATTCCCATACCAGGCATGATATTCGAGCCAACCAAATATTACACCAAGTCCAACTAATCACAAACAATGAACAAACATACTTGTAAACCAACAAGCAATAAACAAGTTCATTTCACAAGACTGATAATCGGACAATTAGACATTCTGTAACACCCCAAAAATCAAACCAACTTTTTAAGTTGAAATCTTTGAAAAATTTCATGTCCTCAGGAGTTACGGGTCCAAACCACGGACCGTGGTTTGAATCACGAGTCATGGAATTAAACTGTGGTTTCCTCCTATTGGTTCAGCCTCTGGTCTGAGAACCACGAGTTGGTTTTACGGACCGTGGCTCAGTCTATGGCCCGTACTGTCAACTCGTGGAATTAGATCAGAGGGTTGAAAAGTTTCCCAGGTTTCACGACTTGGTTCTACGGCCCGTCGTTCTAATGACGGACCATCATGTTAATTCATAGAAATTGATCAGAGGACTGCATGGTTTCCTGGAACTACGGCTCAGGTCTACGAGCCATCATTCAAATGATGAGTCGTTATGTCGAACCGTGGTTTACCTTCTGCAGCTTGGTTGATTGGACAAGAACCACGAGTGGGAACCATGAACCGTGGTTCAGTCTACGGTCCGTGATTTCCATCTGTGGTCCCTAAAAGTCAACTTTTTCCAGCTTTTTCCAAGTTTAAGTCCAGAGATATTTTTATAATTTCCCATTCTTTTAACTCCTATACTAAATCGTTTTAAGCCTATTTAGGAGGGTTTTTATTCCCACTTGGCCTAAGTTCTCTCCCATTCTTTTAATCAACTTCCAAAAGAAGAAAAGGAGTTCCATCTTCTCAAGCTTCAAGTTAGGGTTTCAAGCTCTAAGTTAAAGCCTCCTCTCCTTTTCAATTTCAAGTGGGTTAACTTCAATCAAGGTATGTAGGTATTCAACAATGGGTTCCTTTTACCCTTGTGCCCAAAATCCCAAATTTTAAATTGTGATTTCATGAACTTTTAAATTAGGGTTCTTACCCAATTCTTATGGGTTTTGCTATATATTAGCTTCTTATGATTTTATTATAAAATTACTACTAAATTGCATAATTTTGCATAGGTTTTTACATATGAATTTTTATTTTGATTTGAAGGTTAATTATGGTAAATTGTACATGCATGGTTTGATTTAAGAAGAAAATTTGGGAAATTGATAACATGTATTCTCATAAATGTTTCAAGCAAGTGCATGCCTAGTTCCTACGTTCTATAAAAATCTATGTTATTATGAAATTGAATTAGTGCCATTAAAATTTCTAAGTTATGAACTAATATGCAAGACAAGACACCCGATGTACCATCAATGCTTATGAACCATTTTCTAAAACCAAGGTTCGTGAGTAGTATGAAGATTCGGGGTATGAACAAGTTATGAACAAGTTTTGGCATCGAGATATGTCACATATATGTGAGCCTCATTTATATATATATATATATATGTTTTGGGAATAGTATTTAGCACCGAGTTGGACTGGGTGAGAGTACCCTTAGCCCCAGAACTATGTGCCACTGTAGGTTGCCCTCTGTGGCATATTATGACAGTATCTTGGTATGATATGGTTCTAACTTTGGCCGATTAGGACAGCCCTTTTAAGTGGGGGTACATAACACTGGACTCTATGTAGCTCAGCATGATTTATGTCGCTTAAGAGAAACTCCCACATGATCATTTTCAAACTATGAAGTTATATCATTCTATAATTTGAACTTAAGTTTTCCTTCATGTCTTATGTCTCTTATCTTGATACTCATTCATGCCATTTCTTTATGTAACAAGTCATTTTAAGTATGTTTTAACGGTTTTTATCATGTTCATGCATCGCTCTCATACTCGGTACATCCTATAGTACTGATATATATCTTGTGATGTATCCTTTGATAACGCAGATTTAGGTGTTCCTTCTCAGACCCGTGGCTAGAGCTTCCAGGCCACTTTTTGTCAGCTGTTGGTGAGTCCTCATAGATCGAGGACTAGTTAGGTTCTTAGTCAGTGTTAGCTATTGTATTTTCCACACTTTGAGTTAGCTAGGGTCTTGTCCTAGCAACTCTTTATGTCATGATAGAGGCTTTTCAGACATAGATAGCTTTTGAGTCTCCTTCTGGATTTTATATTCCTATTTGACTTGATTATCCATTTATGTGATTCTGGATTTATCTTTTATGCTTCCGCTTATCTTTTGTTATGCTTGAGAATGCTATGACCAAGGGTTAGCTTGGGGCACTTGTGGTCCCAAGTCCCGTATTACTTCTAGGGGGTAACCTCGGGGCATGACAAACTTAGTATTAGAGCCAGGTTCAAGAGTCCTAGGGTGTCTGAAAGCTGTACTAAGTAGAGTCTCTTTCATGGGTGTGAAGGGTGCCACACTGAAGAGAAGGAGGCTATGAGGTGTTTTAGGAAAAACTTTATTTTTTCATGTTCACTATCGTGTGATAGAGTTTGACTCTACTTACCCTTTTAACCCATTCCTTACGTATTTCAGATAATGTCTCCGCAAAGCAAACCCACGAGGAATGCTAATCCAACCACTCCAGATCATGAGGTTATGAATGCAGAATTTTGTGGAGCCATTTGTATGTTGGCTCAAGCCATGACAACACAGTTGAATGAGAAAGAGAAACTAAAGAAGAGGAAGAGGAAGAACAAGAAGACCAGAACATGGAACCAATCATCTTCTCAGCAAAGGTCATCCGGACCAACCCCATCTTCAGTTAGCACACCTACCCTCGATTCCCAGTATTGTCACCATAGGGCTCCGAAGACCTTGAGGTACCCTCGTTGTAGTAGTTGTCGTAAGTTTCACCTAGGTGAGTGCCTTTCTGGTAAAGAGGGTTGTTTTAGGTGCGGGCAGTTAGGCCATAGGATCAAGGATTGCCCCTCAGCTAAGTGGAGCAACAGTGGTGTTCAGCTCCAAAACAAATTCCTTTCATTGTCTAGCCAGCCGGGTCAGAGTATTCCTCCAGAAGTTGAATCAGGTACGTCACTAGATTTTCTTCTTTTATGTATCCATAGTCCATGGACCCCTATTCTTGTGTGGTTGTGAGTTGTCTTAACCTAGAAGAAAGTGGAGATAGAAGGGTTGAGGCCTAGACTTTTAGGCGAAGGAAAACCTTAGAATATAGAAGGAAATGGGTATTCGTGCTAGATTTTGGAGTAGTGTATGCTCTGTTAGGGTAAAACGATCATAGTTCCTTTGATAGGTTGGTGGGAGGTCCATAGACTTAGGGGGGTAGCATGAACCTAAGGGGGAGATAGTGGAATGTAGGATCGATCAGATTTTGGAGGCTCGGGTAGCGATGCTTGTGGCTATTAGAAAAAAGTTAAGAGGGGAGGCAGAAGCTTATTTCCATCCTAGTGTCCTAAGTATACTTCTGCCATTATGATATCTTTTGCATGCCTTGTGTGTCAGCGCCATGGTACAATTTTAGATTCACGCTGATGTTCAGATTTTAGAATGGCCAGTGATTTCTTCACTTATCCTGCGATTCTATAAACTCCAGCTTTATGCCCTGAGGTTTTTTATCTATGTAAACTTATGTCTCTCAGTATGCTCGGTCCTATTTGCTCTGTTCATTCTTCAGACATGACTCTATGACTAATCAAATCATGTTACATTATGTATATGCTCCAACCTAATTTTTGAAATAGTTCGCGCTTATGATTTTCTTGCTCTAAAGCCCTTGACCTTTGCCTTTGATGCTGAAGGGTGGTGATCCCCACCATTCATGCCTTACGTGCCAGTAAGTGAAATACTCATGCCTATTGCGCTCAACTCCCCAAGCCTCACCTTGAGTGGATTGATCATTCTAAGTGTAAGTCAAGATCAATCTGTAATCCTTCATTCATGACACTCCTGCTCCCGCTCTTTTCTTTTAACGATTCTGGTTTATGTTGTTATAAGTGTTAGGGGAGAAGGCCTTGTAGTAGCCTAACTGAGAGGTAGCAGATTCTTTTTCCTAGTTAGTGTACTTGTTCCACCTTGACTTCTAGGTAAGGGGGAATTATGAGATAAGGATTATTCATGCGAAATAGTTAGATGAGGAATTTTAGTATGTCCCTCCGTAGAAGTTCTTGAATTTGTGACTCCTAGTTATGATAGGGAAGAGGAGAGAAGTCTTAAATAGGGTAAACTATGAAACCTTAAGGTGACCAGAGTTATAAACTTGAATATCGTGATAGGATACATGTGGATATTTGTTTTATGCAACTAGTGACCCTTTGGTTGGGAGCCCTAGGTTAGTTGGTTGTTCTGATAAGAGGGGATACTATCCTTAGAAGATGTTCTAGATGCAAGAGATCTGGTCGAGATAGGTTTGAACATGGAGAATCGGGTAGTTGGACTCAGACCTTAGTACCTTTATGTGTGCTGTTGAGGTTGTTAGTTGCAAATGGTAGGAGTGGTATTCAGAAGAGAATAGTTTTTCCGTATATCTACTTCTCTCAGTTTGGTGTCCCTTTCAGTTAACTGCGATTTCTAGAGTATGTTGTTCTTTATGAGTTTTAGTTGAGTTCCTACTCTCATCCCAGACCAGTTATCATGTTAGACATCCAGTTCCTGTCCTGTTGGTTGTTCTTACATTCTCAGCATGCATACGTATTTCATGAATCCAGCTCAGTTTTTATTACAATCAGAAGTTGGTTACCACGATAGTACTTCAGCTTTTACAACTCAGTTGAAGGAACTACTTGGGAAGCATAATCATCCGTGAAGGCCAAGTACCCTCATCCTTTTCCTTCTGATCCAGTTTTCGCTTGAGGTGGTATTTCCATCCTTAGTATGTCCTTCCGAATCTACTCCATCAGTTTCCCTTATGATCTTAGCATGCAATCACGTTTTCAAAGTGGGTTCAATCATGTTTTAAGTTGAGAAGTCCAGTTTCATGTTTACTCTTCAGTATCATGCTTTGGTTGTTGTTTGGTTAGGCTATTTTCTCTCCAATTTTCCTTGCTTAGTATTCATTCGAGGACGAATGATCCCAAAGGGGAGATATTGTAACACCCTAGAAATCAAACCAGCTTTCTAAGTTGAAATCTCTGAAAAATTTCATGTTCCCAGGAGTTACGGGTCCAAACCACGGACCGTGGTTTGAATCACGATTCATGGAATGGAACCGTGGTTTTCTACTGTTGGTTCAGCCTCTGGTGTGAGAACCATGAGTTGGTTCTACGGACCGTGGTTCAGTCTATGGCCCGTACTGTCAACTCGTGGAATCATATCAGAGGGTAGATAAGTTTCCCAGGTTCTATGACTTGGTTCTACGGCCCGTCGTTCTAATGACGGATCGTCATGTTAATTCGTAGAAATTGATCAGAGGACTGCATGGTTTCCTGGAACTACGGCTCAGGTCTACGAGCCGTCATTCAAATGATGAGTCATCCTATTAACCCGTGGTTTGCCTTCTGTAGCCTGGTTGATTAGCCAGGAACCACGAGTGTGAACCACGAACCATGGTTCAGTCTATGGTCCGTGATTTTCATCTGTGGTCCCTGAAAGTCAACTTTTTCTAGCTTTTTCCAAGTTTAAGTTCATGGGTATTTTTGTAATTTCTCACTCTTTTAACTCCTATACTAAGTCATTTTAAGCCTATTTAGGAGGGTTTTTATTCCCACTTAGCCTAAGTTCTCTCTCATTCTTTCAATCAACTTCCAAAAGAAGAAAAGGAGTTCCATCTTCTCAAGCTCCAAGTTCAAGCCTCCTCTCCTTTTCAATTTCAAGTAGGTTAACTTCAATCAAGGTATGTGGATATTCAACAATGGGTTCCTTTCACCCTTGTGCCCAAAACCCCAAATTTCAAATTGTGATTTTATGAACTTTCAAATTAGGGTTCTTACCCAATTCTTATGGGGTTTGCTATAAATTACCTTCTCATGATTTTATTATGAAATTACTACTAAATTGTATGATTTTGCATGGGTTTTTACATATGAACTCCTATTTTGATTTGAAGGTTAATTATGGTAAATCCTACATGCATGGTTTGATTTAAGAAGAAAATTTGGGAAATTGATAACATGTATTCTCATGAATGTTTTAAGCAAGTGCATGCCTAGTTCCTATTTTCTATGAAAATATATGTTATTATGAAATTGAACTAGTGCCATACAAATTTCTAAGTTATGAACTAATATGCAAGACAAGACACCCGATGTACCATCAATGCTCATGAACCATTTTTTAAAACCAAGGTTCGTGAGTAGTATGAAGATCCGGGGTATGAACAAGTTATGAACAAGTTATGAACAAGTTTCGACATCAAGTTACGTCACATATATGTGAGCCTCATATTATATATATATATATATATATATATATATATATTAGGAGTAGTATTTAGCACTGAGTTGGACTGGGTGAGAGTACCCTTAGTGCCAGAACTACGTGCCACCGTAGGTTTCCCTCTATGGCTTATTATGACAGGATTCTGGTACGACATGGTTCTAACTTTGGCCGGTTAGGACAGCCCTTTTCAGTGGGGGTACATGACACTGGACTCCATGTAACTCAGCATGGTTTATGTCAGTTAAGAGAAACGCTACATAATCATTTTCAAACTATGAAGTTATATGATTCTATACTTTGAACTTAAGTTTTCCTTCATGTCTTATGTCTCTTATCTTGATACTCATTCATGTCCTTTCTTTATGTAACAAGTCATTTTAAGTATGTTTTAACAGTTTTTATCATGTTCATGCATCGCTTTCATACTCGGTACATCCTATAGTACTGACGCATATCTTGTGTTGCATCCTTTGATGATGCAGATTCAGGTGTTCCTTCTCAGACCCGTGGCTAGAGCTTCCAGGCCACTTAAGGTCAGCTATTGGTGAGTCCTCTTAGATCGAGGACTAGTTAGGTTCTTAGTCAGTGTTAGCTATTGTATTTTCCGTACTTCGAGTTAGCTAGGGTCTTGTCCTAGTAACTCTTTATGTCATGAGTAGAGGATTTTTAGACATAGACAACTTTTGAGTCTCCTTCTGAATTTTGTATTCCTATTTGACTTGATTATCCATTTATGTGATTCCGGATTTATCTTTTATGCTTCCGCTTATCTTTTGTTTTGATTGAGAATGTTATAACCAAGGGTTAGATTGGGGCACTTGTGGTCCCAAGTCCCATGTTACGTCTAGGGGGTAACCTCGAGGCATGACACATTCACAACTCATTTCCTAAGCATGCAACTCATACATTACTAAATAATGGTACATGAACACATAATGCATATTGGGAATCAGTAGTCATCACCTATCTCGAATTACTCAAATCTCTATTAAATCGGAGCCTTCCCATTTTCCAAATTCTTTGTTTGTTCTTGGTCTAGCAACAAACATACAACAACCACAATCAATTTACTAGCCTAAAATACCCGGATTATGCAGAATCCCAAATCCCCAAGCCAAATTATGATCATTCCACCCATTCCCAGGCTTCCCCTCCATAAATTCACCTAAGTTTATCATTTTTATGGATATTTTTAGAGAATTATGGCTAAGTGATCATAACCCAACAATAATACACAAGACCCAAGAACTTTTAACACCCTAGAATCCCCTTTTTCCCTGGATTCTACCATTCTTAGGTTAGCCACAACCCTTCTCCAAGTCCAAGACTAGCAATTTTACCCCATATAAAAGAAAGTACGGAGTTAGGGGAGTAGCATTCTTACCTTTAGGACGACAAATGGTGGAAAATAGAGTAAGTTTGCCCAAAATCGTCTACTCCTTTTCCCAAAATGTTCTTGATGAAAATTGAATGCTTTGGGAAAGTTTTCTATATTAAATCCCATCTCATCCACTATGGCGGTCCACGCTTTGCTATAGCGGTACCGCCGTAGCAGAACCGTCTGCTATAGCGGTACTGATCGATGTTGACTTCCGTTATAGCGGATATTTTACCACTATAGCAGTCACCGCTATAGTGCAGTGATGGCGCTTGTCACGGGAAAAAACTCAAAAAATCTCAGGAAAGTTCCCCATTTTTTAACACACCTTGAATCCCTGATGTTTCGGAATAACCTCTTCACGCTAACCTCGATTCTGAGAGTTCTACTTACCCAAATTCACTTTTGAAAAGTCTACTAGACTTCTCTATGTCTTAGCTAACGGAAAATCTATCTCACTACAAGAAACGTTATCCAATCTTCACCCAGATTGCCCTAGACCATACTTTGCCCAGATTTCATCCAAGACTAGCCTAGCCCAAAATTTTCAACTCCCAAACTCGAAAGTTTTCTAACTCTAAACTTGGCACAAAAGGTTTATCCATAATAATAAACCCAGTCGTTATAGTAACTGAGAGAAACTTCTATTTATCTTCAGTTATATGCATTGAGCAAGCACTATCCATGTACTAGTTCTGCTTGCTTCCTCTCACTTTTACCTGCAACTGAATAAAGGGTTAGTTTTAGGAACCCATACTAGCTTGGGTACTTTTCTTTGATCAAAAGTATGAATGAGATCTCTATTGATACATTTTGGTAAAGCATTTACAAGTTTTTTCTTTTGCACCAACTTGTTCCTTTGACGTGATCCATTTCTTTTAACAGGTTTGGTTTTTCGTTTTAAAGCAGCTTTGATATTTTTGTTCAAGTAAGCTTTAGCAGTTTGACAGACATTCCTTAAGTGACCGATGTTACCACAGTATGTACATAGATCAAAGATTCTCTCATAAGCTTCCTTAACAAAACATATTCCAGCTTTAGCACTATGTATTCTATCACTAAGTTGAGTCATAATCATTGAGGACTGAGTCTATTTATTTTCTCTTTCAAGCTCATACTTAGTTCTAGCCAGTTCCAGATTCATTCTTCTAGATTTCTCCTTTTCTGATAATAATTCATCTTTGAACCTCTTTAGATCTTATTCACACCTGATTTGATCATCACTTATTTGACCTTTCCCCTTTCTAGGAACCTTTAGTCTAAAAATTTCAGATTTGAGAGATAGAGTGGAAGAATCAAGTTGCTGAACCTGTTCCTTTAGAGATTGATTCTCCCTTTTTAGACCAATATTGATCTTGAAAAAGATCAATATATTAAAACTTTAAGCTAGTCACAAAGGCCAGTAACTGATCTCTATTTTCACTCAATTCTTGAAAGTTGTCTATGAGGATTACCATTAGAGAGAACAATGTTTTCTTTGAAAACAGTTTTAGCTTATCTTTAAGGTCAAGAAGATTTACCTCTTTTTCCTTAGTATCTGATTCAGAGTCTGATTTTGAGTCCTCTATGGTCATCAGGGCAACATCATCTGTATCATCATCAGAGTCATCAGAACCTGGTCCCCAAGCAGCAGCAATCATAGCTTTTGCAGTTTTCTTCTTCTTCTTAGCATCAGATTGCTCCCTTCTCTTTTGTTGCTTTTTAGCTCTTTCTTTCTTCTATTCGACTTCCCACGTGGGATAATCTTTGATGTGCTGATTAGTCTTTTCACACTTAAAACATCCTCTTGACTGTCCTTTGTCTGTACTTCTTGCCTTTCCAGGGATCTCCCCTTTTTCATAATTGCTACCCTTCTTGAGGAATTTTTTGAATTTTTTTGTGAACATGACCATCTCTTCATCATCCATGTCTGATCCATCACTTCCAATTGCCTTGAAGGCCAAAAATCTTTCCTTGCTTCCATCTCCCTTCTTAAAGTCCTCCATGTTCATCTTATATGTCTTTAAGTTTCCAACTAACTCATCCAAAGTCATGGTGGTTAGATCCTTAGCTTCTCTAATTGTAGTGACTTTGATCTCCCAAGACTTAGGAAGAGTCCTCAGTACTTGGTCAACCTGTTCCTCAGTAGTGTATATTTTTCTCAAAGATACCAACTCATTCACGTTAGTGGTGACTCTAGTAATCATATCCTAAAGTGATTCACCACTCTCCATCTTGAAGGTTTCATATTCAGTAGATAGTCTGGTAATTTTGAATTTTCTGACCTGAGTAGTTCCTTCATGAGCATTAACTAACGTGTCCTAAATCTGCTTTGTTGTGGTGCAGCCAGAGATGCGATTGAACTCATCATGTCCAAGTCCACACACAAAGATGCACTTGGCTTTAGCATTTTATCCAAGCATCTTAAAATCAGCATTATTATATTCAGCCTTGGTTTTAGGAACATCATTGTTTTCAGCATCCTTTTTAGTTAGATATTTTGGGCCATCAGTAATCATGGTCCAGAGTTCATAGTCTTGAACTTGAAAGAATTCTTCTATCCTCGCCTTCTACCATGAGTAGTATTATCCGTTGAACAATGGTCGTCTGTTGATGTGTTGTCCTTCACTGTGTCCGAGATGAGGTGCAGAATTCATAGTGATATTATCTTGAGTTATTAGACTCTTGTTAAGACAACCTGCTCTGATATCAATTGTTGAAATTCTGTCCCCCTAATTTGTCTAAGAAACAGATTAATTTATTTATTCCTTTGTCGATTCCTTGAACTATAAAAAATAAAGCGAGAAAGTAATAACATAATATTTTATGTGAAAAATCCTGGCTCATAAAGGGTGAAAAACTACGACTTACACCTCTGTAGGATTTAACCCAAACTCCATTAAGCCTTTCAACAAAAGATTACAAACTTTGTAATCTAAGGAATTATAAACTCTAATTCTTAATATTCAACAATCTCTCCAGACTGTTGAATCCCAATTCAAGTTCCCCAACTTGAATTCAGATTACAAAATAATTGCAACCTAGGAACTACCTCTAATTCCTATACTTCAACAATCTCCCAGAATGTTGATCCCACTTCAAGTTATCCCCAACTTGAAGTTCAATACAAACTTAATATTGTTCCCTAAATACAACTCTAGGAAAGCAATAAATTACAACTCGATTAATTTTTTTCTAATAAACAGAACTAGACTCGAAGACTGTAAAACATATAATAATGAAACAGGTCCGTCAAGCTGATTCGTTGTATCAGGTGTACTTCGATCTTCAGTCAGAATTCTCTCAAATATGAACTCCTTCTATTTGATTGTGTTCTGCCTATTCTTCTTAGTATGAGTGTGTAAGGTTTATTGTGAAACCTTGTTGTATTTATAGATGAGAGTCTTCTCCTTATTGTGGAAAATTTCCTTCCATATGGGGAATCCCCTTCCTTGTAGGACTTGTCAAGCCGACCTTCCTTGAGATTCCTTTCTATATAAAATTCCTCTATGAAAGGAAACTTTATGCAAGCTTGACTCTTTTCATAAATACGCTTCATCCACACACTTCAAACCCTTGGCAATTTAAAACTTCGCGTAGTTGACCTTCTCCTAGTCCTGGTTGGACTCAGCCTGAGAGGAACATATCATTAGCAACTTATTTCTTACATGTTTCACATATTTGTCAATCATTAAAATCTTCATTGATCTAACAGAACAATTTCTCTAGTCTCCACCTTCATGAGGTAAGTGTAAAATTTACGTAGGCACCACCATTCGAATATTCAAACCCAACTTGTAGAATATTGATAACAGAGTATTTTGTGTTATTATTGTTGTTTACTTAATCTCAGCTAGAGAACATTACAATGAGAGCCAACCTAAAATATTCAAAACAAGATACAGAGATTTGTAGGGAAGTCGTTGAATGATTTAAAATCCATTGGAGTTTCTAAAGAGCATGTCGATCGAGCAAGTTGAACAACCTATATATAGTTGTTCCATTGATTATTACATCTTGTGCCTTTTGTGTTTATTATGATGGGATACCCATTGTGTTGCAAGTAGTTCCAGTATGACTTATGTTGAAGGACGAATTCCAATTGAACTTCACACGCCTTGTTGAATTTAGGTATAATAGGAAAGGGTCAAAACTTACTTACACCGGGTATTTTTACCAAATCAATGGATGCATAATATGGTTTGAACATATATAATTATCACTTAATCATGGTTAATTAATGTATATAATTACTTTATTAAACTACTTAACTATGATAAATTGCATTAATTTAGTGTAAACACCCGGTATGAATAAATATTTATCATAGAAAAGTTGATAAGTTGTAGGGCGATTTAGATCTATTGATATTGCTAATCGATTGAACTAACTTGAATTTCAGATGGTTGAAGCTAACTTTGTTATAGATTTTGGTGGTTGTGGGAAGCCGATCTCCACTTTATGAGGGAAAATGAACCAAGGGTGGCTCAAGGGTGAAGCTAGTAAAGCATTTGTTTTAAGCCCCCAAAATATTGAGGCCTCAAAAAAATTTAACGGTGAATTTTATGATTTTATTTTCACTTAAAACAATATTGAAGATTGTAAAAAAAACTATCTATATTTTACCAAAAATATTTTAGAACTTTAAATTAAATAACTCAAATCTTCATATTAATAAATAAAAAATTTACAGCAACATCTAAGGTAATGTATTACAAAAATATGACCAAAATCTTATTAAGTAGAATTAATCTTTAGTTTTATATTACTATGTGTGGTTAACTAAAAATTTTATGTCATTTAAAAATACTACATTAAAAATAACAAATATATAAAAATACAAAAGATAACTTTAAATTATTATTTATCTTTCAAGTTGATACAGAATTGGGTCGGACCATTTTTGGACAGAACTGGGTTGGGTTGGTCCATCAAAATGATGAAACAAATAGAACTACTTATTAAATGACGACATGAACAAGCAACATCTATCAATTGTCTCTACCATCAACCTCGAACTCCGTCAGCAAGAACACGTCCATCCTCAATCTGACGCACATCAGAAAAAACGTGACATCCTCAATTCGCTTACAGCAGCAAAAACGCGTCCAGAAGGAGTCTAGCACCCAGAGCAAGTATTTTATCTTTGACCGCAGTAATAATAATATAAATATTCACACAATGTCTAGCGCATAATAGGAAGAATGCATCTTTTCAATATGATGCACAATAACAAAAATATGTCTAGGAGGAAGTCTAGCACCCATAGCAGACATTTAATCCTCGATCGAAACAGTAATAATAATATAAATGTCCACAATGCACAACTGAAAGAATGTGTCATCCTCAATCTGACGCACAAAAGTAAGAAACTCTATAAAAATCTATAACAAAGAAAACTTTCTCAACCTATATAACTTCCTAGTATGTTGTAGTCATGATACTTAGTAGAGAAACCTGCATAGGAGATATACTTATCAAGACTATACAAAGAGTCTTCATGTATGTTAAGTAATATAAAATTATTTAACCATATGGGAGGTTGTTTTCTTCTAGAAGATTTTTCAAATTGTATCATAGTATTGGTGAAGGAACTACAACAACTTCTTATTACACTATAGGAGCATGAGACTGAGCTATATGCACTTGTTATTGAATGAGAGTTATTGAATCCTCATGCACTGTTTCTGCGAGAGATTCTATGAAAGTGTCCACTAAATGATTATCCCTGCTAGCATCTTGAGGAAAAGGTATAAAAAATTGATCTGGTCAGTCTTTTGAATATGCAGCCTCTCTTATAAAGATTGGATGGTCAGCATGAGTGTGAATATAAAGGAAAAATATCTTCCTTAAATATCACATTCCTGTTGATAAAGAAAAAGTTAGTATGTGGGTCATATAAAATATAGCCTTTTAAACTTTTGAGTAGTCCATGTGAATATAAATTTTAGATCAAGATAGTAATTTATCAGGTCGAATCACATTTTTTAGCAAAGCATTAAAAATTTATAGTTCTTAGGTGACTAATAGTAGATTTTCTATGAAAGAATACTTCATAAGAAGACCTATTATTCAAAATTACAGTAGGCAACTTATTCATTAAGTAACTAGCAGCCAAATCACAGTTTCCTCAGAACTTAATAGGAATATGAACCTGCAATCTAATAACTTTAATGACTTCTACAATGTGTCTATGTTTTCTCTCAGCAACTCTAATTTGTTGAGGAGTATAGACACAAGTTCTTTGATGAATTATTTTCAATTGGTTGAACGAGTTCTGACAAAAAATATTAGTAAATCCAGTACTATTATCTAATCTTATTGTTTTTGTTATTTTATTTAATTAATTTTTTATGTAGGTAAAAAATTATTGTACAATAAAATACACATCAGATTTATGCTTAAGCAAAAATAATCAAGTTAATTTTGAGAAGTCATCAACCACGATAAGAAAGTATCTATTTTTATCAAAAATAAGAGTTTTATAAGGTCCTCATAAATCAGCATGTACCATATTCAAATTAGCCTGAGTCTTTATACTAGAAAAAGAAAATAAATTCTTAGTTTGTTTTACACATAGACACACTATGCAGTTATGAATAGACTCATTTATTAATTATAGACTAACACGAAATAACTTTTGCAAAACTATAAAAAAAACTATGTCCAAATCTTCTTGTCAAAGATTGCAGTCCAACTTGACAGTTTTTGTGCTTGATATAGCAAGACTAGTAATTTGTCTATCTAGCTTTCTTTTACTCTCAAGCTGGTTCATAAGCATGTATAATTCATCATCTAATTTACCAATCTCCTTTACATTTTCAGTGAAGAGATCCTAAAAAATATAAAAGTCATAAAAAAACAAGGCAACACATTGTAATTCTCTTGTCATTTCCTTTCATTATACGTATTTGCCTCAATAAGCGTTAAAAACTCAATTATTTTCTACTTGAGATTGATGTGCATGATTAAAAGCAATGACATATTTTATTTGGTTAACTTAACTATCTAATAGATGAATAAAAACACGTGTAATTTATTTTTTCAAAACTTGAATCGAAAGTATCTAATTGAAACACTTTATTAGTACTTCGAGTGTTCAATTATAATATGACTCAATTCGAATGTCTAAATAGAATATTCTAATAAATTTAAAGGACTAGCTACGTATTAAGCTATATTATAATACTTGAAACTATTTTTTCTCCGTAACATCATGTTTCATCCCTTTGACAAAATATCATTTGACTCGTTATCCAATATAATTTGCTAATAGTAATCAAGTTATATACGAGTGTGACATTTGGTTCGTCCATTATCATAATATCACACGTATAAGAAATGACTTTTTGTTATTTTATCTGATTAATAATAATAATATGTCAATTTATGTACTTTGAAAACCTTTCTTTTTGGATAAGGTAATTAAATTAAATAGATGACCATGACTTTTAATGCTTTAAAATTTAGAATGTTCTTGTCTGGGGAGGTAAAAATACCACAAAAGATTCATTTCACACTTTGGTTCAAACACTAATTATTAGGGGTACCATTGTCCATTTGTTGAGAAAAGGAAATTTCCTTCAAATTTTAATGCCAACAACATTTTTCATTGGTCCCCACTATCCATTTAACCACTTCCCAACTGAATCCATCAAATGTCTATTTTGCCCTTTTCCATGAGCCTTTTAAACCTCTTGAAGGGTAATTTAGTCTTACAGAACAACCCCCCCCCCCCCCCCCAAAACCAAAAAAATACTTTTTTTTTAATTATTGTTGATAATTAGAACATAAAATGTTAAATTTGAATTATATATTAGTACTAGTGAGAGTACTTGAAATACTCCTACTTAAAAAATTTGTTCAAAAAGAAAAGTATTACAGATGAGTTAAGATTTCAATAGTTAAAAATTAAAATGAATTAACTTTTTTAGATTGAATAAATTAACATTTAACATTATTAATGAAATTGTAGAAAAATATTAAGACGCCCCTAAAGTGGGAGGAAATACACGGTTTGTTTGTGCCAAATGAAGTGGCTGCATGATCAATACTTGATTGAAGATTGAAAAAAAAAATATTTACCGTTAAAATTTAAAAATAGCATTTGCAATTTAATTTAAAAGTTACAAATTGAAGTTAGAGTACATAGCAATAATAATAATAATAACAATAACATATCTAGTGTAATCAATAATTGAGATGTGGATAAGGTGGCGTGTACACTTTTTTCTACTCTCTCCGCACCTAAATAAGTGACGTTTTAGTTTTTTCATTTTGTTCCAAGATAAGTAGTGTTTTAAATGATCAAGAAGACATTAATAATGTTCTTACAGTTTTACCTTTTTTTAAATAAACACAGTTTTACACAATCAAGAAATTATTAAAGAGTTATATTTTTTAAAAAGATATTTATTAAAGGTATGTTAATAAAAATACTTTTATTTTTTAGGAATGAATAATTTCTTAAAGAGTGTGTCAAAACTAAAATATCACTTATTTAGGAATGAAAAGAGTACTTTGTAAAAGTAAGATAAAGAAATTATTTTTGATAGACCTTCGCTCAAGTAAAACATATCACAAATCAAGCAATAGCAAAAAAAACATTCTGAAAATAATTAAAAAGAAAACCAGTAGCAACAACAAATAATACCATAACTAAATTAAAGGATAATACTAATTTTATTTTTTATTTTAAAAAAAAAAAAAACTTATACAATTGACTGTGTCTTGAATTCATGACGTGCACTCCAACGTCACCAACCACAAGAAAATATAAGAAGAAATTAAAGAAAAACATCATCGGGTACACGCGTTATCCATGCTCATCTCACATGTAACAATGAAACATAGTCCACTAGATTATTATTCAATGGTGCAGATTTCTTTGTCGTGTGGGGACAAATTGAAAAAATGGCATGGATCACTCTGTTTTACCCTTTTCGTAATTTGACACACAAACTTGTTCTACTCTGTCAAACAACTTGTTCTTGTACCAATAACGATCGGGATGAAGTGGTAAGTACTCTTCTATTCTTAATTAGAGGTTTGAGGTTTAAGTTTTTTGAGTACGGAGTCATTTTTATTAGGGAGCGTTTTATTTTTAATATGAGACTTTTCGATATAAATTCAGATATAATTAAGTTCTAAGGTGAATATCGGAGAGTCTTGGGCTAAAATTATCCCTCATCTATTAGAGTAGGTTCATTTTGGTCCCTCAAATATAATCCTGAGCATATTTAGTCCTTTAACTTTACTAAAGTGAAGCACTTTTAGTCTTCCTAACATAATAATGTTAAAAATTAACGGAAAGGATAATTTTCTAATGGTGTAAATTTGACAGTGTTATCTCTTTCTTAAGTGATATACATTTTCTTTCTTTCTTGTCTTCTTAATTTTTTAGGATTAATATAGTAGTAGCTATTTATATTTGAAGACAATACTTTAGAACGCAATAATCTGCCCACTCGAAAAAAATAACCATTTTCTTAATTGCAGTAACAAAATGGTCTTAAAGTCAGTGACGTAGCTAGTAATTTGGTGAAGGGTGTGCAAATTTCTTCTTAATTGTGTTTAAGAGCGTGCAAAATTAAATATATACTCATAATAGCTAACACTTAACCTCTATGAGTTTGTATTTTACAAGTCACGTGGGTGCCACATGGGTTTAACATCATTATTTTTAAACGGATTTTGTTAGGGAGATCAAAAGTGTTGCACTTTAGTAAAGTTAAGGAACTAAATATGCTCAGAGTTATATTTGAAGGACCAAAATGAACCTACTCTAATAGTTAAGGGAAAATTTTAGCCCCAAACTCGAATATCGGACACTAGATTAAAAAAAATAGTAATAAATTGTTCTTGTAGAGTCAGACAACTTGGTTGGTACTCCTATATGGCTATATACATTATACATACATGCAATAGCAATACAAAAAGAAATAATACTAGGAACTAGAAAAAGTAAAAGGGGTTGAATTTCTTGGGATTTTAGGAAGCTTCTATGCAAGTATATTTATAAAATATTAAAAGGGGTGTAAGTGTTCTCATTCCATTTTCTTGAATTCCAGAAGATTGATTAGTTGCATTTCTCTTTAAAGTCTTGAAAGTTTGATCTTTTCATAAAGGTTGAATTTTTGGTACCCAAAGACTAAATTTTTGTTTGGGGGTTTATCTGAATTTAGGTTAGTTGAAATTGTTTAGTCTTTCTGCTTGCTGGATTTGTACCTACTGAAGATATTTTTATTGGAAATATACCATAAAAGGGTAATAATATATCTGTTTACTTTGCTCTCTAGCTTGGTCAAAGCCCTTGAAGGGTTTGCTTTTCTTCTAAGCTAATTCTGAAATTCATCTTTTATATGTTCACATATGAAATTTGCAGATTGCTGTTGTTGATTTTTCTATCTACTGTGTACTGACTCATCTTAAGATCTTCCCTTTCTGAGTTCAACTAAACAGGTATATTTGGCTTTGCTTCTTTGACTTACTGTTCTTGTTTTCTCTGTTTTTTCTGATTTTTCCTTAGTTTTTGGTTCTGAATTTGGTGGATGGCTCTGAATATTTTCTTCACAAAGGTTGCTTTTGAAGTGTATTTCTTTATCTGTTTACAAACTTATGTAGAACAATTTGTGTATGGATCATGCTTGCTGCCCTTAATAGATCTTCAAAAGTTAAAGAGTTCACAGTTCTCCAGTATGTTTTTTTTGTGATTACCATATTCATATTCAGGACTAAGGAGGAGGATAGATCTGTAGAAATCAAAGGGGTTTGGAATGTTTGCTTTGTTCTTGTTGAGGTTTATGTTCTTTTTGGTATTTTGTTGAATCTCTAATGGGCTAAAGCCCCTCTTGCTTCAAACTTTTTAATACCTTGTCTCAAAAGCAAGATATCCTTTTCGATTTTTTCTTTTTTGTGAACGATGGGCATGTAATTCTGAGTTCGTTCTTCAAGAGTTGAAGGAGCTTGAGTAATAAATTAAGGAAAACTTCTTACTTCACAAAAGTAAGACCTGGTTTTGCAGGAGTTTTTGCACAAAGTATACTCCATTTAGTGATTTTAGGAGTTGATACTGTTGGTTGCAAGATGAGTTGCTATCATTGATGAGTAGCTTTTTTAATTCCGTTGGTCTCATAGATATGGTTTTTGTATAGTTCTTGATCAAAAGGAGAGTACATTTTCTTTCACTAAAATCATTTTCTGCTGCTGAATCGTCTGTTTCCTTCTGCATTCTGTTTCATATGTTGAATCATTTGCCCCCTGACTTGATATCCAGTGCATAAGGATCTTATGAAGCAACAATGCATATATCTTCTATTCTCTCACTTCCTAACTATGTTTAGATTCTCCCGTAGTTGTCTTTTAATATTGTCTTCTTCTACACTACTGTTTTCTTTTATCTAATCAGACTGTGTGTGTATTTGATGTTTCAGAAGCAGAGAGAATAGAGGGATCCCGCACCAGATTCTGGTTGAATTGAGTAGCAGTTTTTGTAAGGGGAAACTTCAAGCAGCTTTGTTTTGGGGGAATAATAAGTGAAGTATGTCTTTAGTTAGATCTGTAAGATCAATTGGAAATGGGAAGCTCTATTTTCCAAATGGTCACAATGATAACTCTAGCTTGTCAACATCCATGTACACCAAAAATGCACGTGGGATTATGTATGCAACCGAGTCTAGCAGCACAGATAGTTATGATCCTAAGTATTTGCTCGACTCTCCTTCACCTTCAGAAGAACTTCTAAACACATCACCTACCGATGTCTTGGGGAATCCATTTCACCAGAGACATTCATCTTCTTTCCAGCCATCATACAATCAGGTTAGTTATGATTCAGGAGACTTTGTCAATCGAAGTCCAGATTCATCAGAATATAATGATGGAAGGGTGACACTGAAGCTGCAAGAACTTGAAAGGGTACTTTTTGATGATAACGAAATTGAAGGAGATGATGTATTTGCTCGTGGGGAGACTATGGACATAGATGATGAATGGTTTAGCCAGATCCGAACTGTGTTACTTCAGGACTCTCCCAAGGAGTCTACATCCGCAGATTCTAATATCAGTAGCAGTAGTAGCTACAAGGAAATATCTGTAACTGCTCCTCAAACTCCAAAGCAGATGCTTTTTAGTTGTGCTGCTGCTATTCAAGATGGAAACATTGAACAAGCGTCATCTATGATTAATGAACTGAGGCAGATGGTCTCCATCCAGGGAGATCCTCTTGAAAGGACTGCAGCTTACATGGTAGAGGCTCTTGCAGCCCGAATGGCTACATCTGGCAAAGGTCTTTATAAAGCTCTAAAATGCAAAGAAGCCACCTCTTCTGAGAGACTCTCTGCTATGCAAGTCCTCTTTGAAGTATGTCCGTACTTTAGGTTTGGTTTTATGGCAGCAAATGGTGCGATCCTAGAGGCTTTTAAAGATGAGAAAAGAGTTCACATCATAGATTTTGACATTAACCAAGGAAGTCAATATTACACTTTATTGCAGACATTGGCTAGTATGCCCGGTAAGCCACCCCATTTGCGGCTAACTGGGGTAGACGACCCTGAATCTATCCAACGTGCTATTGGAGGCCTTAATGTCATTGGTCTGAGGCTTGCAGAGCTGGCCAAAGATCTTAAGATCTCTTTTGAATTCCAAGCAGTGGCTTCCAACACTGCATTAGTCACCCCAGCAATGTTAAACTGCCGTCCTGGTGAAGCTGTTTTAGTGAACTTTGCGTTCCAGCTTCATCACATGCCTGATGAAAGTGTATCGACGGTAAATCAGAGAGACCAGCTTCTGCGGATGGTGAAGAGCTTAAATCCAAAGCTGGTAACAGTTGTTGAGCAAGACATGAACACCAACACCGCCCCATTTCTACAAAGGTTTGCAGAAGTCTACAACTACTATTCTGCTGTATTCGAGTCTCTCGATGCAACTCTTTCCAGGGATAGCCAAGAGAGGGTTAACGTAGAACGGCAATGTCTTGCTCGTGATATCATCAACATTGTTGCCTGTGAGGGATTGGAGCGAATAGAGCGTTATGAAGTTGCAGGAAAGTGGAGAGCTAGGATGATGATGGCCGGTTTCACTCCATGCCCAATTAGCCGAAATGTCTATGACTCAATCCAGAATCTTATCAAGCAATATAGCGATAGGTACAATGCAAAGGAGGAGGCAGGTGCACTATATTTCGGGTGGGAAGACAAGAACATGACTGTTGCTTCAGCTTGGAAATAGTAGTAACAAAGTATGCTCTCTCAGAAACAAACAATGCACAGCATTGGATCAACTTGTAGCGAAAACCGACTGTGTGATAATATTTCAGTGTTTATGATCAGAATGCATGGCATTGTATACTTTGATGTTTTTTTTTTAAGATAAAATTAACTTATGTGCTAATGTAGGTTGATGTGAAATTAGTAGATAAAAACTGTGTTTTTTTTGTCTTCCCTATGTCAGTTTCAACTTCAGCTAGCTATTCTTACACTTCATCAGCAATTTTCTTCTCTTTCACCTTTTTATTTATTGGCATCTATAAAGTTAGTGTATTGTTATCCCTGTTACTTTTATATATTTTATTTATTTTTATTTTGTTATGACGATGACATCAGTTGAGCTTAAATAGAGAAGTGAGGATTTATATACCCGATTTCAACTTATTTGGGCACGGTTGTGTATGAGGATTCTGCTAAATCAGGAGCAATTTCTCATGATGGGTTAAGCAGCATAAGTGTTCACAAGCTTTTCAGCCTGTAAATGTTTGGAGGTCGAGCTTGTTCAATCGAAGCTAATACCATGTAATTTTTTGTTCAAGAGAATTTGAGGACTTTCTTTTAAGGCCCGTTTGGATATGCGATACGATATCATGATTTGAGATCATATTGATATGAAGTTGAAGTTTGTTTGGACATGCAATTTGAATTTCTTAAGTTATATATTTTTTTCATGAATATGAAAACCTAACAAGTCGTGAAACTATCAAAATTTCTCTTATACAATCTTATCAAATAAGCAAAATCAGCCCTTCGGGATAGCTCAGTTGGTTTGGAGGGTGGTTATCCACACGGATAACACAGGATCAATCCCCCCCTTAATGCCTTCTGAGTCGAGTCTGTCGCACAGGGCTTGCCTAGTGCGGCTTACATCCCCTGTGTGGTTTGCAGGGCAGAGGTTGTAGCGGTTGTGGGTTATTTTGGGGTTCCAAAATAATAGAAGCAAAATCATAATTCATGAGCAAGATAACAAAATATCCTAAGGCGTTGCGTTGGTAAATCTGCGACTGCAAACTTTCAAATAAACATAATTTTATAAAGATCCACTAGTCAATAATAGTAGTAACTAGTTATTCTTTAATATAATGCTTTTATATGATACGGACAATCACATGAGTCTTTTTTTTTGCTAAATTTTAAATAAATGATAGGTCTTTCTTTTACAAAATACAAACTTATGGATCAAGTTTTTACATTTGAAAAAATTGAAATTATGATTTGGAATCTCAAATTTAATTTAATTTTTTTGGAAAATTTGGTATTTCAAATCATAATCCAAATCGCATGTTCAAATGCTAATTTAAAATCTGACTTCATATTGCATGTCCAAACGCAAGCTTAATTACTAGCTCAATTCAGTTCAAGCTAATACTATTTTTTAATTCCTAGTTCAAGAGAAATTGAGGACTTTCTTTTAGATAGCGACTCGACCAATGGTGTTTGGATCGATGAAGGGGCTAATTGAAGTATAAGATATGTGCTCATGGCTATATCAGCATGCGCATTGAATTAGTCAAAGTGTGTACAAACTTATTGTAGCATTGTAGGATACATGAATCTTAGATTTTAAGCTAAGTTCAAAGTCTTCTAAATCAACTCATAGAACAGTTGCCAGTTCAAATATGAACCTAGTGGCTCTTTTTCTTCATTCCCTAGTATCAATTTGGGTCAAACTTCATAGCACTTGTTTGCATATATAACCTAGAAATAGCCAAGTACATAGAAAAGTATAAATACCTTAACCATACAACTCATAGAGAAGTGTAATAACTTGGCCATACACAACTATAATATGTGGTTCAGTTCCTTGTTAATGGCCACAGACAATTAAAGGCAACAAGATACCTTACATATACAAGTTTACACATTGTGAACTAACTTTACATCAGATAATTTCCCTCATAGGAATCTGCCTTATTTTGCAGATTCCTATTCTATTTCTACCCTTGATAAACCGGGTTAATAAAGGTGCTTGCAATAAGAGTTAGAATATAGATAGTGAGAAATATGATCAGTGTTTGACACCTACAAAGCACAAACCAACTTCAGCTTGCGCCTGCAACTCTTCCAAGACTTTAACAATTTTCTCACGAGACATCGAGGCATCAGTCTGCTCTGACAAGATCTTCCTCACTCTGTGTGCACAAGGAGGGAAAAAAATTATCATCAAATTTTGCTAAGCAATAACGTATTATCAGCCTTGGCACTACAAAAAGACTGCCAACTAGAAGATAGGAAATCAGATACTTCCTGGATCTCCATGCGACTGGAAACTTATTCAAGAATCTAATGTAAAATTTGGATCACTTTGAATTAGACTGGACAAACTTCTGACCACCCCCAAATACCATTAGAGGATCAGTAGCGGAAAAGCACTAATAGGAGGACATGCCCAGGAACACTTACATATAGATAGACTGAACTATACATGGTTCATGCCAACGAACTACAGAGTAAAAACAGTTTGGTAACATAAAACCGCACGTTCTATACCACCTCGGAAGAAGATAAAGCACAAAAAGAGGAAGCAAAAAGTTGAGAAAAAAGAATATATAATGGAGAAAAACAGTGAGCCTGAGGGGGGAAAGGTTTCTCTTCTAGATGATGAAGAAGAGGTCTGCAATAATCACTGATAGAAATAACAGCTTTAAGACTTTAAAATTTATAAAGAATTAAGAAAAAATAGCTTTAAGTACCATATGGGTTTATAAAAGAATTCTGTTTTTACAATATTGCAGTCAGATTGGATGACCGAAGTTTAGCAGAGGACTAATTCATGTAAGTTTAGTGATCGCACAAAACAGAGAGGTCGCATCTACTTTGGCAAGGAATACTACCATTTGATCTGGTAAGGCAAACTGAGTGTCTACACAGTGCAGTAAGGAAACATTTGGTTTGTCAACAGTTGTACATGGATTATAATGTAGGATTGTATTAAGGCAATTAATAATAACAAGATTATCATAATTCTCATTAGATGTTTGGTTTTCCGTGTTGAAACCTCATGTATATCTAAAAAAGGTTTTGGTCTTGAGCTGGCTAAAAATTTGTTTCCAATAATAATAATCTTGGCCTATGTAAAAACTTTATCCAGTATTGGTTTTAATATCGTGTTAAGAAAATTACCTTATCAAAAAAATATCGTGTTAAGAAAAATTAAGTTCTACGATTAAAAACTAAATAGAAATTTTATTTTCTCAGAAAACAACAATTTCACAGGAAAGTTGAACGAAGTAATACTAAAATATGAGATAAATAAATACTCCTGAATTCTTCTTCAACAAAAATTTTAATTTTAATTTTTTCTAATATATTTGAAAGATTCCATTATCTAGTAGATGTATGCATTAACACTATAAATTGAAAGCCTGCTAAAGATATGGAATATGACCTTGTGTTCATGAAATCAGCAAAGTGAAACAAAAGAAACAATTTTTCACCATAGTGATGAGCCAATTCCTATACTGCTATATGTGAATCACTCTCAATTATTCGTCAATAAATGTCAATTAGCTACCAAAAATTATGGGGGATGTTCCAAAATTTAGATAAGACCATCGGTCACGAAGGCCAGCAACATGGAGGCTAAAGCTAAATCTTGACCCTAAAATCCAGTAAATGACTACCATTACGTTTAGTTCAAATTCAGGGAAAGGACCAGGGGTTTGTGCATTTATTATTCATTGGAAACAAACAATCCAGCTTAAAAAAGATTTTACCTTTGAACTATTGCAGTGTCCCCATGACCAGTGCAAATAATAAGCATAGAATTTAGAGGAAGATTGGAGTAAATGCTCCTGACTCTGCGATTCATACAGCTTAAGATATCCTTCAGTTCAGTAGTGACATCAAATTTGATGTTTTTTTTGTTATTGGATTGTTTCTCACATGTCAGCAATGCTATCATTTCTGCCAACTTTTTATTTAGCTTCTCAGAGTCATCTGCTTGATTCCTCAAATATGCATATAGCTCTGCAAATTGTGTCCAGATAAACTGTACTTTATCATTTCTGACCTATGAAGACAAGCGATGCCAGTATAGTGAGCTGTAGGATTCTTAATCAGTCTGCTTTTTAACAATCTAACAAATTAGATGCTTTTGACTCACCTCTTTAATGGCTTTTGAAAGAGCTTCATCATCAGATGATACTGGAATTGCATTGGACAATTCAGCAGCATATCTCCTCACTGTGGATATATTATCAATGATTGAGGATCCTTTGCCAGAGTCACTCAGAACTGAAAGAAGCTTCCGCCGCAGGAATTGTTGAGATGGAGGTATGCCAAAATCAGGCCCTAGGTTCAGGAAGTTACAGTCCAATGAAGTCTAGGATGCATTGATTCAAAAAGCAAAGAGGAGAGGATTTGGTGATGGGCCATCATAAGCAACATAAAATAGCATAAAAAACTCCATTTCAACGACCAAAAAAAAAAAAAAATGATGGTAAACAGAGATTGGAAAAAAGAAAGCACAAGAATGGTTTGCTTGTATGTCTGGTTTTAGTGTAATCTACTCACAAAGTTTAAACCACATGTTACCTCCAATTTTACATAGACACCTCATTTTTTGTATCACCGGGTGCAATTAGTCTAAGAGTAATAACTATTATGCAAACTGTCAACTGATATGCTGGGGACCATTTAGGTCACAAATGTGTTTAGCATGCATCAATGCATCCACGTTATAGTGAGGCTAAGGGAAGCATTAAGTTTCTATATCCAAGATCCAATATAGGCGATACCAATTAGTTGAGATTATGTTTAGGTTACATACTTTCCCCCTAAGTTTGCACGTAATCCCATTCACACATCCTAAGAAAACTGAAATCGTTTTACACATCTTAACTTGAAAATTCTGCAGCTAGTAACCCTTCCCCCAAAATTTTGACATGTGGCAAACGCGCTTGTTTCCAACATTTCTAACGCCTGAAGAGTTGAACTTTAAAAAAAATTGAGACAAATTGGACAGTCAGATTTAATCAAATGATTTAATGGTCTTAACACTTTTTATTCCTTTTCTTTATTTAGTCTTCCTTTTTTACCACCTAACCTCCACCCCTCCTACTCCACCGCCACCCACCCCATGAGAAAACACATCTTCCTCCCCGCTTTTCTCTAAAGAACACCCACCAATTGAAAAATACACAAGATCGCGGAATCAACCGACTTGTCCTGGAAGCTATGGATTGTGTTACAACAGAAATTCTTTATGTTTATATCAAGATTCGCGATGGAATTGCTCAGGTTTAATTAAGGATTAATTTAGTTGGGAAAGTTGGAGCTGCTATGGCTCTTAAGATCAATATCCAATCTGACGACTTTTCTCTAAATTTCGAGTACTGTAGAGACATAGGGGTGAGGAATGCAGAGGTTTGTCCAATAGTGGAGCAAATCCCAGATGAAGATGTCACAGAACTTGAGGACATCATCAATGGGGTTTTTGATAAATCCCAAAGAGGGAGTCTAAATCCCAATAAGGTTTCAACAAGAAATAGGTGCAAGTTGAGCGAGAAATTATATATTAAGCTATAGCCACAAACAGGAAATAGAGATGATATTATGCTATGTTGAGGGGGAAATTCCCAATAAGGTTTCAACAAGAATGTCTTATAGAGATGCTGCAATCTGGATAGCATCGTCCTTGGGGCAGAATGTCATCTTACAGCATAGATAATGAAGCAATCTTCTTGGTTTCAAGAGGTGAAGTCAAGAGGAGGTTGGAATTCCTTGATACCTGCCTAGTTGGTCAAATCAATTGAGGGACAGGGTCAACCGAAGCGATCTCAACAGGGCTGTTGGGAACTCAGGAAGCAGAAGAGGAACTTCCCGCCTGAAAATTTCTAGGTTTGGAGATGTTTCATTGCTCTTCAGAAGCTGAAGCAGATTGTGATCTAAAAAGGTCACATGTGGAAGTGGGATTCCTTTTGTTACCTTCATCTGCAGAATGAAGATGTGGGTCAACAGGAGTACGTGATGCCCGAAATGGCACCAGACACCAAGTCTTGGATTTTCCCTAACAGAAGAATGGAGGAGACCTTTCAAGTTTTAAAATTCAAACAGAGGACAATGGGCTGAAGAAATAGGGGCCTGCCATGGGCCAGAGCATTAATAGGTCCAACTTAATAAGGTTAGACCAAGAGGAACCAAAAGGAGAAAAGGCAAAAAGCTAAAAGAACACTTTCCGCTCATGCAATCAGCTTTACCCTGCACCCTTCCCTTTAAATGTATTCACTATACCAACCAAAGGGGCCGTAAGAGTTTAGAATGCACAACATTTAGTGATGCATTAGCATGGTAAAATAGGAAACAACTCACCATTTTTTATTTTTAGTAGTGCTAGTTCCAATGTAGCTTTTGCATCTTCAACGCTATCATGCCCATTGCCTGAGTCCTGTATCTCCCTGCCAAGAAATCTTCTGCTCAGAACGCGAAGAGCAGCTTTGTAGGATCCTCTTGGATGCTTGTACAACACAGCGGTATCAATTACCAAATTATGACTGATCTTCAGGGCTAACAAATCATTTTCCAAGGAATGCCCAACCAGAATGGTCTCCTTGTGAACCAGTTTCAAGAACTCCTCCTGAAGAAAGAAAAGAGTTAACTAAAACTAATAGGACATGCATAGCAAATTAGTCTACAAAGCAGATGCAAGAAATCTGCAAGAAACAATTAATGCTGATTGCTTCTTTTCCTACTAAAATGGGACAAAGAGGTCAGCAGACAAAAGGCTCTAGTGATGAACCTGGATATCTTTAAGAGTGGTAGTCACATCTTCCAACATCTGACAAGTAATTCCACTATACCTGCAACAGTTCAGATTGCTCGACATAAAAAATTATCAATTAATAAAAAGAGAGGAAGAACATATATTTAAACTGTAAACTAGCTAAGTCCATTAAAGACTCACGTACAGAATTCTTCTCGATGTGTTTCCATCCCACCCAAAAAGAAATAAATAATTAACTGAAAGACTAAGAATTTCAAGAAAGAGAAAGTGAGTCCCTGGGTTTATTTGTTAGATTTGTCTTCCCCTTTTTCTGGACAAATATTATATTTTCTTCTTCGTTAAGTATTTTCGTGCTTAACAACTACTTTAGCTTATAAAGCAAGAAATTTTATTTCGCCTACATCAGAACAAATTGGCGCAGTTCAGCAAGTTTAACTCCTACTGTGTGAGCCTCCCCTCTGGGCAACCCACCCCCCAAACCAAAAAAACCCCTCATATTTCTCTTTCACTTCCGAATGGATTTTAAAAATGAACTTGCGAATATAAAATCAGAAACTATTATTTCTATGAGAAATCGATAGCAAGACCTAGACACAATCAGAAAGTTAGAAGAAAACAGCAATCTTGCCCCATTACCCCCAAAAATTTCTAAAGTTGAGTTTGTACTCTTAAACATCAGTTTGCTTCTGAATCATCTTTTCAGTTCTTCTCCAAATTGTTCCTCATTAAGCCAAGAATGGAATTACACTTTCTCTACCCCATAATAATATGAGATGGAAAAACACAGAAACATAAAGTTATAGCCCAACACATATGCTGATTTTACCACCACAGTCCTTCCGCTGCCAATTTTTGCGTACCTTACCTGGAAAGTGTGGTTTGAGGCGACATGAGTTGGTTTTAATGGAGGTCTAGAACTTTGAGAATATTTACCATAGGAGATAAGGTTGGTAGAAAATATTAAGAGAAAAAGGAGATAGACAATAGAAAGAGAGAGAAATAGAAATGATTTTATAGGCAAATGTAGAATCGGAAATAATATGAAAATTGAAACAATGGTTAAAAGGAGAAAGTTCTATCCTGCAAAATTTAAAAGAACAAAAGAAATTGAAAAGGGAAAGCTGTGGTGAGAGATTAAACCCCGGGTGTGAAGCTCGATTCTTTAGTAATATCTTTTCCTTGGTTCCCTTTTCTTTTTTTTGAAGTTCTTTTCCTTGGTTCCCTTTTCTTATTTTTTTTCTTTCTGTATCTTTTTCCCCTCCTTGATTCCTTTCGTCTTACAAGACACTTCTCCATTACTTGTGGCAATGAGAGACAGGAAATTGCGGAAAACTTAAAAGATAATAGAGAAAGAAACAACAGACAAGGGTGCAATATAGTCGTCAATGAAGCACACCTTAGAGACCAGGGTTCAAACCCCAACAGAGACAAAAAAAAAAGATATGGTGATCTTTCAATATGTCTTGCCCACTACATGACCTAGTTGGGGGTAGCAATACCCGGTGGAATGGAGTGGAGAGAGAAAATAATCAGGAGGATCAGGCTCTGTGGAAGGAGGTAATACATCATAAATATTGCCAAGAGGGTCATTGGTGCACAAATGAAGTGACAGATACCTATGGAATGGGGGTATGGAGGACCATCAGGAACTTCTGGCTGGCACTAAAGGCAAATACTAAGTTAAAAGTGGGCAGGGATGACAGGGTTCTGTTCTGGAAAGAAGATTGGAGTGGTCAGGGGGCTTTACAGAATTATTTTTCTGGGCTTTTCTCTGTATGTATTAACCCTGATAGCAGAATAGAAGAGATGTGGTCCCCACAGGGGTGGAATCTTGTTTTCAGAAGACTTTTAAATGACTGGGAAATCGCATGGGTAGTTGAGCTGATGAATTTGATTAGAGGTTCTCGGGAACCAATCTGGAACCAGACAGATTGATATGGGGGCATCACAGAGATGGTATGTTCTCTGTAAACAGTATGTACAATTGGGGGTTGTCTGGAATTGCAGGTAGATCAATAGGTCCATGGAATGCTATATGGAAGAGTGTGGCCCCAACAAAGGTGAAGTGTATTACTTGGCTAGTAGCCAGGAAAGCATGCCTGACTCATGAGGCATTGCAGAAGAGGGGAATTAACATAGCTTCAAGGTGTTTTCTTTGTAAAGAGGCATTAGTAACTAACAAACACCTATTCCTACACTGCAAAGTAACTGCACAAGTATGGGCATTATTCACCAATATAGCCAGTGTAAACTGGACCATGCCAGAGCACACAGCAGACCTACTAAGCTGCTGGATCAGAAGGGAAGGCAGCAAAAGCCAGAAGAGATGGTGGGGAACAATACCTGCTTGCATTTGGTGGAATATATGGAAGGAAAGAAATCAAAGGATTTTTTAAGGGAAAGAATGTATAATACAGAAGATTAAGTGGAAAGTCATTACTTCTTTAGGTTTTTGGTGTAAAGAACAAGATATAGAAGAGGAAATCCAATTAGTGGATTTTATAGGATCTTTGTAAGTATTTCTGTTTCTAAGTGTAATATTTTTTGGAGGTGGCCAGCATAGCCCTTAATGCTGAGGAATACAAAGTTACCAGTTTCAAAAAAAAAAAAAGAGAAATAGAAGAAGCAAAAAGAATCTATTCCCAGATTTATCTCGGCTTGGTTCTCTTATCAAAAAAGGGTATATCGTGTCAGTACCCTTTTCCATGGACTATACTAGGTAGTTCTCAATATTACTTGAAACTTAATTTTTTGCGCTCAAGAAAATACTAAATACACAATAGATTTTATCCAATTAACTGAATATATATATATGGCTTCCTCAACATCAAAAGGGTAAAAGTAGTCAACTCTTGCTAAACCAAGCATGAAAATCTGACAGGCGTGATATTCTTATGATTGATAAAAATCAAATAAGAGTCAAAGAAGCATTAAATCCAGCTCCGATGGTATTAAAGTCTAGGCCATCTGAGCTGAACATTGGCTTCAGGTATATTAAATACAAGACCTTTTTGAGATTCCTTTGAAACAAGTGTGTGTGTGTGTTGGGGGGGGGGGGGGGGGGATATTAGCAAAATTGATTTTGAGCTCATAAAATAGGACAATTTTTTAGGCCCAACTTAACCTTAAAAAGGTATTTTAAAATTTTGCAATGCCTTTAGACTTGGATATACCATTTGAATACTATTGAAAAGCCAATTCCATAGAAAAGAAGCACAACGAAAATCATTTGAGAGTTGATACAAAATCACAAACTTCAAAAACAATATGGTGGTCTCTCTAATCTGCTACTCCATCCATTCCAATTTATTTGACGTAGCTTGACTCGGTACAGAGTTTAAGGAAAAAAGAAGAATTGAAACTTGTGGTCTTAAAGACTTAAACTGCTGATCCTCTAATCTGCTACTCCATCCATTCCAATTTATTTGACGTAGTTTGACTTGGTACGAGCTTACGGTAAAAAAGAAGACTTAAAACTTGTGGTCTTAAACATGAAATAACATTTTTGTGGATATAATACTTTTGAAACTTGTGGTTCTAACCGTGTCAAACATTTGTTTGGCTATAAAAGATTTTCATTAAGGGTAAAATGAGGTTCAAAATTAAATCATTTCATAATTTAGAATTGTGTCATTCTTTTTAAAACGGACAAATAAGGAAATAGTGTCGCACAAAATGGAACGAAGGGGCATATATTTTAGCAAATGTCGCCAAATGCAAATTTAGAAGTTATCAGACATAAGAAGTACCTAGTATTGTAGTCAACAATGTCGTTTGATGGTTTGACCAATTTATCCACCATAACCTGCAAATGGTTGATGATGTTAGACCCAGATAAAGAAAAAGAAATAACCTATTAAAATCATCTGAAAGACCATGAGACATCTAATCATATATCAAAATCTCTCGTAACAGGCCAAGGAGCTATATTTGAGTTCAAGTTGAGACTTTTGACGACCGTACAGGAGGATAAAAGAGAAAAAGGACCATCGAATTCGCCCAAACACATACAAAGGAATAATATCCCTTAATACACGGTGCAGGGACCAAAGGGCAATATATATATGCTAGCATGATACATCTGTTCAAAAATATGCCTGGATAACTACAGGATTCAACTATACAAATCAACAATCCCAACATATATGCAGGTTGATTCATACTAAAGTAATGCAGCAGGCCCAAATAGTGCACAGAAGGATATAGACGATTCATATAGTCGATCCCAACTAGTTTAGTGTTGAGATGCAGTTAATTGTTGATTGAATGACAATGGCAGTATATATGCATGCCGATTTGTTACATTTTGAACTAAAAGAGATGCTTGGATAATGAGACCACTGACATATATGCCAGCTGTATCATATCAAAATAAAATCTTTTCTCAGAACGGAAAGAAAACAATATAACATCAAAAAGATCAGGGTAAATAACATTTTTACATAGAAAAACAACTAGCTATGGACCAAAATACATGATGAGGAAACAGTTTTGAACAAAATGGAACTATTAAAGCAAAAAATAGATTACATCATTGTCATGCAAGTGAGGGACGAAAAGTAGAGCAAGAAAAGAAATAAGATGAAGTATACCTGTCCTGTAACATCCACTAATGTCACTCTGGTAAGCTCAAAGCCTTCCCTTGTAATACACTACAAAAACATATATTTTTACCAAATGAAATGAGATTTGTTTGCAAAGCTTCCAATTTAAAGAACAATGATAAACAAGAATTCCCCTGCCCCAGCTCAAAAAGGTAAAAAACAGTATGTAAGAAAGATAAACTAAGAACAACAAGCATAATATATCTGTCTCCCTGTCCAAAGAAGATACATTAAAACCTATTGTTTTGGTATAAAATGTATACACAGAGGCAAGCAGCGGAAGAGCCTTTCTACCATTGTAGCATAGATAAGACAAACGACATTTGAGGTTCAAAACAAAGGCTATTTGCAGTGGAACACACTGATAGTAAAGGATATATATATTTCTCGTACCATCTTCAGAACTCTTTAACTTCTTGGGCAATCTTCATGAACTCTAAGTCCAACTAGTCTGAACACAACTTTTACTATCATTACCTCAGAACTGATATTTATATATACATCACTATTGAATCACAGAAACCAACGTCTACTCCCATCACCAATCTTGTCAAAGAAATCTAGATGCAGTATAAAGTTAGCTACCATAAATTATATCTCATCCAAAAACATGACTACCCATCAAAATTGAAAAAAAATTCCATCTTCTCCAATATTTATATCTAAGGAGTAAGGAAATGAAGATAAGCAGACAACATTGATTATGCACTACAAGTACATTAGAAATACTAAATCATAACATTGTGATGAACAGATAAAGTTAAACAAATTGCTGTTAAGTTACCATCTCACAGTCAAGGGCCAAAACTTCATGTGGAGGTGTTCCTGAAGGAGCAGGAAGCGTTGAAAGAAATTCTACATGGGTAATGAAATACCAAGGTAAACTGTCAATAATCTTAACCAAGTAATTCAATAAATTTCAAGTTCTTGGAATGCATGTCACCTGATTGTTCATAACAGTATCCATTTTCTTCTAGTTCCTTATCCGTAAGTGTGTAATAAGTAATGGGAAATGGTATATCCTTCTTGAGGTCAACAAAAGACAAAGTCTCCTTATTGGGAGCCTCAGCACCTGCATGAATAAGAGGATGATTAAGATGTGCTTGGCAAATTGGGTATTACAGAAAAAACAACATAAGAGAGTGGTAGAGGGAAGGAAGTTACTTTTCAATTTATTCCTCCAACAATCCAACTAACCCGATCAATCAAGCATCAATCCCACATTGTCAGGGTGGTTATTTTTCTTTCTTATTCTTTGGATCAGTTGGTTGGGGTCGGTTATATGATCCTCTTTATTCATTCAAATCAATTTCAGTCTTTGCCTTTTAGCTAAATCTCCGACTTACCCATGCACAAACAAGTAGTTTAATTCCAACTAGTTAGTATTGTTTATGTGGATCATTTATTATCATGTGATATATTCTTAGCTAAACATGCATCACTTCCGAGAGATTTTAAATCTTCCGAAATAACTTCCTTCCGTACCTCATCCTCTTTAATCACCCTCAAGAATAATAGTCATACCTAGGCTTTGGTGCACCCACAAGTCTGTAGACATCACAAATCATCTCAGGTGAAATTTTTCAAATTTAATCCTCTACGTATGCTACGGTGTTTGTCAGATCACATATGGCATCATTTCTAATGCAACTAAGATGTGATCATTTCTAATCACGTCCAGTTTTTTGTTGCACATCTATCTTTAACATCCGCACTCGTAGATATATATTGACCTTGAAGGCTCACCATTCACTCCCATATAACATTACTAGTCTCACAACCGCTCTGTAATTATTTCTAATCACATCCAGTTTTGTGTGGCACGTCCATCTTTAACATCCGCACTTGTGGATATATATTGACCTTAGAGGCTCGACATTCACTCCCATATAACATTACTAGTCTCAAAACCGCTCTATGGAACTTGTCTATCATCTTATTAGATATCTTCCTATCGCATAATACTCATGTAGCGCTCTTTCATTCTAACCATCTTACTTTAATGATATGTGTTACATCTTCATGTATCATACCATTCTCATATAAGGCGAAACCTATATATCTATTTTTCCACATTTAGACATCACAATTTTGTCTTATCACATTTCACCTTCATTCCTCTTATGAAGCTAAGCTTATAGTGCATATGTTCTAGGCACTATGAAAGGGTTAATGTTCAGTTAGAGACTAGGAAAACGAGGAGAAGACGTTGGGCTTCGATTGTCCCCCCTCGCTCAGAAGTGGTAGTTTGGAGAGAGAGAAATACAAGAGCTTTTGAGGATGTATAGATGATGGGGTGTCTTTGGTGCACCCATGAGGTTCCTTATTGTATAGAAGATTGGGTGTCTTTCGTAGAAAACCATCTCTTTTTGTAGGTTTTCTACTTTCTGGTACACCCCTTTTATACAGGTTTGCCCCATTTGCTTTTAATGAAATTTATTTACCTGATAAAAAAAAAGGAAACTTTCATCCAGTTCTCTAATTCAACAGCCAGCAGAAAATCTTACCATTCTAGCAGGAACCACCCATGACGCTTTTCCAAAACTTTTAGGGGCAAAAAAGTGTATCATAAACAGATCTTAGACAGGTACAGACAAATTTATAAAGTAGGACATAGACCATAGCAATCCTGCAGATATACAGTTGGAGGAGACTCTGCCAGCATTACAGGCAGATATACAGTTGCGAGGAGACTCTGCCTGCATCTCAGGCAGATATACAGTTGGAGGAGACTCTGCCTGCATAACAGGCATGTCATTTCTAGACCTCCTTCCACAAGCAAATGAACCTCTAATTAACAGGAAATGAAATCAAATAGCACAGACTTGCAACAAAGACTTCTGGAAAGTTTTTCTTGGATCAGACTTGACCTTGTTCAGATGATTCGGTGATTTTTGGTGAAATGTGCTCAGCTACTTTCCTTTTCCTTTTTGATTTGCACGTGAGAAGTGCATCTATTGTCTGATTTCCATCTGATACACAGCTACCATGAAACAAAAAACTAATAATAAGAAAACATAATTTCCACTTATACAAGAGTGACAGCAAAAAATTTAAGATAAGTAACACAAGAGTAATAAGATACTGATTATTCAAACATTAAGCTATTACCAACCTGAGAGCTAAAACTGGCCTCGGAACACCACAGCATTCTTTGAAACCTTTGAGCACTTTAGACTGTGATAGATATAGAGATGCATCAAGGCCAGGGACATACAGCATTACCACTTTAGGGATCAAAGGCTTATTCTGCATGCAAAAAGAAAGAGGTACAGAAGAAACTGTGTTCAGTCTTTAAGGTAATATATTATTCACTGGAAAATTGATGGAGACCACCCAAAAGGCAAACGAACACATCCATTAACTAAATTCTATCTCCCTGTACGTCAAATCACAAATGTGGAGTATATCAACAATTCAGGATATACAACACCGAGAATCGCATATGACTTAAGAGAATCTGCATACTCATCACACACCGACTTACTAGTAAAAATAGGAACTACGTCAATTATTTGGGTAATAAAGTGTAAAGCTGAGTCTAAGGCTGCACATTACTAAACGAAGGGAAGTATGCAAATGTACTTTTGTAAATTCATATAGGTAATTGCTAAACATACTGACAAGTGAATACCTAAGATGGGAAATGGGTCCAAAATTGATTTTTTTTCCTTTTTTTGATAGGTCAATAATTTCTATAACATAAACACCAAGTCCGTGTCAGAACTCAGAAGATATTTACAAGTTGTCAGTGTGACTTAACAAAGTCATCCATCACATTTGTCCAACTATCTAAACAGCATGGTATTCTTTCCTTACACCAAAAGAACAAATAAAACAATGATCTTTTAATGTTTATTACATTGTTCTCGCTATTTTGAGCAATCTTCGATTTCTTCATTCCATGTGTCAAGAAGAGACAAAAAGGAGACATGATTTGATTCTTTTCGAACAGGTGGGTCAGAAAGTAAATCTAAAAGCACATAATTTCACAACATCAGATACTCCATTTTGATTAATATAACCATCTATACATTTTGTGTGTCTAATGCACTAATGTCCCTTACTAGCAAAATCTACATCACCTATCTAGTATGGAGATGCAAATGAGCAGTTAAGATAGTCATTCTTTAGTATATTCTAGATCACCTAGCAAGCAATTACTGCTGGCTAGGTTATTTATGCACTATCAAATATATAAATAATCTAGTAAGCAATGAATCCTTGAAATGGACCAGATTGAATGATAAATGTCAAGGTAAGGACAACTCAACCTGTCCTCACCAGATTTTCCTCAATGTATTCCAAAAAAGTGAGATGTTTGTGCATCTGATACAGATATACATGCCTACGTGGAAAACATGCAAAGAAAGGAATGAAATACATTACTTTAATAAAAACCCATGGTGGCATGAACCCATCAGCAAGCACCCAGGTGACAAGCCCTTGCACGTCCTGTGTAATCACATTAAGCATGGTAAATCAAGTTCTAACCTCTTGTAAAATAAGAACAAATAATCTCGATCAGTATGTTATCAAACATACTTGAAGGTTCAAGGTTGAGTTGGCTTCTGGTTTGTTGAAAACAATATCTGCTCTCGCCTGCACCACAATCAAAACTTGAATGCTAATCACACAGACATTATAAATAGTTCAACCAACATGCATAATAGTTTCTGCTGCACAATACAACAACAACAACAACACTCCCATCCACTTGCACAATGACATATAATAATGGATCAAACACAATTATTCTGCAAAATTAACAACATAACCATTGTCTCTAGAACAAAAATAACTAGCAATCACCAAATGGAAAAAGATGCTGACAACAGGAATAGTATTTCACTACAGCATTCCAAATTTCCAATAATACAGATCTTAATTTTCCCAACAGCATTCCTCTTCTTCAAGTGATCGAGTTAAAAGGTCTAGACAATATAACCCACTTAAATGAACTCAATCTGCAAATCACGAAAGATATTTCTTTTATCGGCTACAAAAGATACTTCCTTTTCCCTCTTTCATAGTCTCGTCTCTTTGCTACACTTTGGGTTTCTATCAAGACTAATTATTTTTCAAAATTAATGCCTTTATAACCAATGTCCATTGAACCCACAATCAAAACCATATGTCCTCACAGTACTAAATTTTCATAAGCAAAATTTCCTCTTTCTTCAAGTTTACCAATCAAAACTCCAGCCAATACAACCCAATTAAATTAACTCAACCTACAAGCTCCAAAAAAAGAAATTCTCCTTTCTCTATTTTTTGTTTCCTCTTCACTCTTTTCTAGTGCATTAATAGCCAGAAATCCATGAACAATAACCAAAAAAAAATCAAGAAAAGCTGTGTTACTACTATTTGAGACCTTTTCAGAGATACCCAGTTCGATTTAACTCATAATATAAGCAAAATGAATTCACATTGATGATACAATAGTAGAACATTTGTACTCTCCATTAAAGAAGTTTTTTCGAAAAAAAAAGAAAAGAAACAGCACATATACATTAGATGAAAAAGCAATATAGGAAAGGACCTCAGGGCCGTAAACGTCAAAAAAGGGTTTGGGTTTCTGTTCGTCGGGGGTTTCTGTTTTACTGTTCTCGGAACTCATGTTAGTCAGAAAGAGGACTATGGAGGCAACATGGGAGGGGTATGTTCGTTAGGGTCCGATCCTTCTTATAATTTCTTGTTTTTTGTTCTTTTTTTTTTTCTTTGGAAAATTTATCTTGTATAGGTAACATGATTTTAAAAATTAACATTATAATTAAATCGGAAAAGGGCCAAATTTACCCCTTAACTATTAGAAATGGATTAATTATACCCTCCATTTGAAAATGATATCAAATATACATTTGCTATTAAAAAATTAGGTCATTTATACCCTTATACTAACGGAACTTTCAACTGGCCTATTTTAAGCTTAAAGTTGGCTGCCACATGGAAATTAAAATAATATTTTTAAAATACCTTTCTAACGTTATTAAGAACCATACCCAGCTACTCCTCCATTATAAAAGAGTTTTCTATATATGTTTTTTCTCCATAGAACCCTCACTGATTTTGGGTATGAAATTTTAAATTTACCGATTAAATAACACTCAAAATTTGTTTAAATTCAATTTTGTTCTGTCAACTTAATACATGCTTAACTGGAGAAAATGAAACAAACGTACACTATAATTAGGAAAAATTGACCAAAACACTACAACAAATAATGAAAGAAACCAACATAGAAACTAGACAAAATATCATGGTATATACTAGAAAACGTACTTGTCGAACATACGTTATAGCAACCAATTTGCATGAAAAAATTGTTTGTAAATATCCAAATTACACAACATCAGCTTAATATGCCAATCAAATTACACAAAAAACTGGACAAAATGAACCCAAATACAAAAAATTGTTCAGAATTTCAACAACTAAACAACACAAAAATTGACCAATTTTGATTGTAGGAAATATCTTCATGTATACCTAATTCCTAAACAGTGCTAAAGTGTTCATAATAAAAAAAAAAATATAAGCAAGAAAAAATTGTCCATTCTCCAACATATATTTAGTGAAGAATTTTATGGAGAAGAAGACACATGTAGGTATCCTTTTGTAAGAAAGGATCAGTAACTGGTAGGTTCTTTAATGATGTTAAAAAAGATATTTAAAACACATTTTTTTCCCTTTAAACGTGGCAGAGTGTCAGCAAGATTTTAAGCTTAAAATGGGTCATTTGAAAGTTTCGTTAGTATAAGGGTATACCTAAATTCTTTAATAGCAGGGGTATATTTGATACCATTTTCAAACAGAGGGTATAATTGATCCATTTCTAATACTTGAGGGGTAAATTGGACCTTTCTTTCTAATTAAATTGTGTTATATTTGTTCTTTTTCAAATTGATTTAGTTTATTTACATATAAAATAGAAATATATTTTTTCATTTTTAGTTTATGTTAAAGAATTGAGGTAAAATTGAGAGAAGTCACGCAGAAAAGATGAATTGAGATCTTAATCTCACGTAACTTTTACTCTTTTCTTCTGTATCTTCTCCTCTTTTTCTTCTCTCTATTCCACTAGGCACCTCTTCTAAGCTTTTTATAAAATTAATATTCTGATATCTAAATTAAAATTTAAGTTAGGAGAGTTGAAAGTTTTTTAGATATGAAATTTTTTCGAAGAATCATACTCAAATTCAAATAGGTGCTATTAAAATTAACTAGTAATTATAGTTTAAAAAATTCAATCTAGAAATTTGATTCATTCCATACTAGTTTTGCAATTGTTTGAGAACGAATTTGGTGAGGTGAAATTGGGAGGAGAAGAAAAACACAATAAAATTTCGTTTAATTTTTTTCTCTTAGTGGGGTTTTAAGTTCTTGAAGATACCTACTAATTATGAAGATAACTTCACATCCCTTAAATTTCTACTCACGTACAATCATACTAGTTATCCCTACGCTCCTAAAGAACTCTTTTTGAATCCAAAAAATTACAAAACAGACTGATTTACTGTTTTAATAATCAAAGCAAGCTTCTACAACATTTTTCTTTTCCTAATACTATTGCCTTTTTTCATTCTTTTTTCGATAAAAATCGTCTAGCCCTGGTGAACTCTCAAAGGATGTGAAGGTTACTATCAATTATGGAGGAGAAAATTACGGATCGTCTACATAACTTTATTAACGAGAGAAGAAAAGGACACGGCAGTGCTCGAGCATTCAGATATTAAGATAAATTTACAAGATTGTGAAGTGAGCATTATTGGCAAAATAATCGCAAACAAAAAAGTTAATTTGCAAGGGCTAAAAACATCATGCCAAGGGTGGGGGGATGTTTTGTCGGACTGAAAATTATAAGGGTGAGGAAGAACTTCGTTCAATTCATATTTAAGAATAAAGACAGTATGAACAAAGTTCTGCTCGGCACTCCATGGTTGTTCGACAAATACCTCTTAAATGTTCATGCCTGGGAATTGATATTGAAGAGCGATTCATCGTTTTCAATGTGTGTAAACTATGGGTTCAAGTGTGGAGCATTCCTTTGCATTGGATGTCACGGAAAGTGAGACGAAAGATTGGATATTCGTTGGGAGGAATAACAGATATTGTGCTTCCTGAAAACGAAAATAGAGAGAGTCGACACTTACGAATTAAGGTTATCATGAACATAAACAATATACTGTCAAGGAAAAAATGATTAAACTGGACATAAATTAAATGGGTAAAATTTAAGTACAAAAATTTGTTGTACATTTGCTATTACTGGGGTGTCATGACACAGTGAAAAAAAATGCATTAGAAGGGAGAAAAATGTGCATTCTGAAAAGCTGAAAAGATCAATTTGATACATGCATAAGAGTTGAAAATCACCTAAACTTCAGCGAACATACAAGACGGCAAGGAAGGAACGGAGCTTGTGATGGTAGCGAACATCGTCATATTATTAATCCTACAGGAATAGGGATGAAAGAAATAATCAAATAATACAATAACTAGTTGTGGGGGCAGGTTCATCTAAGACACAACCTGCAACGAAGCTCAATGAGATGCATAATCTGGTTGTTCAAGAGTCAAAAGGTAAAATAGAATTGACGAGGTAAATAGAATAAATCAAAAATAATTTTCTGATAGAACCTGATGATCAACGGCGAGCAAATGAAAGAAAGGCACAATAAAAATGCAAAGATAAAGCAAATTGATGATACAATGACAACAGACTTACCAATTCCAACAGATAAGGCAACCGAAAAAATACAACAAAGCATCGAGGAAGAAGAATTTGTCTTTGTCGATACAATTGGCGGAAGAAGAAAGAGTGTGCTCTATTTACTATCAAAATGAAATTTTGAAGACATCATTGACGAGGGTGTTGACACCCAATTTTGGCCCTCCTTTTTCCCATAATTAATTTTTATATGCTTCTTAGTCCCGAGGACTTTTCCAAAATAATTTTCTTATTTTTATATTAGTTTTTAATAAATTTTGGCACCAATAATCATTTTAAAAAATGATTTCCTTTACTTTTTATAATAATAATAATATATATTATTTCCCTTACTTTCTATGTATGAAATAATAATAACTAATAATATTGTATCTTATAAAATCACCCCAAAAATATTTTATAATTCATTATTTTTAATAAAATATTAGTATATTAACTTTTATTTCAAACTCTAAATAAATTTTGTCATATCCCTATAATATTTCCTAAATATAGTTCTATCAATTGAGGATTGCGATTACGCGTATCAAAATTATTTTTTTAGTCATTTATATACGTATTGGAAAATTAATTAGGATAAAAGAAGCATCGTTAAATTAATTAAGCATCATTATATTATTTACATGCATATATACTCCACTACACTTTTATATATTATACTATTTTAAAATATTATACTTTTACTCTTTAAATTATATTTACATCTTATACCGCTTTGTATACATATTTTTTTTTTACTTTTATATACCTCATACTCTCTTTTAAACACAAGAAATGATTTTAATTTACTTTTTTTATTTAAAATTACATCCTCTAAAAAATATTTTTTCTTTTAATAAGTAATGCTAAACAAATATCCCTAAATATTTTTCTAAAGCTAAGTTTTAAGGACTATCTTCGGATAGGCTCTGAGGGATGCTTAATACCTTCCCCTCGAGTAACCAAAACTCTTACCTAGAATTTAATCGGTTTTCGCAGACTAAAAATAGAGTTTTACATTAACAAATGGTTTTCCTAATTTTTCCTAAAAAGATTAGGTGGCGACTCTAAACCCTTTTTTTTAAAAACCAGGTAGAAGAGCCGGATGTTGCAAACATATTTTGGCCAGTTCAAAATAGGGAACGACAGAATGGCGACTCCGCTGGGGATTCTAACTTAGGTTTTTACCTTAGCAAGCTTAGTTTAGAAATATTATTTGGGATGTTTGTTTATTTTCAGTACATTATTTGCTTTTTATGTTTATATCATGCTTTGTTTGAAAGGATGCAAGCCAAATCCAAACTTGCGTTCCTTATTTGTTTTATAAACACTACTTGTTACTGCTTTCTCACTCGCATTTCTCTATCGAGTCTTTGGCCGTACACATTTCACACACTGTGGTACACGCGGGGAGTTTTATGCCCTCCCAAACCTTCTTTTGGATTCCTTAGTTTCAGGGTTGGTGCAATTAGGTTAGTGTGCCGTCTTGCAGTTATTCAGTCCACTCTCAAATCTAGGAAAGTACTCTTATTCTAGAAATAGGTCATGTTGCATAGCCTTAGGCAGGACGATCCTTGGGATTGACACTGCATTTAGGAAACCGCCCTTGTGTCAACGGGTTTTTTTTCATAAAATCCAACGACATATACTTTTGTGTGATATTGATGTAAATGATCCAAACTAAAACACATGATGGATTTGGGATAAACCAACTTATCAACCCTTTACCCTTCTTTCAGATGAATATCAACCAAAACTTACCAAACATCCAGATGGTTATCTCAGCACCTGACAACCTAAAAAAGTGGTGGCGAAACATCCGCGTAGCACATGGGGATGAGGTACGGGAGCATTTGGGGGCTTTGTTGTCACTTATGGGGATCCAAGCTGACAAAACCCTCACTACTTTATTGATGGAATTTTGGGACCCAACCACTGTGACTTTCAAATTTTTGGATTTCGAAATCACTCCTACCTTGGAGGAGATTAGTAATTTTGCTGAACTACCACTGAGGGAAAAAGTGCCGGTACTCCCATCACCCATAAAGAGGGCAGATTTTCTGAGGCTTTTAGGATTACACATTTTTCCATCACTGAGAAATATGGAAGGCGGAAAGGTGAAGTTGGATTACCTTTTTGAAAGATACGGTCGTCTCGAGAGATTTGACGAACACCAAGGTGAATTCGCCAGTACCCGCAGACAGTGGGTATATATGCGACCTAGGGTCTTTGTGTTGGCCTTCTTGGGAACTATGATCTTTACGATGAGATTTTATTGCATTGACCTCAATATCCTGCCGATAGTGATGAACGTCTTTGCAGAGCCGCAAAGACTTACCTTGGTACACATGATCCTTGCTGAGATGTTTCGGTCGTTATCTGCATGACCACGAGGACACAATTTCTTTGGAGGCTGCAATTTATTATTGCAAATTTGGGCTGTAGAACACTTTTATCGCCGCCACCCACAAATGGACTACTGTATTTACACACGCAACAGGATTCAGACTCATAAAGAACGCATGAGATATTGGACATATGCCCCACTGGAGAAGAAGAGTGGCGCACATTTTTGACCAACCTTATCGGAGATTTCATCCAGTGGAGATATCCCTGGATGACAGGATTGGCCTTCATCAGAACTCGATACTTGTATTTCATCGAGTTGATGGGACTAAGAGGCATCCAGCCATATGCGCCTCTTCGTGTTTCAAGACAGTTTGGCTTTGTCTAGGATATACCATTGTGGTCAATCATGGCGTTACATGGGGACAGTTATGGTGCCGTGATCCCAACGGTACGAATGATGAACTTGCAGGGTGAATGGGATTATATGATCACATTGCACATGGGAGGAGACAGATGGTGTACGCCGGAATACTATGCTTGGCGGACAACCGTGAGCCACTTGGCTCAACCAAGTGCAGAAGGATTCAGGGATTTGGCAGATGTCTAGTGGGTCAAATGGGTTAGGGAAGAAGTGCTTCCCCGCATGGAGATCACAACACCGATGTATAACCAGATTGTTCCAGACTCCATCAATTATTTGATAACAAGGATAGAGGAGGATCCGGAAAAAGATCCAGAGGATCCAGAAGAAGATCCAGAGGAAGAAATAGGGGAAGACCTGGAAGAGGATCCGAAAGAAGACCCTGAGGAAGAGACGGAAGAAGACCCCGAGGAGGCTTCTGAAACCGGCTTTAACTTTTATGATCCTAACGATGGAGGGATGATAGAGACAGACTCAGAGCCCAGGTATCATCATTCTGATGGATCTCCAGAGTATCATCCAGCACCACAGGATGATAGTGATGACGGTCCTACGTGGCCCTAGGTTATCCTTTCCCATTGTACCCTTTTTTTTTCATATTCCCTAAAGGTGCCTCATGGCCCATCCTTTTGTACGCCCTAGTGGCCATCCCATGTCTTTCATTTTCAGGCTCCCATTAGCCTATCTATTGTAAGCTTTCGAAGCCACCTTTTGCTTAATGAAAGTCATGTTTATCTCAAATCCTAAGTATATTCAAAATGGATCATTTATTATCAAATTGTATGCAGCGTAGGCCTACCTCTGGCAAAATGAGGCTCCATATTAGGACACGTTTTTGTGTGAATATAGCCAACTTGGCGTATATATTTGTTATATAGTCCAACATTTCCCAAACTAACATAGTTTCCTTTTCCTTTTCTTGTCTTTTCTTTATGATTATTATCAATCCCCGAAGAAAGTTGATTTGTGTCGATTTGCAAACTGGCGGAATCGCAATACAACCTCCGATCTAAAGGTAAAATGAGCAAAGAATCTAACAATGCCTCGATGGTACCGGTAGATGGCGCCTAAAGTTCCCGAAAACTGATAGATACTCAAAATGACGAACAAATGGCCAACATGGCACAAAAGATTGAGATCCTAAAGGAAGAACTGCGCCAAGTGCGGGATTTGACTAAGCTTACAACTGCTACCTTCCCCGCTCAATTCCAATTTCCAAATGCTGAATTACGACCAGTCACTCCCGCCAACTTAGCAAACTCGCCTAAGCAAACACCATTTGTTCCCACTTATGCTCAAGATCTACTTGCTCATCCGCCCACAGTTAGGGCTGCGCCTAATCTTTCCTTGCCTACTCAGAACTTCATTGTTCCAATTCACCCAACAATGCAGCACATACCTGAGGCACATGTCACTTGCGAGATACATGTGCCACCGGTATATGCTACTGAAGCTCCTACTTTAGCAACACCCACAGTTGTCAAAGTTCCATATGAGGTCGATCAGTACATAGGATTGGAGAAGGATGTCCGGTCAAATGAAGAGAGGTCGATAGAAGCTCAACTTGAAAGTTTGAAAAGGGCTTTTAAAAGCATACAAGTCACCAGGGGAACCGAGAGTCTGGACTATGATGACCTATGCATCCACCCAGACATCGATATGCCAGTCGGGTACAAACCACCAAAATTTGATGTATTTGATGGGAAGGGCGATCCTCACGCACACCTAAGAGCCTATTGCGACAAGCTGGTCGGCGTAGGAAGGAACGAGAAGTTAAGGATGAAACTGTTCATTCGAAATCTGTCGGGAGAAGCTCTGACTTGGTACACTCGCCAAGACCCTCGCAAATGGCGTGATTGGCAAGAAATGGCCGAAGATTTCATGAGTCGCTTCAGATTTAATACCGAAATCACTCCAGACAGATTCTCACTTGCCAACATACAAAAGAAGCCATCTGAATCATTTCAAGAATATTCATGGAGATGGAGGACTGAGGCTGCTCGGATCCAACCCCCAATTGATGAAAATGAACTCTCTAAGTACTTTATCCGAGCTCAGGAAGGCGTCTACTTCGACAAAATGATGTCAATGATGGGCCAAAAGTTTGCTGACTTGGTCAAGATGGGAGACTTTATTGAGGAAGGTATTAAGTCCGGAAAAATTCAGTCTATGGTCGCACTGCAAGCCGCAAGTAAGGCCATACAGTCAGGTTCCATTGGTGGTATCAAGAAGAAAAAGGAAGACGTCTCAGCCGTCACACCTTACTACCAGCACGGAGGATCATCCCACCGATACCCTAACAACTCCCAAATTATCGCACATGTTCCAGTATATAGTACCCAGCCACACTATAATCCACCTCGAGCTCCAGCACACCAAAATCCACCGAAGCCGTATGCCCCTGTCCAAGCCCCAGTTCACCAAAATAGACCAGCATATGCACCAAGACCACGTCCTAATCTTGAAGCCAGAAATACCCGCACATACACTCCTATTGCCGAGCCTTTGGCTCAATTGTTTGAAAGGTTGAGGGTAGCAAGTTTGTTGCAGCCGATTGAGGGAAGAATCCCTGATCTGATACCACGAAGCTTTGATGGAAATAAGCGATGTGCATACCACTCGGGAATCCAAGGACATGACACGGAGGAGTGTTTTGTCTTGAAGAACCAGATCGAGTCTCTTATCAGAAAGGGAGTAATCAAATGCACCGATACTCCTCCAAATGTGAACAACAACCCTCTACCAGCTCATGAGAATCGAGGAGTCAACATGATTACCCTGGAGGAAGAGTATGACCTGGAAGGGGCTATCGTGCCAATCTGGAACACAGAAGAAGTTGCCGCCACATCTTCAGCACAACCTTTTATCACAGTTCAGCTGAGAGAGCCTTTGACTATTCAAACCTACCTGCCGAGAGTTGTGGTAACCACTATAGCCACTGGAAAACCTGACTATGGCACTAAGGCAGTCCCATGGGACTATCAGACGGAAGCCAAGGGCAAGATGATAGACGCTGCTGTGGTTCACAGAGTGACCAGGTCGGGAAGGTGTTATGCCCTAGAGGATCTAAATCGAGGGGTTCCCGGGAAAGAACAAAATCCAAAGAAGAATGTTACTGATGCAGAAGCCACAGAATTTTGGAAGAAGATGCAGTCTAAAGATTACTCAGTCGAGGAACAACTAATGAAGACACCAGCCCACATTTCCATTATGTCCTTGCTAATGAGTTCTGAAGCCCATAGGAACGCTTTGGTACAAGTTCTGAGCGGAGTTAGCATACCAAAAGAAACTACAAGTGACACATTGGCTGCAACAATTGGAAAAATGGTGGAAGTGAACAAAATCTATTTCCATGATGATGAATTACCAGCAGAAGGGGTTGGCCACAACAAAGCACTTCACATCGCGGTCAAGTGCTATGATAAGATCGTGACTAGAGTTTTGATCGATGGCGGTTCTGGATGCAACATCTGTCCTTTCACCACATTGAGAGATTTAGGTGTGAATATAGGAGAGATAAGGGAAAGTCGTGTGAAGGTGAGAGCTTTTGATGGCGCGCAGAGAAGCGTCATTGGAGAAATCTATCTCACATTGCAAGTAGGTCCAGCTGAATTCCCCATCTTATTTCAAGTGATGGATGTGTCGTCCAACTACAACTTGTTACTAGGAAGGCCATGGGTCCATATGGCAAGAGCAGTTCCCTCCACGCTCCATCAGTGTGTGAAGTTCGAGTGGGGTCGCACCGAAGTTACCATTCACGGGGAGCTCAGTCACCCTATCTATTCTGTGAATTCTGTTCCAGTCACCGAAGAATTGGATGGAGCCGATTTCCATGCTCTGGAGATCGTGCAAGCTGTAATAATTGATGAGAAAGTAGAGCCTGTAAAGATGGAGATGTCGAGAGCAGCAAAGATGGTTGCGTCAGAGATGTTGAAATATGGGTATCAACCAAAGACAGGGCTCGAACCTAAGGCTGATGGTATAATTGAACCAATCCAGCTGAAACATCAGAAGGGTACCGCCGGGCTAGGATATAAGCCTACTTCAGGAGGAGTCCACATTACAAAGTTTGGGGTAGTAGTGTTCGTGCCAGGACAAGTCCCAATCCCAGATGAAGCAGTTGATGAAGATGTCATTGAGGGAATAGGAAATCTATTCGTGGCCATGACCGACGGTAGACTAGAGAAAGATATCAAGAAGCTGACCATCCGTGATGCCGAGCCTGGAGAAGTCTTACAGAACTGGACCATCAGCTCATTCCTGTTTCGACAGGAGTCCTGCGCTAATATTAGTAAAAATCATCGTACAACGGTTATGACATGTAACGAATCCACTGAGCAAAGTACGAGTCATGAGCAGGACTATGAAGAATACGATGAAAGCATGATGCCTGAAAATCTACCTCAGGAGATCGAACAACTTGAAGGTCAGAAAAAGCCCAACATGGATGAAACCGAGGTTGTCAACTTGGGAAATAAAGAAATGGTGAAAGAAGTACGAGTCAGCATACACTTGGAAGACGAAAGAAAGTGAGAATTGATTGAATTGATCAAGCAATATGTTGATGTGTTTGCTTGGTCCTACGATGACATGCCGGGATTAAGCACCGATATCGTCTCACACAAGCTGCCGACTGATCCTTCTTGCCCGCCTGTGAAGCAAAAGACTAGGAAGTTCAAGCCTGATTTGAGTTTAAGAATCAAGGAGGAGGTAACTAAGCAGATCCAGGCAAATGTTGTGAGGGTTACAAATTACCCCACATGGTTGGCCAATATCGTGCCAGTGCCAAAAAAGGACGGGAAAATCAGGATATGTGTAGACTATCGGGATCTTAATAAAGCTAGTCCCAAGGATAATTTTCCTCTCCCAAACATTCATATACTCATCGACAATTGTGCAAAGCATGAGTTGCAATCGTTTGTCGATTGCTTTGCAGGATATCACCAAGTCCTGATGAATGAAGATGATGCGGAGAAAACAACATTTATCACTCCATGGGGAGTATATTGCTATAGAGTGATGCCATTTGGACTCAAAAATGCTGGCGCAACCTATATGAGGGCCATGACTACCCTCTTCCATGATATGATTCACAAGGAGATTGAAGTGTACGTAGATGATGTCGTTATCAAGTTCAAAAGGAGTTCAGACCACCTAGAGGATTTACAGAAGTTCTTTGAGAGGTTGCGGAGATACAATTTGAAATTGAATCCAGCAAAGTGCGCATTCGGAGTTCCTGCCGGAAAGCTACTGGGGTTCATTGTCAGCAGGAAAGGCATAGAATTGGATCCATCAAAAATCAAGGCGATTCAAGAGTTACCTCCCCCCCGGACCAAGAAGGATGTGATGAGCTTCTTGGGGAGACTCAATTACATCATTCGTTTCATAGCTCAGTCCACAGTAATCTGTGAACCCATATTCAAGTTACTAAAGAAGGATGCCGCCACAAAATGGACGGAGGAATGCCAAAGAGCTTTTGATAGAATCAAGGAGTACTTGTCCAACCCGCCAGTATTGGTTCTACCAGAGCCCAGAAAGCTATTGCTACTGTATCTATCCGTCATGGATGGAGCATTTGGATGTGTGTTATGACAACACGATGACACGGGAAAGAAGGAGCAAGCTATTTACTACTTGAGCAATAAGTTTACACCATACGAGGCAAGATATACCTTGTTAGAACGAACGTGTTGCGCTTTGACTTGGATTGCGCAAAAGTTGAAGCATTACCTATCGGCATACACCACGTACTTGATCTCAAGAATGGATCCACTCAATTACATCTTTCAGAAACCAATGCCTACAGGGAAACTAGCAAAGTGGCAGATTTTGCTGAGTGAGTTCGACATTGTGTACGTGACACAGAAGGCCGTCAAAGGACAAGCTTTGGCCGATCACCTCGCAGAAAATCTGGTGGATAAAGATTATGAACCGCTCATGACCTACTTCCCCGATGAAGAAGTATTTTTTGCAGGAGAGGATATCTCAGAGTCGTATGATGGATGGAGATTGTTCTTCGATGGGGCATCAAATTTCAAAGGAGTCGGAATTGGAGCAGTGTTGGTTTCAGAAACGGGTCAGCACTACCCAATCTCAGCCAAGATTAGATTCCCTTGCACAAACAACATGGCAGAATATGAAGCATGTATTCTCGGACTTAGGATGGTTGTGGACATGAACATCAAAGAGCTTTTGGTAATAGGTGATTCTGACCTATTGGTTCATCAGGTACAAGGAGAATGGGCCACCAAGAATGTTAAGATCCTTCCTTATCTGGAATGTGTAAAGGAGCTGAGCAAAAGGTTTACGAAGATTTAGTTTAAACATGTCCCACGGGCTCAAAACGAGTTCGCTGATGCTTTGGCTACTCTTTCCTCAATGATCCAACACCCAGATAAGAATTACATCGACCTTATTGAAGTAGAGATACATGACCAGCACGCCTACTGTTTTCACGTAGATGAAGAGTTTGATAGAAAGCCATGGTACCATGATATTAGAAGGTTGCTCGAAGCAGGAGAATATCTGGAAAATGCCAGTAGCAAGCAGAAGCGGACTTTAAGGAGAATAGCCAATCATTTCTTCCTTAACGGCGAAATCTTGTATAAGAGAACCCCGGATTTGGGATTACTAAGGTGTGTCGATGCAACAGAAGCGACAAGACTGTTAGAGGAAGTTCACGCAGGGACATGTGGACCCCACATGAATGGATTCACTTTGGCAAAGAAGATTTTGAGAGCCAGATACTTTTGGATGACTATGGAGAGGGATAGCATCCGGTATGTACAAAAATGTTATCAGTGTCAAGTTCATGGCGACTTCATACGAGTTCCGCCAAACGAGCTCAATGTGATGGGGTCCCCATGGCCATTTGCTGCTTGGGGCATGGATGTAATTGGACCCATAGAGCCTCCCACATCAAATGGACACCGTTTCATCCTGGTAGCTATCGACTATTTCACAAAATGGGTTGAGGCTTCAACGCACAAGGCAGTAACTAAGAAGGTGGTAGCAGATTTTGTCCGAAATAACATAGTTTGTCGGTTTGGAATTCCAGAATCAATCATAACAGACAACGGAGCCAATATTAATAGTGATCTCATGAGAGAGACTTGTGAAAGGTTTAAGATCTCCCACCGGAACTCCACAGCATATCGACCACAAATGAATGGAGCAGTTGAGGCCGCGAACAAGAATATCAAGAGGATCCTGAGAAAAATAATAGATAGTAACAGAGAATGGCATGAGAAGCTACCATATGCTTTGCTCGGCTATCGCACCATGATCAGAACATCCACTGGTGCAACCCCCTACATGTTGGTCTACGGTTCGGAAGCAGTGATACCCGCTGAAGTGGAAATACCTTCTCTAAGAATCATCCAAGAGGTTGGTCTGGAAGACGCGGAATGGGTTCGTAGCAGGATTGAACAGTTGATGCTCATTGATGAGAAGAGACTGGATGCAGTATGTCACGGCCAACTCTATCAAAATAGAATGATCAAAGCGTTCAACAAGAAAGTCAAGCCTCGACGATTCACACCAGGGCAATTAGTTTTGAAGAAAATATTCCCTCACCAAAATGAAGCTAAGGGGAAATTTGCGCCAAACTGGCAAGGTCCTTACATGGTTCACAGAGTGCTCTCAGGCGGAGCAGTAATCCTCGCAGAAATGGATGGCATCATGAGCACAAAGCCGATCAATTCAGACGCTATCAAGAAGTACTACATTTGAAGACAGAGGGACTAGTTGTTATTTCCTTGTACTTTTTGCATTTTTCTCTAATGTAATAGAACTACGTATTAGCCTGACTCCCACGGCAGGATACGTAGGCAACCCACATCGGGTCCGGTATCCCTTAGAAAAACCAAAAAAAATATCATCTTTCATGTATTCAGAACTACGATTGACTTGACTTCCCTCGATGGGATACGTAGGCAACCCTCATCGGATTTGGTCATTTCATATTTTTCATTTTCCATATTGTACTTGAACTACGCCGTGACCTGATTCCGTTTGGATACGTAGGCAGCCTGAGTCAGGCTCGGTCAATGCATTTTCTTTTCCATTTCCCCTATTGTACTCGAACTACGTCATGACCTGATTCCGCTTGGATACGTAGGCAGCCTGAGTCAGGCTCAGTCAATGCATCTCATGTTTTTCATTATCCCTAATGTACTTGAACTACGTCATGACCTGATTCTGCTTGGATACGTAGGCATCCTTAGTCAGGCTCGGTCAATGCATTATATATTTCGAATTCTTCCTTCATATCCCGAATCACGTACAGACCTGATTCCCATTCGGGGATACGTAGGCAACCTAAAAGGTTCGGTCATACCCTTAGGATAAACCTCCCCCCCTTTTATTTATACCTTCAGAGTGATCACAACATCTACAAAGAGATATAGAAGCGTCACCAGAAGCCAAAGCTACGAGAAGAGTACATTTGGACGTCCTCACCAAATGGGAAAACTCGATTGGATTTCGGAACATGTCATAATCTAAGGAACGATGAATAATCACTATATATATGCGCCTAGTATATACAAAATATACTTATTTTTCTAATAAATAAATAAATATATATATATATTCAAAATATTTTACTGCCTTTCTACCTACTGAGTCTCCAAAATAGGAAGTTGCGAGCAACCGAGGAGGTTTTGAAGGGATCCACCTACCGAGTCTCTAGGATAGGAAATCACGAGCGGCTGATGAGGCTTTGAAGAAGTCTAATAGCAAAGCCAGGGTCCACAAGCCGACACAAATCAACACCCCTCCCAAAACTAAGAATTTTTCTTTGAGCGCAGGAAAACAGGAATCAAGACAGGATGATGTCAAGTCAAGCTCATGGACATGATTGGAGAAATCTTTCGGCTATCACGACACCATAAGCCGAATATTCTTCCCCTACTCTACTTTAAAATACTTTATCCCAATTCTTACAATTCTTAAAAGGTTTTCATTTATGTCTTTGCAGGTGCGTCCGAGATTCGGATCAAGTGTAGAAGATAGAGAGCTCTCGTAGGACAAATAAGATAGTTTATGTCTTTCCAAATAACCTCCGCCAATCGAAGATTGCCATCTAATTGCGTCAAATAACTCCGCCAATAGGAGAATGCCGACTGACTTCATCAAACTCCACCAATTGGAGGCTGTATATAAGCAAACAAAATGACGCTCTGCCGATTGGAGCTTGTACATAAGCAAACAAAACGACGCTCTGCCAATTGGAGCTTGTACATAAGCAAACAAGATGACGCTATGACGATTGGAGCCTGTACATAAACAAGTAAGCATCCCTCTGCCAAATTAGAGAAATGTATATTAGCAAGCAAAACATACTCCGCCAATCAGAGACTGCATCATAGCAAACATCATCATAACTCCATCAATCATAAGCATGCATGCTATCAACATCCTCATTTTTGCATTAAAGACCGCTCCACCAAATGGAGATGTCACGGCTGATTCACCAGATGAAAACTTTACTTCCCAAGTATTGCCCCGCAAGTCGAGAGGCTTTACTTTACAAGATTGCCCCGCCAGTCGAGAGGCTTTGCTTTATAAGATTGCCTCGCCAGTCGAGAGGCTTTACTTTACAGATTGCCCCGCCAGTCGAGAGGCTTTACTTTACAGTGTTGCCCTGCCAGTCGAGAGGCTTTACTTTACAAGTGTTGCCCCGCCAGTCGAGAGACTTTACTTTACAAGTGTTGACCCGCCAGTCGAGAGGCTTTACTTTTTAAGTGTCGCCCCGCCAGCCGGAGGCTTTACTTCCCAAGTTATTTCACCTACGTTACATCCACTCCGCAAAATGGAGACGTCAACGATCGTTTGGATATCTACACTCTGCTCTTTACATTGCAATTTTAATTTACAGTTTTGAGCCTCAACAGGTACTTTGTAACCCCTTTTTACCTGTTTTGCAGGACGACACACTACAACGTGGAACTACCTCTAAGCAGCGATTGAGGCAATTCTTGAGAGGAATACCAAACTCACAAGCCAGAGTTTCAAGACTAGCACTCCGACTCCAATTCCTACAAGCAGTCGTCCATACTTCTAAATTAGGGTACACCTGCTCTCGCAAACATCGATACCCTTTTCTCTATCTCCTAGAATTCTCACTAGAGGATATTAAAGGGACTACCTCCATCCAACTAATTCGATGGGATCTTATAGGGATGCGAGATGCACCTAGTAGAGTCTCGTTTATGGGTGTGTTGTGCACCACATTTATAATCGGGAGGCTGTGAAAGTGCGCCCATCCTGAAAAGGTTATTGTCATCTAGGAAATAATCTACCGTCAATTCAATAAAACTCTTTCCAAGCTCAACTAAGAGACCAGTGTCAACCATAAATCATACACTGGGGCAAATTTTGAGGACTGCCTCAAAATTTGCCATAATCCTCTATTCAGAACTACAACCGGCCTGATTCCCGTTTCCTTAGGGATATGTAGGCAGCTCAACTTCGAGCATGGCCGTACCCACTCCATTCGTGACAAGATCATCTTCCTCTTTATTCCAGGAAATATCAGTGTCATCATAAAACTAGCACTGGGGCAAAATTTTGAGGACCTCTCAAAAATTTTGAACTACATCGGACTGATTCTCGTGAAACCCGAGATATGTAGGCAACTCAGAGACCAGAGTTCGGTCGAATTCATAATCACAATAACCTTTCTCCTTCTAGGTATGTCCTTTCCAAAATTTGATTTTTTCGGTTAAGACAAAATTGGCTTTACGTCAACGTCTTCGCCCAAAGACTCTTTCATCATCTCTGTTCGAAGAGGGGCAAGTTGTTGACACCCAATTTTGGCCCTCCTTTTTCCCATAATTAATTTTTATATGCTTCTTAGTCCCGAGGACTTTTCCAAAATAATTTTCTTATTTTTATATTAGTTTTTAATAAATTTTGGCACTAATAATTATTTTAAAAAATGATTTCCTTTACTTTTTATAATAATAATAATATATATTATTTCCCTTACTTTCTATGTATGAAATAATAATAACTAATAATATTGTATCTTATAAAATCACCCCAAAAATATTTTATAATTCATTCTTTTAAATAAAATATTAGTATATTAACTTTTATTTCAAACTCTAAATAAATTTTGTCATATCGCTATAATATTTCCTAAATATAGTTCTATCAATTGAGGATTGCGATTACGCGTATCAAAATTATTTTTTTAGTCATTTATATACGTATTGGAAAATTAATTAGGATAAAAGAAGCATTGTTAAATTAATTAAGTGAGAAAACGATTAGGAAAAATTAAATTTTTCTACAAACTAATTCATTTACCAATTTTGGGCCAAATTCTTATTTCTTTCAGCCTAATTCAATCAGCCCAATACCCAAATAACTTGACCCGGCCCAAAACCCCCTAAACTAAACTATCAGCCTAACCAAAAAAACCTTTCCCTAATCCCCTCTCCACTCTCTCGTCCAAAACCAACCAGACCCCTAAAACCCTACTCCTCATCACCTAAATGCCCAAGACCCGCCGGATTCTCGCTCAAACCGGCGGGCATAACAACAACGGTGCCATTTCCATCACCTTCACATCGCCTTTTCCCTTTTTCCTGGGATTTTTCAGAGCTGTAAAGCTCCCCACCGCCGCTGCAGACTTTGGAAAGGAGGAGAGAATAAAAACCCATCGGATTCAAAGTTTTATCCGATGGGAACGAGCTTAATCCGACGGTTCCGAGTTCTACACCTCCAACCCGTCACTTTCTCCTTCAAATCAGTCTGAAAAGGTAGACATATCTCCTTCCTTTCTCTGATTTCATCATTTCCCTTGCAATTTGGCTTTCCAAGAATTTAAATTTTGAATTCTTGGAAAGAACCGTTTGAGCCCTCAATTTCGGCTATAAAGGGATCCATTGGCAATCCATTACCATCAGAAAAAAACAGCCAACGAACTCAACAAGAAAAGTTGCTAAAAACTTTCTCTCAATTGCTACTCATCTTGTTCTCTACTCAATTTCCTCTTTTTTTTGTTCTTCTCGAAATACTTTGAGTTGGAACCGGAGTCAAAGTCAGAGTCGCTAGATTGAAACTCGACACTCAACGGCCTCAATCGCTGCCCAACACAAGGTAAATTCTATCCCGTCTTAGTCACATTGCTCTTAGTTTTGCAAATTTTTAATTGTGTGTTTAGTCGGGATGTTAGTCATTTAGCTGACTGATTTTTGGCGTAAAAGATGTGAAATGAAAAGTAGTTTTTCTGGCCGTTTGGTTATCTTCATCGAATAAGTGTCTATGAAGTCTGATGTTTTCCTTTAAGTGTGGTTAGCTATCTATTTAATGTCACTATGATGTCGATTTGAATATTGGAATGTGGCAGTAGTTGTTTAGTTATATAGTTGTTTGGTTGTGTGCAAGCAAGGTGTTGACAACCTTCGTTTTGGCATGAAAGAGGCTTGAAACTTGATGTATGTTCAGCCGGCTATTACAGGATCATTGTAACTTTTTTTGGGGCTCGGAATACTTGTATATGGCAGTAGTTATTTTGATATGTTCTAGGCTAGCAGTTTACTTGCATGAAAATCAGCTTTTGGCTTAGCTTAAGAAGAGTTCTACAAGATTTAAGCTTTGAAAGATAATTAGCTAGGTGCTTTAAGATTCACTACATGCTTGAAGTTCAGTAGTTTGTTTGATAACATGAATATATAGGTTGTAACTTGAGTTTTTTAAAGGTGATTTAAATAAGCTTGAAAACTCACTGTTGAGGCAAGTTCTAATTGGTTCGGGAGGTTTCACTATAGATTAAGCATAATGTTGGTTTTATGTGTGTTTCAATGTCGTACAATAAATGAGTTCAAACATGAGTAGTAGTTGTTAAATCAGTTCGAAAAAAGATAGTGGTTGTTACATTTTCCCAAGTAAGCGGGTGTTTTCCTCAACTTTTTAAACTGTCACAATTGTTTCTCTGTCGTAAGAGGATATTAAACTGAATTAAGTCGTGGATGTAGCCGCTGAAAATATACTTTCTTCATGTTGAAAAACTTGGTTCAGTTCAAAGGTCTATCTCTTTTCTCTTAAATTATTCTAGGTATGCTCATATAAATTCATTGTTTGAAATCTGGTTCAGCTTGAAGGTTTATTTATCTTCTCTTAAATTTTCTAATATACTCATACGTGTTCCCTCTTCAAATTAGTAGATATTAATATGAGAGAGGATGGTTGTTGGATATGACTCGGTTTAGTAAAACAAGTTATCTGTTTCTTTTTTTTCCTTAAAGCTGATTTGTTTGGTATGTTTTTTTTTGTCAAAACAGTAGTCATATGCTTTTAAACCTTTTAGTAATAGTAGCTGGAATGTAGTCTGAATCTCAATTCATAATAGGCAAACTTGATTACTCATTTTATTCTCAAATCTGTTGGGAGAATTGGGTTCTCTAAAATGTTAGCTCGATACATTATGTGGTCACGTCTTTTAACTGGGCAAAGATGCATGAAGTAGCTGACTAATGTTGTTCTTAAGTGGCTTAGACGGATCTTGAGCGTATTGATTTTTCTCTTTCAATAACTGCACCATTTGGTTGCTTTCCAGATGACTCGAAAAAGAATGAATTTGTATGTATCTAATGCTACAGTAATCGTTTAACTTGGTCGGTCAGATTATCTTCGCTTAAAATGAACTATAGGAAGGTTGTAGTCTTCAAATATTCTCATTGGACTATTTTAAGGTCATTGTGATGTCGTTTTTGATACTTTGAACATGGTAATAATGGCCTACCTATGTCTCTGCTTGTTTGTATGATACGGGCATCCCTTCATCTTAGCATGAAAAAGTCTTTAAAAGGCTTAAAACTTCAAGTATAGTAATCTGCCTCCCTTTTGCTTGAACACTGGAACAACGTCGTCAATTGTTTGGTTATGCCTTTAACTAAGTCGTTTACTTAAAATGGGATTTTTCTACTTCTACCTTAGCATGAAAGAGGCTTTACGAGTTTTAATCTTTGAGAGGTGATTAACCATGTGTTTGAGATTCACTATATGTTTGAAGTTTGCTAGTTTTGTTTGATTTATATGACGTGAATATAGAAGTTGTAACTTGGGTCTTGAACATGATTAAATAAGCTTGAGAATTCACTGTTAAGGTAAATTCTAATCAGTTTGAACAAGTTTGTGGTATGGTTAGGAGTTGTACCAATTTAAATCACTTCATACGAGTAAAAGATGGTATTAATTTGGCTTCCAAAGTTTGAGGATAGCGGGCTGTAGCTATAACTTCGAGAAGATTGTATATACACATGTGTAATCGTTCTAAAGGCTTGCATGTATATATTGATCACCTAGCTTTAAGTTGATTAAGTTGGATGAAGAGTATGGTACCAGCTCACACGTAGGACTGTTTTCTTCCTGTTAAAGCATGTGATGTTCAGTCTTAAGGTTTGATTTAGTTATTCGGAAGGTGTAATCTCTTGAGAACTAAACTAAAACTTGTCTCTTTCCTTGATATTTTTTCTGAAATTGAAAAGCTAACTGGAAAGGATAGTATTATTAACGTAATAAGTTTATGCCTACAAAATTATGGTGTAGTGTTCCATCTTGTTTGAACCATTTACATGAACCCCAACCGCTCCCTCTCTTGCTTCCTTAGTTGGTTATGTAAATTGTATTAGTCGAGTGAGTTTGGACTTGTATAAACAACTCAATGGGGTGGTGTCCTTGTTTGGATTTTGATAGTTCAAAAATGGCTAAGAATCTGCCAACACGAGCAAAAATTGGTTAAATTCTTAACTTTCCTTTAGAAACTAATCTTGTTTGTTGGCTTTACTAAGTATACAAATGTGAAATATGGCTATTGTTACAATTGGGCAGTTATGAAAGATGAGTGATTGTATTGGGAAGAGTAAGATAGCATGTTTACCTCTCCTTTATTTTTCCAGTTTTCTACTAAGTATGAAAAAAAAGTTTTTTTTTTAGAAATATATCTTGTCATTTCTTATATCTCTATGGAAAAAAAAACTACTTACAAAATTTACTCTCAAACATGGTACAAGCTTTGTGATGGTTTGTTTGCAGTGGTGTAAATAAGGAGTGATAATTATCAACTTGGGCATCTCAGTGACTATGTAATTCTGATTTATTACAATGGCTTGATCCTTTATATTTATAAAGGGGCCTGTGTCAGTAAAGGATCACATCTTTTCTATATTAGTTGGTTAAATATATTTTTGTTAATATGTTGTTGTCTTTTCAAGTGTTTGATTAGCCTCTAATTTCTTTACTCTTTCTTTGTTTCATGGCACGACCGGAGGGCTGGAGTTCTCATTTTAAAACTCATTTATGACCCAAAAACTTTTGGGTCAGCAGCTATTAGGAGACTACACGCGCATTCGGAGTCAAGTATTAGGAGTTGGGCTCTCAAAGAACCCAACATTTCTTAGTTCTCTCCGTCCTTTATATTTACTATTATTGTTGACATTGTTATTTGCTAACTTTGTATGTGCCTTTGTGTGATTTCGTACAGGCTCATAGCCACCTTTGTGGATTCTCCCTCTCCTTAAGTATTAAGTGTTTATTGTTTTCTTTAAAAAAAAAAAAACAATTATCATGTCACCATTTTCTAACACAAGGTTACTTTAGAAAAATAAAAAAGACATTTATTTCTTGTCATTCATAAAATTTGGGAGCTGTACCTTTCTTATTAAAAATATCGCGTTTCTTCCACTATTAGTTATTTCTACATTCGTCAGGCAAAGAACTTAGAGATGAGAAGCTAAAAAATGATTTTTTTTATCTGCTTATCAATTTTTGCTAAAACGGATTGTCGACTCAGTCTTTACTAATATTATTTGCATAAAATTTTGACCCGCAGTTATTTCATTTCAGATTATCCTCCAAAAGAAAAATTGCAAGTATGAGATATATGTATTATTATTTTTACAAACATATTTTTTACATCGCCATTATATTCTATATATTTTACCACACATATATATTACAATTATATTATTTCGTATTGTACATATACTTATTTTTACATACATACATACGAGCATATTGACATACATATATATTTTTTTTACACTCATACTATTTTACACACACGCATATCTACACCTATTTTTACCACATACTATTTTTTACTACATATACACATGTTTATAAGTTATTATTTTATTAAACATTGTATACATACTCTTTATGCACACTATTTTTTTTTATAATTACTACACATATATTATTTACATGCATATATACTCCACTACACTTTTATATATTATACTATTTTAAAATATTATATTTTTACTCTTTAAATTATATTTACATCTTATACCGCTTTGTATACATATTTTTTTTTTTTTACTTTTATATACCTCATACTCTCTTTTAAACACAAGAAATGATTTTAATTTACTTTTTTTATTTAAAATTACATCCTCTAAAAAATATTTTTTCTTTTAATAAGTAATGCTAAACAAATATCCCTAAATATTTTTCTAAAGCTAAGTTTTAAGGACTATCTTCGGATAGGCTCTGAGGGATGCTTAATACCTTCCCCTCGCGTAACCAAAACTCTTACCTAGAATTTCATCGGTTTTCGCAGACTAAAAACAGAGTTTTACATTAACAAATGGTTTTCCTATTTTTTTCTAAAAAGATTATGTGGCGACTCTAAACCCTTTTTTTAAAAAACCAGGTAGAAGAGCCGGATGTTGGAAACATATATTGGCCAGTTCAAAATAGGGCGCGACAGAGGAAACATTCGAGGAATACTTTCAGAGAGTTGCAGATGAAAAACTCAAAACAGTTTCGTTAGGCGGGACAACAAAGAAGCAAAGCTCGATATCAAAGTTGAAAATAATGAATCCACAAATATGTGCGATCAAATAAAATATTTCTAACGATATTAGATAATGGTGAGAACTATAAGGTTTCTAGTGACCAAATGACTAAGGTTGTCAATATTGTTGTTAAGAAAAATAACTGAAAAAATTGGTTATATTGATAGAAGCGAATGATATTTAAGAAAAACTGTAAATTTTAAAAATAATTTGATAGAGTGATTGTTACTGATTTGTGTACTCAAAATGTAGAAATTAAATGAAAAAAAAAAAATATCTCAACGACTGATTTAGATGCTAAAAAAAATGGTGGAATGAGAGGTCAGCCCTAAATGGCTCCCTTCTCTCGATGAAGATTGTGGTATGAAATTGTCGAGGCCTGAAGGAGGGGTTCTTGACAGTTTCCTTTTTGAAGAAGATATTACGTCTTTACTTTTCTAGCATGATATTCTTGAGTGAAACAAAACATCAAGAAAAAAATATTGCTGAGAGTTCATAGATAATTTAATATGACAAATACAATTATTGTGGATTCGATGAGACTAGCGGAAGGATTGTGCTTATTTTAAAACGATAAAATTTTGGTATGCCATATGATCACGTCCAATCTTACACCTCAAAATAAAGCGTAGTACGATCATAGTAATATAAACTCAAAAAAAATTGGGGTCGATTTCACGAGGAGTACACATGTACTAAGATGTCAAAAAGTGTGCGAATTTATAAATTTCCTAAGTTTTCTTCAAATAAAAGAGTGATTGAGTAATTACTATTAAAATTAGACTATTTGTTAAGCTAGAAATTTAATCGAACACTTGAAATGCAAGAAAAAATTACTTATGTTTGAATTTTTAAAGGGACCGGGGTTGTAATCTCAATATGGTATATCTATTCATGGATACAAGTATCTTGCTTACATACACAGGATTGATGATTATGATTTAATTGAAAGCTGCGTACTAGAATTTTCCAATTCTGACAAGTTAATCCCTACAAGTTCTTCCAAACTAAAGAGGAAGCTATATTAAAACTCAATTGATAAACTCAAGTAAGAATCTCCCTATTCCTAGTTCGATTTTGTTAATCAAGCATAATAATTTCTTAATATACTCAACTCCTTGCTACTTGTTAAAAATTCAATCTAATCTCCACTTTTTCAAGCATGAAATGGATATGTAGGGCTTAATCCAGTGTTTGCAATTACTAAATTGACAAATAAGCATGTAAACAAGTAGATAATCAAAACTCATGTAATAATAAGTAAGATAAACTAATACTCATTCATATTGATGCCATAAGAGTTTACAACCCCAGCTATGGAGTTTAGCTACTCTAACTAGAAATGAAAACTACAAGATAAAAAGAAAAGAAATACATAATTAAAGAGTAATTAGGAAAGAAGTTTGATACTCTATGATGAAATTCTTCAAAAACTCCCAAAAGTAGCTATATTTCTTCTCTAAACTTCAAGACTGTGATAATTCCCCAAAGAAAATGCCCTGAAAATCTATTTAAAGCAGTGTAAAAATATGGCAAAATTGCCCCTTCAAATACAAGCGTTCATGAGAAAAATAAGACATTCAAGCCCATTCATTCAATATTAACCACAACCGAATCACAATCCAACATAAGCACAAGTCACATGACTTCGGTTGGTACCAATAATTAATCTAAAGCATATGAATCATTGCAATCTTTTTAAAAATTTATTTTTATGATCAAGTACCAAAACATTCGATCAATCAAAGTAAATAATCCAAGTTATGACACTAAAGCTTCACAATTTGCCTCTTCTTTATACAAGAACTTTCTTTTGTTCATGCATCTCAATTAAGAAAAGAAACGCTTTCACAACTCAAGTTACCATGTGCCCTCACAATCAAGAGAATCCCACTCATATCACAAGCATTTCAAGACAACGGTGGGATATCAAAATAGGAAGAATTAATACTCTCTCACAAGGATGTTCAAATGTTCAAAAGTGATATCATAAATTTGCCCTTTGCGTAAATCATCACTAATGTAGATGCACCTTGTTCAAAATTATTTAGGACTTGAGAAAATATAATGTAGACTTTTGGTTAGAGGCAGGATATCAATATGGGTAATGAGTGACTATGATCTTTCTAAGCACTACAATTTCACACTTTAACTCATCTTCCTTTTCAAACTTTCACCTTTTCTCCTTGTCACCCCTTTATTACATACTCCTTTCCATTTTTTTTCAATGCTAATTTTTTGTCTTCATTTTTTTTAACACTTTATTGATTCATACTTCTCTTTTTCACTATCTATTCTCTCTCCTTTTTTTTCAACTTCTACAATACATTATTCCCATCTCTTTTAGCCTAATTTGTAACTTTAAGTGCTCAAGAAGGTCAGGGCATCAAAAGAGTATAATTACAAAAGGGACAAGGCTTATAATGTGGTTGTTAAATGAAAAGGCTAAGATGCTCAAAGGGGTTGATTAGGATAATCATGTAAAGTGGGTAGGCATAATGAAAGCTCAAGTGTTCATAAAAGTCGAAAATCAAATTTTAAATCAAGTGACCTAGGATTTTGCCTTAAAGCACACTTAGGGCAAGTTCTAAGCCATAAGAGAGACAAAAAACTCAACAATGAACCTTACCACACATGGCACATGCAAAACTCAAGTAGAATATATATTCAAAACTCAATTGAAGCACATGAACTCAAAAAGTCCCATCTAGCCTAGAAGACTGCTTAGTGAACCAAGAACCAAAAAGTGAAGCTTAAAGTCACAAAATTCATCATCAACTTTAATCATTTTTTTCTTTTCTAAATCAACAACTTATATGCCAAAGTTTAAACTTTATTGGTATCAAACAAGCTACAAGACTATGAGCAAGAGGATCACAACAACATCAAAAATCACGAGTTCCCATAAAAAAAATAGCCTCCCCCAAACACAAAAATATGCATTATCCCCAATGCAATCATAGAAAGCACAATAGAAGGGTACAAGATAACTCCCTCGCTCTCGAGGTGAATCTGGGGTAATCACAACATGAGAGTGGTCAAGAGCCAGGGTCTGCTTGCTGAGAAGTAACCCACTCTCTAGATATCCATCAGCAGAAGCTATCTCCACAAGCTCAACATCCTATGTCTGTGTGCCCACATCAGTCTCGCGAGGCTGCTCATCTAAAGTTTTCAAATGACTCAATCTGACAAGGACCGTTTGAAGTGTCTGTGTCAACATAATATCCCTAGCCTCTTATTTTTTCCTCTTTTCTTCTTTCAACTTTTTCTTTGCTCTTTGATTTTCAATTTCGCACTTTTGAGCTCAATCAAATGGTTCAACATATCTTTCATTGGTGCCAAAACTTGAAATTCCTTCGGAGCAACATATGTGAAATTAGAAAACTCCGATGGTAGGGTCTAAGGGTGTCTAGTGGGCTAGATCGATTCGAGCCATCAAAAAAATTTGAATTGATCAGTCTAGGATCAGGTTGGTCCATTTCGGGTCTAATCGATCTGATTCCAAAAGAGTTTAAAGTGATCCATTTGATTTTGGATTATACCAATTCGGGTCGAGCCGGGTTACATTAAAAATATATCTTTTTTTAAAAAATATTTTTCTTAATAAGAAAATAGCATGGTCAAGGAAAATTTTAAAAAATATTAAATAAGAAATTAGGTCAACCGATTTGAGCCAAACCAGGCTGGGTCAGTTACTCGATACTATTTCTAATTTAATGGTATTGTTTCTGACTGATTTTGGGTTCAAGATTACGAAATTAAATCGGATGATTTCAGTTAAAGTACCTAACCCAACCCAGCCCAATCCTTTAGCACTGGGACAGGCTGGATCTATTTTTTACCACGTTGGGCCAATTCAATTCTGGGTCAACCCGACCCGATTAACATCCTTAGTGGGATCACTCCCACTTGTTTAACTAAAGTATTCACCTTGTCATGAGTGCAGAGTGCAACCTTCCCTAACTGTTTGAGAGCTCTCTTCATGACTTCCATTGTTTCATAGATATCTTTCTTAGGAACTGTGCTAGGATCAGTGGAAACTGTGGAAGAGAAAGGTATACTTGAGGTGTCCGGAGAACTAGTGAGAGGAGTGGTGATTAAATGTGGATGAGCATCCTCAGTAGTGGTAGATGCAACTGCAGGAGCCCCAGAAGAAGTAGCTGGCTCACTGAGGGGGGTGGCATAGATAAAGTACAAGACACTGTGGATGATGATGCTCTCTGTGATCCACATGTGATAATTTTCCATTCTTTATCTTCCTCATCATAGAGACCAATGCTTCTGGGATGTGCCTAAAAGGATTACATAAGCTAGGTGTTAGCAACTTAATACCTGATTCGACAATTGGTACGTCGTACTTTGCAAAGATATTTGTTAAGAGCCCAGGGAAAAACATGACATCATCATTAGGAAAAAAACTTATCTCTGATTGCTTTCCCAATTAGTTTACCCACATCAACATGCCATTTAGACATGATATCGACAATTAAGATAACTCTTTTGACTAGAACCTCCTGATAGTTCATCGATGGCATCAATCTGTTGGTGGTCAAATAATTCCAGGCCACAACTGTGTTGTTCAAAGTATCTCATTTTATCTTGCCTTATTTATTCCAGATCGTACTTGAGTCATCCCTCTTAGCAATTTCAGCAACCCACTTTCTTCTAACAGACAAATTTTGGGTAAGTAATGCATCGGTCACCTGACTTTGTCTCTTGCCTCGATTCTCAATAGTGAATTAAATTCTTGTGCATTGAAAGGAACCTTAACCCCTCGAAGAACAAATTGAGATGTTGTGGCTTGCTCTTTTCTTAGCAAAGCATAATCATGAGCAAAGAAATCTCGCATGAGAGTGACACTAATGGGCCAAGACTCAGTGAGAGGTAACAATCATGCTCAAGCAATTCTGTGTGAAAATCCAGATGAGCATCAGGAATGTCTATCATAGGGAACCCAAAATCATCTGCAAATTTTCTTTTCTTCTGACTTGTCAATATATCTTGCACAACTTGAGGAAGTCTCATTGTGTCTTCGACTCCCTACTCAGCTGATGATGTATCTATAGGCTCTATAGGTGGTTCCACGAGTAGATTTAAAGACCTAGAAAATTGGTCTGTGGTCTTGGATTTCTTTGGCACAGAAGAAGGATCACTGATGAACTTACCCTTTTAATCGACCGTGGTGGCATTAAACTTCCCTTTTTGGCCTTAGCCTTTGGTGATATTCACTCTTGCTAGAGTGATAGAGTCTCGAATTTTGGGTAGTTGTTTCCCATGAGCATCCCTTTGGGGCGCTTTTCTCCTTTGATCATTCCTGTTGTTACCACCCTCCGAACTTGTTCCTTTGGATATCATCTTGCCAAAATTAACAAGCTAATGTACAATAGCAAGCATCATTAGGTTAGTCAAAATTAACTCAAAATATTACTCAAGAGCAATTAAGCGACCCCAAAAAATAGAGATACAAGGGAGGACAATAAGGGGTGCATAACCAAGGTTCAACCAAAATTTTCACAAACCCCGGGCTCGTCAGATTGGCCCGGGGCAGATTCTTAATCACATTCATTTGGCAAACTTATGTGCACAACTACTACTCCTCAAATCACAAAATTAAAATGTCCTAGCTTCCCCCAAACTTCAATGATCACACAAGCAATTGTAAATCAAACATGGGTTACTTAAGACTTTACTCATTACATGAATTTTTATCTCAGACAATTTGACAAACACCTAGTATGCATCACTTTTCAATGAGCTTTTGTGATAATGATCTACTACTTACCCTTCCAAAAACATGGAAATTAGAGTTCAAAATCAGTAGCAATAGGGAACAAATCAAATATAGGATGAAATTTTGACTAACAAGTGATATAGATGTATTCTAGCCCTAATTTTTGCACAACTCAAGCCGAGCGCACCATAGAAGATGGACAGAGAAGAGGAGAGAGAGAGAGGAGGAACGAGTGAGAAAGAAAAACATACCCGAGTCATTAAGAGAAAAGAAGAACAAAAGCTCAAAATTAATCGCTTGAAGCTGTTGACAACATTTTCTTTTGCTTTTTCGTGGCTGTGTGAGTGTGTGATTTTGTGCATAGGTGTGTGCTTATGTGAGAGGCTGTGCATGAGTGTTTTTTTTCACGTGACCCATGTTCCTGGCCATGTCATCTAGCCACGCAGATCATCTTTAATTTTTGTACGCCTGGTAACTACTAATAATTCCCACATAGTCTACGTGGATCACATTGACTACCCACGTAGTCTACATGGCCCACTTTGACTACCCACGTAGCCACCATATTTTTTCATGCTTTGCTTGAACTTTTTTTTTTAAGCACCAAACCTGCACACATTCAACACCAAAATATATCAAAATAAAGATGAAAATAAAAATAAAAATGCAAGAAAATTAAAGTAACTTAGGTTTTTTCCCATGAAGCGCCTTATTTAACATCGTGACACGATGCAACATCCATTATTCATCAAGATATCATTGGGGGTTCCCTCAATTCAACTTCCTAAACCATTCTTCAAACTTTAATGGGACCCAAATTATAATGACCGGATCCATTGTTATGGATAAACCATTCGTGCCAATTTTTAGAGTTAGAAAACTCCGGATTTGGGAGTTTGAAATTCTGGCTTGGCTAGCCTCGGACGGTTTTGGAGTGAAGTATGGTCTAGTGAAATTTGGCGGACTTTTCAGAGTCGAATTCGGGTAAGCCGGTATTGAGGTTGATGTGAAGGGATTATTCTGGGACGTCGAGAAAATAAATGTGTTATAAAATGGGGCAATTTGAGAGATTTTAAGACTTTCTGTCCCGTGTAAACCACCATAGCAGAGAAAATACCGCTACATCGGAAGTCAACATCGGTCAGCCTCCGCCATAGCGGCCGACTCCACTACGGCGGTACCGCTATAGCAAAGCGGATTGCTATAGCAGAGCATGATGGGATTTAATGCATAAACTTCCCCAAAATAGTCAGTTTTCAACAAAAATATTTTGGGAGAAGAAGAGGGCGATTTTGGGCGTTTTCATTAGGTTTTCACCATTTTTCATCCTAAAGGTAAGGTTTCTATTCCCCAACCTTCGTACTATCTTTCCTACGCTTTAGAATTGCTAGGCGTGGACTTGAGGGAAGGTTTGGAATGACCTAGGAATAGTAGAATCCAGGGAAAAAGGGATTCTAGGGTGCTAGAGTTCTTGCGTCTTGGTTATGATGAGAGGTGATAATCACTTAGCCATAATTCTATAAAGGTATCCGTTAAAATGATGAATTTAGGTGAATTAATAGTAGGAAATCCCGGAAAAGGGGTGGAATGATCATGAATTGGAATTGGGATTGGGATTTTGCATAATCCGGGTAATTTAGGCTAGTTAATTGACTATCGTTCTTGCATATTTGTTTGTAGACCAAGAACAAGCAAGGGATCCTGAAAAGGGAAAAGCTCTAGTTCAATAGAGCTTGGAATATTTTGAGATGGGTGATGGTTATTAATTTCGGTATGCATTATATGTTTATGTACTTTTTTCTAAATGTTGTATGAGTTGCATGCTTAGGGAATGAGTTAGGAATATTAAGGGTCCGGTTATCAGTCTTGTGAAATGAACTAGGTGTTATTGCTTGTTGGTTTACAAGTTTAATTGTTCATTGTTTGTGACTGTGGATTCTGTGTGACATTCGGTTAGCTCGGGTACCATGCCTGATATGAAATACTAACGGTTGGCTCAGGTACCACGCCTGGTATGGGATAACAAATGATTGGCTAGGGTACCACGCCTGGTACAGGATATTAACTGGTTGGCTCAAGTACCACACCTGGTACGGGTTTACTTATTTGCATTGTGTATTGATTTTGGTTCCATGAGTGGACTGGCTGTGTTTATAATTTATGATATTGCATATGGTCCTTGAGAGGCCGGGTTATTATCATTGGTCTGTGAGTTTGGTCTTGGTGTAGACTGGGTTGCATGTTTAACACTTAGGTGTTGTTTAGGGAGGATCCCAGGGTGGGTCTGGGCTATGAAAAATGATACATTTATTGATTATCATTGATTGTTGACCATGGTTATAAGGGTGGGTTACATGTGGGAACAATCTAGGAAGAGACTTGTAGTCTAGGGATATCTGATGGCTTGTTTACATGTTTCCTGTACTTCTACTTGACTATTATACTATTCATATATTGCTTATTTGAAACTGGCTGATGATCCTACCAGTACACAGTGGTTGTGTACTGATTCTGCACTTGCATTTCTTTTGTGAGTACAGGCAATCTTTCGGCGGTTGACGCACAACCTCACATGTAGGCCTAACGCATCAAGACATCAAAGGTGAGCTGTTTCGATCGAGCTGCCTTGGTTTCTTTCGTACTAGTTGTAGCCCACTTGTTTTGGGCTTAAACTCTGTTTATTTACATTGGGGTTGCATCCCCGTATTCTAGATTTTTGGTACGATGACTTTCAGGTTCTAAGGAGGAATTTCTGCAGGTTATTTATAATAGTGTTGACTTGGTTATTTATTGCTAGTTTACTTATTTGCACACTGGTTTTGAGCTGTTAGAATGATTAAGCTCAGGGTCGTTGCTGGTTTGCTCACCCGAGGGTTGGGTGGGTTCCACTCATGGTGGTCTGGGTCATGACAAAGATGGTATCAGAGCCTTAGGTTCATTGATTTTGTCTTACCAAAATAGGTCTAGTAGAGTCATGCGGAATGGTGCAGAGACGTCCGTACTTTTCTTCGGAAGGCTATAGGACTTTAGGAAAACTATCTCTTCTTTCTTCCTTGTGCTATAATTTGATTCCAATTGGTATCTGGTGATACAAATTGGTATCTGACTCTTTCACTCTTCTGTCCGCAGATAGTTAACACAAGGAACAACAGAGCAAGACAACCGGTCCCAGCCGCGGGTCCGGCGGTCAGAGGCAGAGGCAGGGGTAGGGGCAGAGCCACACCCGTCAGGCCTGAAGCTCAAGCGGCGACAAGAGAGCGAGAAGCAACCCCTTCCCCACCTCAGGAACAGGTTGTCAAAGAAGTGAAAGTTGTTGTTTAGGATGGAGGGGCGTAGGAGGAGGCAACACCAACTCGAGGTGCGGGCCTTCCCCCTATGACGCCTGAAGCATTTCAGCAGGTTTGGAACTTCCTAACTGGTTTGGTTGGTGCCGAAGCCACCCCCGCGGGTGTTGTAGATCAGGCTCTGGGCACTCAGCCAGCAGTTACTACAGCTCCTAGGATGGATGCAGCTTCAGGCACTGGTGACTTCTTCAGGACAATGCTAAGCCCGGTAATGACAGGGAATGAACATGAGATGCTGACTAAGTTCCTCAAACTGAAACCTCCTACATTTCAGGGTACTGATAAGGAAGATGCCTATGAGTTCATCTTGGATTGTTATGAAAGGTTGCACAAGCTGGGTATCGTGTGACAGCATGTGGTTGAGTTCATCGCGTTTCAGCTGCAGGGTGATGCTAAGCAATGGTAGAGGTCTCATGTGGAATGTCGACCATCGACCTTGCCTCTATTGACTTGGGAGGAGTTTCATGCTCTCTTCTTAGAGAAGTATGTACCACGTACTTTGAGGGACAGGAAAAATGATGAGTTCTTGAATTTGAAAGAAGGTAGCATGTCGGTCTCTGCTTATGAGGCTAAGTTTCATGCCTTGTCTCATTTTTCTATTCAGTTGTTGGGGTCTGAGGAAGAGAGAATCCGATTATTTGTGATGGGCTTGAACACTGACTTGCAAGTATTATTCATGCACATGACTTCAGCAGGGAAGGGATTCAATGAGGTAACAGATTATGTTAAGAAATTAGAAGGGGTCAAGCAAATGGGGCAGGCTAAAGTGTTAGCCAAGAAGTCCTGGAATGATGGAAACTTTAGTGGCTCGTACTTCAGGGGCCATAATCAGCAGGTATACTCAGCCCATCTTATTCAGTCAGCTCTGCCAACTACTACAGGTGGTCGTCCGGGAGATAATCAGCAGTTTTCAGCTCCTAGAGGCCAGGGAGCTTCTTACACATCTGCCAGCAGGCCTACACTTGATCGTGGTTGTTTCCATTGTGGTGATCTGGGCCACTTTAAGAGGGAGTGCCCTCACAGGCAGACTGGTAATTAGGTTCAGCAATAATCTAAGGCCGTGATCTCGGCAGGTCGAGGTGGTTATGCTAGAGGTCGTCCACAGGGTGGATGAGGTAACTTTCAAGGAGGTCGGGGAGACAGAGGGAACGGCAGCACGGGCAGGGGTGTGGCGCAGCCAGCCAAGGAAGTAGCTCAGATTGATGACCGGGCTCAGTGTTATACGTTTCCAGGAAGGTCCGAGGCTGAGGCATCAGACGTGGTGATCATAGGTACCATTCTAGTATGTGATAAGATGGCTTCCGTGCCTTTTGACCCAGGTTCTACATATTCATGTATGTCTGTGAATTTTGCTTTGGGTCTAGATTTAAATTGTAATATCCTTGATTCCCCTATCCATGTTTCCACCCCGGTTGGAGAGTTTGTGATTGTGACTCATGTCTATCATAATTATTCTGTTGTATTTGTGGGGTTGCATACTTGGGTAGACTTGGTAATTCTGGATATGGTAGACTTCGATGTCATTTTGGGCATGACCTGGTTATCCCCTTATCATGCCGTGTTAAATTATAACACCAAGACTGTGGCTCTAGAAATTCTGAGTAAGGATAGGCTAGAGTGGGAAGGAATGTACAGGCCTAAGCCGGCCAAGATAATATTGTTTGCTCGGGCTAGGAAGCTAGTGGGAAGAGGGTATCTAGCCTTTTTGTCTCATCTCCGGGATGACAATATGGAGTCCCCATCTATTGAGTCAGTTCTAGTTGTTTCAGAGTTTTGAGAGGAGTCCCCATTTGCCTGTTATGCCTCCGGACAGGGATATCGATTGTATTGACTTGGAGCCGGGCACTCGCCTAATTTCCATCCTCCATATCGTATGAATCCTGCAGAGTTAAGGGAACTTAAGACTCAGCTTCATGAACTCCTAGATAAGGGATTCATCCATCCCAGTGCTTCACCTTGAGGTGCTCCGGTCTTGTTTGTGAAGAAAAAGGATAGTAGTATGCCGATGTGCATAGATTACAGGCAGTTGAATAAGGTGACCATCCATAATAAGTACCCTTTTACCTTGTATAGATGATCTGTTTGACCAGTTACAAGGTGCATATATGTTCTCAAAAATCGACTTGAGTTCAGGGTATCATCAGTTGAAGATTAAGCCCAAGGACATTCCTAAAACTGCTTTTCGAACTCAGTATGGGCATTACAAGTTCTTAGTGATGTCGTTTGGTTTGACTAATACGCTGGCAACATTCACGTGTTTGATGAATAAGGTCTTTAAAGCTTATTTGGATTCATTCGTCATCATTTTTATTGATGATATTTTGATTTATTCTAAGAGTAGGGAGGAGCATGCTAGACATCTCCGTATTGTGTTGGAATTGTTAAGGCGCCAGAAACTTTATGCTAAGTTCTCCAAGTGTGAAATTTGGTTGACTTCGATTGCATTCTTAGGGCATGTGGTGTCAGAAAAGGGGGTGATAGTGGATCCCCAAAAGATTGAGGTAGTCAAGAGTTGGGTCTGGCCTAGCTCTGTGACTGAAGTAAGTAGTTTTGTTGGGCTCGCAGGCTACTATCGTAGATTTATCAAGGACTTTGCATCTATTGCCACTCACTTGACAAGGCTGACTCAGAAAGAGGTACCATTTGTGTGGTCTGATAAGTGCGAGGAGAGCTTCCAAAAGCTCAAGACACTTCTGACCACGACTCCTATTTTGTCTTTGCCGGTTGAAGGTAAAGACTTTATTATTTATTGTGATACTTCACATTCGGGTTTGGGTGTTGTGTTAATACACGACAGGAATGTGATGGCCTATGCATCCAGAAAGCTGAAAGTTCATGAGAGAAATTACCCAACCCACGATTTAGAGTTGGCAGCGGTGGTGTTTACACTCAAGATTTGGAGACACTATCTCTATGGTGTCAAGTGTGAGGTGTTCACTGATCATCACAGTCTGCAGCATGTTTTCACTCAGAAGGACTTGAATTTGAGGCAGAGAGGTGGATAGAGTTGTTAAAGGACTATGATATGACCATTCAGTACCATCCGGGTAAGGCTAATGTGGTGGCAGACGCATTAAGCCGGAAGACAGTTAGCATGGGCAGTTTGGCTTGTTTGGGGGTGTCCAAGCGACCACTGGCAAGGCAGATTCAGGCCTTGGAATCTAGGTTCATGCACTTGGGTATCTCAGAAAAGGGTGGAGTATTGAGGTAAAATCTACATTCATAGAAAATATAAAGACCAAATAGTTTCAAGATTTGCAGTTGAGCAGGCTTCGGAGTAAGGTAATATCCGGAGAGTCTGGGGATGCCACGTTGGATTCTAGCGGCATGTTAAATTTCAAAGGGAGAATTTGTCTTCCTCGAGTTGATGAAATTATTCAGAATGTATTAGCAGAGGCTCATGGCTCACAGTATTCGATTCATCCGGGTGTAACCAAGATGTATAAGAATTTGAGATAGGTTTACTGGTGGCCCGGGATGAAAAGGGACATAGCTGAGTTTGTGTCCAAATGTCAAAATTGCCAGCAGGTAAAATATGAGCACCAAAGACCTGCAGGACTACAGAGGATGCCCATTACAGAGTGGAAGTGGGAAAGGATAGCCATAGACTTCGTGGTGGGTCTTCCCAAGACTATGGGGAAGTATGACTCTATTTGGGTCATTATCGATAGGCTGAACAAGTTAGCTCATTTTATTCTGGTCAGGGTGGATTACAATTCTCAGCAATTGGCTAATATTTATGTGAAAGAGATCATGAGATTTCATGGGGTACCACTGTCCATCATTTCAGATAGGGGTACGCAATTTACCTCTACGTTTTGGGGTAAGTTACATGAAGAGTTGGGTACACAACTCACTTTTAGTACAACCTTCCATCCTCAGACTGATAGTCAATCGGAGAGGGCGTTTCAGGTATTGGAGGACATGCTGAAAGCATGTGTGATTGACTTCGGGGGTCATTGGAACCAATTTTTACCATTGTGCGAGTTCTCGTAACAATAATAGCTACCACTCCAGTATCGACATGACACCATTCGAGGCTCTATATGGCAGGGGTTGTAGATCACCTATAGGGTGGTTTGAGGAAGACGATGTAAAGCCTCTGGGCGTGGACTTGGTAAGGGAAGCATAAGAAAAGGTAAGAGGCATTCAGACCAAGTTGCTAGCGGCCCAAAGCAAGCAAAAAGAATATACGGATCGCAAGGTAAGGGACATAGATTTCCAAGTTGGTGAACATGTATTGTTGAAAGTGTCACCAATAAAGATAGTTATGCATTTCGGCAAGAAGGGCAAGCTCAGCCCTCGGTTCATCAGACCATTTGAAGTTCTTGAGATCGTAGAGCCAGTGGCTTACAGATTAGCACAGTCGCCCAGTTTGTCGGGTGTCCATCCGATATTTTATGTATCCATGCTAAAGCGATACCATGGGGGTGGGGATTACATCATCAAGTGGGATGAGGTGTTATTTGATAAGAATATTCTCTGTGAAGAGGAACCGGTTTTGATTCTTGATCGGGATGTCCAGAAATTGAGGACAAGGGTGATCAGTATGGTAAAGGTTCAATGGAAGCATCGTCCGATTGAGGAAGCCATTTGGGAAACCGACAAGGACATGCGGGACAAGTACCCGCACATGTTTGATGATCTAGGTACTACTCTTTTCGCTCTTTACTTTCCGTATTTTCGAGTTTGATCATTCGAGGATGAACGATGGGTAAATTGGTATCTATTGTAACGACCAGATCCGTCGTTATGGGTAACCATTCGTGCCAATTTTTAGAGTTAAAAAACTCAGGGTTTGGGAGTTTAAAATTCTGGGTTAGGCTAGCCTCGACCGATTTTGGAGCGAGGTATGGTCTAGGACAATCCGGGTAAGGATTGGGTTAAGTGTTTTAATTTGAGCTAGTTTTCCATTTAGCTAAGATATAAAGGAGTCCGGGGGACTTTTCGTAATCGAATTCGAGTAAGTAGAACTCTCGGTATAAAGGTTGACATGAAGGGGTTATTCTGGAATATCGGAAAAATATGTGTGCTGTAAATTAGGGTAATTTGAGGGAGTTTACGACTTTTTATCATGTGTCAACCGTACTGCCATAACGACCTCCACCATAGCTGAGAAAATACCGCTACAGCAAAAGTCAACGTCGGTCAGCTTCTGCCATAGTGGTCGACTCCACTACGGTGGTACCGCTATAGCAGAGTGGACCGCTATCGTGGAGCGTGATAGGATTTAATGCAGAAATTTTTCCAAAATAGTCAGTTTTCAACAAAAATGTTTTGGGAGAAGAAGAGGGTGATTTTGGGCGATTTCCATTATTTTTTCACCGTTTTCATCCTAAAGGTAAGGTTTCTACTCCCCAACCTTCGTACTATCTTTCCTACGCTTTAGAATTGCTAAGGGTGGACTTGGGAGAAGGTTTGGAATGATATAGGAATGGTAGAATCCGGGGAAAAAGGGGATTCTAGGAAGCTAGAGTTCTTGGGTCTTGGTTATTGATGAGGGGTGATGATCACTTAGCCATAATTCTCTAAAGGTATCCGTTAAAATGATAAATTTAGGTGAATTAATGGTAGGAAATCTCGGGAAAGGGGTGGAATGATCATGAATTGGCTTGGGGATTGGGATTTTGCATAATTCGGGTAATTTAGGCCAGTTAATTGACTATAGTTCTTGCATATTTGTTTCTAGACCAAGAACAAGCAAGGGATCCTAAAAAGGGGAAAGATCGGGTTCAATAGAGCTTGGAATATTTTGAGGTAGGTGATGGCTATTGATTCCTGTATGCATTATATGTTTGTGTACTTTTGCCTAAGTGTTGTATGAGTTGCATGCTTAGGGAATGAGTTAGGAATGTCTAAGGGTCATGTTATCAGTCTTGTGAAATGAACTAGGTGTTATTGCTTGTTGGTTTACAAGTTTGATTGTTCATTATTTGTGACTGTGGATTCTGTGTGCTATTCAGTTGGCTCGGGTACCACGTTTGGTACAGAATACTAACGGTTAGCTCGGGTGCCACGCTTGGTACAGGATAACAAATGGTTGGCTCGGGTACCACGTCTAGTATGGGATATTAACTAGTTGGCTCGGGTATCACGCCTGGTACGGGTTTACTTATTTGCATTGTGTATTAATTTTGGTTCCATGAGTGGACCGGCTGTGTTTATGATTTATGATATTGCATATGGTCCTTGAGAGGTCGGATTATTATCATTGGTCTGTGAGTTTGGTCTTGGTGTAGATCGGGTTGCATGTTTAACACTTAGGTGTTGTTTTGGGGGGATTCCAGGGTGGGTCCGGCTATGAAAAATGGTACATTTATTAATTATCATTGATTGTTGACCATGGTTATAAGGGTGGGTTACATGTGGGAACAAACTAGGAAGAGACTTGTAGTTGTCGCGCCCCATTTTTCTCGCGAAAAAAGTGGGCCATCGACGTGACAACTCTTTTTTGATAGAAAAGAGTGAAGAGTCGCCACCTAACAAATTTAAGGTGCGTTAGGGCACCATTCTAACTAACTATGACTAAATTAATTTAAGGTCTACATCACCAGAAATCGGGTAAGGGTTCAAGTTACCTCAAAAGGAAGGTGTTAAGCACCTTTCGAGGTCCACAAATGTGGGTCCCTGCCGGATTCGTTATTTATATGGGGAGTATATGATAAACAAAGATCGGTTAATAAATTCAAGTAAAAATCTTATTTTTAAAATAAACAGATAAGCTAGGCTAATTAAATTATTAATAAATCTAAGTGAAAAAGAAATAGGCGCAAATTACAATTAACATACATGAACGAGTAAATAAGAAGCGAGATAAGCAAGAGAACAGAATTGACACAAATGATATAAATAAGATAACTTAATTACTAAGTGACTTAGTTAACTACCCCAAACAAATGGAAAGAAACAAACTTAGGTTAATTTTAACCTATTTGGATCAGCGCCCGACTTATTTATCGAAGACAATTCCGAAGACATTTGTCGTATTCTGCTCGGGTCAATTTCCATCATGTCCGTCTATCTACCCGCCTAAGTTGGTTATTAAGATTATTATTAGCCTAAAGCTCGTACTAAAGAAATGAAAAAGTCTAACGTACCTTAGTATGCCTACCCGTCTCGACTTAATATCCAAGAGGCATTGGACTACTATTTGAATATGGGTCTAGACAAATAAAACCTAAGGTTACTAATTAGACTCAAGCTTTAACGTCAAACAAAACAAGAAACACTCAAAACATGTAGCACGTAACAGTCTCAAGTAGGCCTCTTATTTAATTTAAAGATAGCTGGTTAAAATAATTCACACATTTAGCTTTTTATATAGTTAAACCTATGGGCATGATATCTAGTGATTTTAACATGCTAACACTGTTTTTAACAAACCTATAGGCAAGATCTATGATTTTAAAATGATAAGATTGATTTAAATCCTACAAGCATGTCTTTAAGTTAAAGCAGATTTATACCTATAGGCATGCTTTCTAAGTGAAGGACTGATTTAAACATATTAGATGATCAATCATTTACAACTACTGCACATGCTGCCTACTATTTAAAGATTGATTAATTAATTTAAAGTCCTAATGACATAGTGTTTAAGCCACATTAATGTGTACAAACATGTTGAAAGTTGACTTGACCCTATTAATTATTTTAATATGCTGAAAACTGATAGCCAATTAAACTGCTGAAATAGATTTTAACTCACATGTGGCTCTTAATTTAAAGGCTGAAACTGATTTTTAAACCTATAACATGGTAACTAATTTGATGATGCTAGAACAAATTTTAAATCATATGACATGATAACTACATGAATTACTATGCTAAAACGAATTCAAATCCTATAGGCATGATACCTAAATGAATTAATATGCTGAAGCAAATTTAAATCCTATAGGCACGATATCTAAATGAAGTAACATGTTGAAAATGATAGTCAGATAATTGAATATGCTGAAAAAGGGGTTTTAACATGCTGAAATTGAATTAATATGCCGAAATAAATTTGAATCTTATAAGCATGATATCTGACTAAAGTTGAAACATATATTAATCACATAAGCCTGGTTTAAAGTGACGAAACTGATTTAAAACTGAAATTGAATTAATACCTATAGTCATGTTTCTACGTTAATTTTATTAAACACGTTTTGAATAACAGATAACAGATAGTTTGCCCCTCCCCCATAGCAACCCCCTAAAGTATTTCATTTATTATCGAAGTTTATACAATAATTATTACAGACCAATTAAGGAATGAGAATAAAATAAGACAGATCTAAGCTTTGGAGACTCCCAAATCTCGAGCGGCTCTTCATTGTGTAACCATCTTCTAATGGAAACCTGTTAAATATAGCATAGGATTCGAAAGATCCTAGTATGACCCATGAAACTACCCTCGACATGTTAGAGTTCCTGAGAATCTCAAGGATTCTAGGCAATGCTTATGTCGAGGCATGGGAATACATTAGGACCTCCGTATTCCACAAAATACAACGAAAACAAAACCAAGCCAGAAGCAACGGTAATCACATAAACCAACCAGTCAAACAACATAAGCCAACTAACAAGTTCATGCTAACAATGGTTTAATGCAAACAGAAATATAAGTTCTAAATTGACATCCTATAAGCATGTTTTTATAAACAAATCACAGAACAATCATGGCTAAACACAGATGGATACATATTCCAAACTAAACGTAAACATGCATATGAATTGAAATCTGCATCGATAAAACACTAACCAATTATCCGCAAATAACAGGATATATTCAAATCCTTCACAATTAGCAATAAGTAGCCCTTATCAACCAAGAAGAGAAGTTAAAAATATGAGTAGTAGTGTCTGTAAAGTCTCTCCTCTAATGAAAAGAGAGATTGTCCTTATATATTATAGCAAAGAACTCACTTAAGGGAAGAAAAATAATTCACAGCGTGAATTAGGGAAAAGATTTTATCTTTATCCCCAGAGATAATCAATTTGCCATAATTTATCACAAAGAAAATAGTAGGAAAAGCTATTAAAGAAAGCAAAAATATTATAAAAATCAATCATGGGAATTCTTTTACTTAAACAGAAAAATGAATTGGGCAAGTTCAAATTTACCTTTTAACAGAATAGGTAAACCAATCAAGATGTACAAAACAAATCACAACTTGCCATAAATAACGAAGTAAAAGTTGTCTATACTACCTAGAAAGGGAAAAATCATTTAGTACAGAGTTTACCATAAACAGGCAAGTACGAAAATTATGACAATCATTTAAGGGAGGGAAAACATTCAGAAAAACTAACCAAAGGATCATTTTCCTTAAACAATGAGGGGCTGAATCAATTAGGAGCCAAATAATGTCGATATTACCATAATTAGACAAATAAAAATCTGTCCAAACTAAAGAGAATAGCAAGCCAGTTAATATGTCAAATTTACCTTTTGCTAATAGGCAGATCAATCAACATATCTCAATCAATGTTCAACGAAATAGGCAAGTATTAAGATTATCCAAAATGAGTTAGAGGAAAATTAATCAGATTGTCACACGAAATCAATCAAACGACTATTTCCCAAGTAGAAACAAATTGATTAGACGCAGATGAATTCAACTTGCGCAAGAAAGGAGGTAAATCAGGCAAAGTACCATACAACATATGAATCAAGTCTATTTTATGGCTCTAAGATGATCCTAGAGATCAACATCAACCATGTAAGAACAAGTTTTGGAACAAAGCATCACAATACTATTTTAATTTCCAATAGTCAATAGACATCTTTGAAAAGAATGGAATCAGAACATGCTTAGACATCGCTCATAATCGAATTTTCAAAACTAAATTTATAGCAAAGCTTTGTAAAAAAAATGATTTCCAACATACAGTAATCGGCGTAAGTAATCAGTCACAAATCAGTAAAATTAAATGAGCATGCATAAACCCTCATAGATGGATTTTGAATCTTAGAACCTGTAGTAAGAGAAAATGAGATGAAGCAGAGGATGATACATCCGGGCACAAATCGCAACACAGGTGAAACCTCAGTCGGATCTGCAAGATCCGTTTTTCTGTTCATCGGAATCCTCCGCCGTTCATCGGAGAAACAAGAAACTTTTGGGGTTTTGGGCGGAGTCCGGGTGGCTGTTTGGTAGAGCTCCGCCGGCTGGTGGGGTTTTGGTGGCGATGAAGAGGGGAGTGAAGGTGGTTGTGGGGTTGATGGCGGTCCGCCGCCCGTCGGCATAGGAGAAGAGAGGGAGAGCTTGGGAAGAGAGAGAAGGGGCGGTCCCTGGACCGCCGCGGCTGGACGTTTTGCCGTCGGTGATGGTGGTGTCGACGAAGAGAGAGGAAGAGAGAAGAGGGGTGGAGGCGACTGGTGGGAGTGAAGGAGAAGTGGGAAAATGTCGTTAGGGTTTTGGGGGGGAGTATAATGTAAAAGGAAAGAATAATGGGAGCTGATCTCAGCCGTTGATCATATTAGATCAACGGTTGAGATTCAATCTTAATGCGGGTCAGGTGGAGCGGGTCAGGCGTACCCGAAATAGATTAAATGGGTTTGGGCAGTTGAAATTGACATTGGTTATTTAAAATTAGGCCAAATTAACTCAATTTAGGCTAGAATTGAAAGAAATTGACTATAAAAAGGCTAGAATTTAAATAAATTAGATTAAAGGAGACTAGAGTTTAAATAAATTGGGAATGAAATTGAAATTGGGCTGCTATTTAATAAATAAAATACTACATATATAATTTAATAGGTAAAATAATAACTAACGATAATTATCAGACAAAAAAATATTATTTAAAATCTTAAATTTATGACATGTAATATTACACGAAATTTATGATAAAATAGTAATAATTAAGAAATAAATTATATATTTATAAATTGTATACAAATTTAAAAGTGTCAAGACGGCGATGAAATACATGATTTATTTAGTAAATAAAAGCAATACGCGAGAAAAATTAAGCTTAAAAAATAAGAATACCTAGTAAAATAACAGCCCGTGAGAGGTATACGGAGGTCAAAATTGGGTGTCAACAGCTGCCCCTTCCTTGCTCGGGAATGAAGGATGAATTGGCGGGCAAGGAATGTTGACTAATAGCCAATTTTGTCCGATCGGGGGGACGATTCTTTTGGGAATCAAAAAAAAAATAGAGGGGGTTGTGAAATGATGTGGCCGAGACTTCAGTTTCAAGTCGCCTACATATCTCGGGTCTTACAAGAATCAGGCCGTGTGTAGTTCTAGATTTAGAAATGAACGAGGCTTCTAAAGAAGATATACGACTGAAATTTCGCACGAAGACACAGTTGGCACGAGTTGATGAGATTTAAACGATTAGCTGAGAATAGGACGCGACCGACGGCCCAGTGTTGGTGATATAAGGATAAGAAAGGTTGTGTTTTGGAAGAGAAGACGATGGTTAATCTCGTTTCTTGGCTTGTTCAACTTTCGGTGTCTGCAATTTCTATTATAACTAGATAAAAGATTATCATTTAAATAAAATAAAGTAAGAAATGATACAGGTTCTTTTTAAGACCATGGAAGGTTGCTTAAAACGGTAAAAATGATGTTTTTAGCGATGATATCTCAGGGTCATGATACGTAAAATTTAATCCTCAGGCCATGAAATGATGTCCGCGGGCCGTGACAATGATGCCTTTAGACGATGACGCCTTTGGAGCATGATAAGCAGAAAGTAAATCCTTAGGCCATGAAATGATGTCCGCAGGCCATCAAAATTATGCCTTTAGACTATGACGTCTTCGGAGCATGATAAGACAAAATTAAAGAAAGCGTATCTGTTTTGAGTGGCATAGCATGACGTTTGGTAGCTTCTGAATACTTTGTTCCATGGTAGCTTGTTGTGATTCGATGCGATCTCGGGCTCACTGCAATCTCGGGCACAATGCAATTCTGGGGCCAAATACAATCTTGGGCTCAATCAAAATTCTCGGGCGTAGTGCGATTCTCGGGCCAAAATGCAATCTCGGGCGCAATGCAATTCTCGAGCCAAATGCAATCTTGGGCTCAATCAAAATTCTCGGGCCAAATACAATCTCGGTCTCAAATGCATTTCTCAGGCGCAGTGCAATTCTCGGGCTCAATGCAATTCATGATTCTCGAGCACAATGCAATCTCGGGCTCAAATGCATTTTTTGGGCAAATATAATTCTTGAGCCAAATGCAATCTCGGACATAATGCAATCTCGAGCCAAATGCAATCTCGGGCTCAAATGCATTTTTTGGGCAAATATAATTCTCGAGCCAAATATAATTCTCAGGCTTAACGCAAGCTCGGGCCAAATGCAATTCTCGAGCCAAATATAATTCTCGGGCCAAATGCAGTCTCGGGCGACATATAATTCTCGGGCAAAATATAATTCTCGGGCCAAATGCAATCTCAGGCCAAAATGCAATTCTCGGGCCAAATATAATTCTTGGGCCAAATGCAGTCTCGGGCCAAATATAATTCTTGGGCCAAATATAATTCTCGGGCCAAATGCAGTCTCGGGCCAAATATAATTCTCGTGCCAAATGCAATCTCGGGCCAAAGTCATCTCGGGCATAATGCAATCTCGGGCCAAATGTAATTATCAAGCCGAATGTAATTGTCGGGCTTAATGCAATTCTTCTTTGAGGAGATAGAGTAGCTTAGCTTTCTTGCCATATTTTGATGACGGTGTTTGTCTTGATGTTGCTGAGACAATTCTCAGATTTGTACCTACTAGTTCTGCGTTCAAAGAAAAATTGTTAATTTGTAAAAAGGGGAGGTTGATTTGTGCATCTGCTCTTGGGTGCATCTGTCCATCCTTGTTATGTGTCTGCGGGCTGTTGCACTCTCTTCGGGCACTCACTCGAGCAAATAAATAAATAAGCTTTGAAATCGTATTTTGAAATAACTTGCTTTGAAAAGGGAAGGGAAATGTTAAAAAAAACAAAAATATTGTTGAATCATAAACCGTGACATGCTTTGAGACATCACAACATCTTATCATCTTTGCGTTTGGAGTGCAGCTCCGATGAAATTTTTGAGGGCTCTCAAAAATTTCTGCCCCAGTGTAGAACTTGTCTTTCGGCTAGAAAATTTTGTAGAATGAGCGGTCGCTTGTTGCGAATTTTGAGGTTCCCTCAAAATTCTGCCCCAGTCTTACGATTCATGGTAATGCTTTTCAGATGGAATTTTTGAGATCCTCTCAGAAATTATGCCCCAGTTATAGTGCTTGACAAGGGAAAATGAAAGGTTTTATTATGATAAGACCCAACTCCATAGGAGCGCCCACGTATCCCTCTTAAACGGAAATCATGTCGAACGTAGTTCCACTTAGAAGGTAAGGAAGCATAACATAAATAACTTTCTCTTAACTTCTCAGATGAAGTATCTTCTGACAGCGTCGGAATTGATAGGCTTAGGCCACACTTCACCATCCATTTCCGCTAGTACGAGTGCTCCTCCTGTCAGAACCCGATGGACCATGTAAGGACCTTGCCAATTTAGTGCATATTTTCCTTTAGCCTCGTCTTGATTTGGAAAGATCCATTTTAGGACAAGTTGCCCCGGTGTAAAATGCCTTGGTCTGACCTTCTTGTTGAAAGCTTTGGCCATTCTATTCCGATAGAGTTGACCGTGACAAATTGCATTTATCCTCCTCCCATCAATGAGTGCCAGTTGTTCCATTCTACCTCGCACCCATTCAGCATCACTCAGTTATGCTTCCTGAATGATCCTTAGGGAAGGTATCTCTACTTCAGCAGGTATCACAGCTTCAGTACCATAAACCAGAAGATAAGGAGTGGCCCTTGTAGAAGTCCTCATCGTAGTATGATATCCCAACAATGCGAAGGGTAGCTTCTCCTTCCAGTGTCTGTAATTGTCAATCATCTTACGCAATATCCTCTTGATGTTTTTGTTCGCAGCCTCGACTGCTCCGTTCATCTGTGGCCTATAGACTGTAGAGTTTCGATGGTTGATCTTGAACTGCTCACACATTGCTTTCATCAGATCACTGTTGAGATTGGTGCCATTATCTATAATAATTGACTCAGGAACTCCAAATCGACAGATAATATGATCTTGGACAAAATCAGCTACAACCTTCTTTGTGACAGACTTATGTGAGGTAGCCTCGACCCATTTGGTGAAATAATCAATAGCAACCAGAATGAACCTATGTCCATTGGATGCGGCAGGTTCGATAGGACCAATAACGTCCATACCCCAAGCTGCAAATGGCCAAGGAGAGCTGGTGACATGGAGTTCGTTGGGAAGAACTCGAATCATGTCGGTATGCGTTTGGCATTGATGACACTTTTACACATAACGAATGCAATCCGTCTCCATAGTCAACCAAAAGTACCCGGATCTCAGTAGTTTCTTGGCCAAGGTAAATCCGTTCATGTGAGGGCCGCAAGTTCCAGCGTGGACTTCTTCAATCAAACTAGAAGCTTCTCTAGCATCAACACACCTCAGCAGTCCTAAATCAGGAGTCCTCTTGTACAAGATTTCTCCGCTTAAGAAGAATTGGTTAGCTAACCTCCGAATAGTGCGCTTTTGAATACTTGTGGCATTTTCTGGATAATCTCCATTTTTTAAGTATCCCTGGATATCAACATACCATGGCTTTCCATCTAACTCCTCTTTGATATGGAAACAATACGCAGGCTGCTCGTGAGTATGAATAGGGATGGACCACCACCTCTTGATAGTCCCATTCAAACTTGAGGCATTGATGCAGAGTAGAGGACACCGCTCCTGCCATGTGAAGCCATGGGCTACCAAGTAACATATTGTAGGAAGCTGGGATATCCATTACTTGGAGAACAATGGAGAATGTGGCAGGTCCAATCAATGCATCGAGGGTAATTTCGCCAATGGTATCTCTTTGAGAGCCGTCGAAAGCCTTCACATTCATTCTCCAAGTCTGAATCTTAGAAGTGTCAACCTCTAGCCTTGTCAGTGTGGCGAGGGGGCATATGTTTAGACCAGAGCCTGGATCGATCAATACCTTTATTATCACCTTATCCTCATACTGCATGGTGATGTGCAAAGCATCATTGTGCGCTCTTTCTTGAGGCGGTAACTCATCCCCGTGAAAGGATATTTTATGAGCCTCGAATACCTGTCCAACCATATGGGCTACCTCTCCACCAGTGATATTAGCCGGTACATAAGCCTCGCTAAGAACCCTCATTAGAGCTTCTGGTAGAAGTCGGTAAAAGTGACAAAATAGAGATTTGTGCCGAAGTTTTGCTCAGCTGATCTACAACGAAATATTCCTTTGCTTGTACCTTCTTCCAAATGTCATTCTCCTCAACCTCTACAACTGGTTGTTTTCCCTTGCTAGAACTTCCCTGAGCCAGATTTTCAGGCATGTAGATTCTGCCAGATCGAGTCACACCCTGAGCGGCGTCAGCCTCTGCTACCTTTACCTTTCCCGAAATATCACGTTCATAATTCCATGGTACTGCGTGGGGATCATAAGCAACTGGAGTAGCTCAATATACAGTAAATGTGGATTTGGGAGCAGCCACCTCTACTTCAAATATAACCTATTTCTGTGCCAGAGCAGATGTTTGTGACACCATCACGACATCCCCCTCTTTCTTGATAACCCAAATAGAGCCTTCCAGATCCGCTGCTTCTCCAACCTCCAACATGTTGACCTGATGATTTGGGAGTGGATTGTTGGTGACGTTCGAAGCTGGGTCCTTCAACTGAATAAGCTTTGTATCAATCAACTTCTAAATTCGATCCTTGATTGAGCGGCATACTTCAGTAGTATGTGAACCTTTCATCCCCGAATGTTACGCACAGACTTTGTTAGGGTCGTACCATTTGGCCTGAGTGTCTACAGGTAAAGCGATAACGGGAGTGATGAGGCCAGCTACCCTTAATCTTTCATACAACTGGGCAATTACTTCAGCCAAAGGAGTATACTTCTTGACCGGCCTTTTTTAGAAATTGGCTCGGGGTCTGTAATTTGGATTAGGTGGGGGAGATTGGAATTGAGAAGGCTGGGCACTATAAACAGGGTGCGAGGGAATTTGGTATGAGTATGTAGGCATTTGATAAAGAGGGATAGGGTATGGAGATTATTGGTATAGTGGAGGGTGTGTTGTAGGCGTTTGGGAAATGAGTGGGGTTTTGAAATCCTGTGCCATCATCAAAGTCCCCACTTCTTTTTTCTTTCGATTTTCAGCAGTTCCGCCAGATTGTAGGGACTTACTGGTAGCCTGTAGAGCCTCCAGATTGATAATGCTACCACTTTTGATGCCTTCCTTTAGTCTTTCCCCAAGCTGGATGATCTCTGCGAAACTCTTTTCCGTGATGAGCATCATCTTTTCATAGTACTGTGGTTCCTGGGCCCGAATAAAATAATCTTTCATTTGAGCCTCGTCCATTGGAGGTCGGGCTCTGGCCGCTTCAGCTCTCCATCTCAAGGCATATTCCCAAAATAATTCATTAGGCTTCTTCTTCAGGTTTTGAATGTGAAACCAATTTGGGGCGTTGTCCATATTGAATCCAAATCTTTCTACAAAATCGGAGGCCATGTCAATCCATCTGGACCACTTTCTGGTATCCTGCTCAATGTACTAGGTTAAGGCCTCCCCGGTAAGGCTTCTCATGAACAGTTTCATCCGTATTTTCTCATCTCTTCCTACTCCCACCAGCTTATCACAGTACATTCTTAAGTGTGCTTTGGGATCCCCGGTCCTATTGAATAACTCATATTTGGGAGGTTTGTACCCCTTCGGTAATTCAACGTCTAGGTGCATACATAGGTCTTCATAATTCAGACCCTTCACCCCTCTAATGCCCTCTATATGTTACAGTCTATTGGTGATATGCTCTAACTTTTTGACCATGTTCTGTATTAACCGGTCTTTTTCTGAAGGCTCTGGCTCAAGCTGGTGCTGAACAAAAGGAGCAGTTTCCACGTATATGGGGTTCAGGTTATAATTTCCTGGAACGTGGGTAGGGACTATATTTGGAGTGGTTTGGGAGTTTTGTGGAGCTAAGAGGGTAGGATACTGTGGTGGAGGACATTGGCTAGTCCTTGGAAAAACGTAAGTATGCTGCAAGTCATTTTGTGGTTGTGGTATATTGGGTATAGTTTGGAGTTTTGCGGCGGTATTGTCCTCGACCGTCAGGTCACGAGGACTGTTCAAAGTGAAGGACAACTTGGCCAAATTACGAACTTGCGCCAGTTCATCCTGTAAGTCAAGGATTCTCTGCTCCATTTGTAATATTAGCTCATCACGGTCTCCACCAACACTTTCTGAGACTTCCTTACTCTTACTAGCACTATTGTCACCCATTTTATATTTCCTTTCACGATTTGGACTCGGAGGAGGAGGAGGAGGAAGAGTCCCTTTTGATCTAGTATGATATCCCAGCATACACAAATCAACCTTTGGGAAGGGAGTAAGAGTAAGACAAAATCAACAGAAACCAAGTTAGTAGTAAGATATTTATTCTAAAGATAAACACATTGATTGCGAAAAATAAACGTCCTAAATGCAAGGGGCCTCGTTGAGCCAGAGGTAGGCCTAAAACGACACATATATGATTCATGACATTTTAATCCAAGCCAAGATTCAATATTAGTCAGAGTTTAGAGTCAGATAATAAACGAAGTAAGCCATTTATTAAATCAAACTTTGATCTACTATAATTCTTTGCGGAAAGGAAAAAAAAACAATAAAGTAGAGCTAGGGGAAAGCGGGATGACAAGGGAAAATCCTAAATTCAAAAGCCTCTATTGTACTGGTTCAGAGATCTTGGATCAACTTGTGCCCACATTGCAGGAGTGATATCATAATGACGATTCAATAGCTTCCGTTCCCAGGTGGTCTCTTTTACATCTTCAAATCCATAAGGTTGTCCCAATTTGCTAAGCCGCACATCTTCAGCATCCTCTAAAAGCCATACATAGTATTCGGGTGCACAATAAGCCTGCTCGGTGCCTACGCTTACAGTCATCAACCCTTCCCATTGTTGAAGCAATTCTTTGGCCTTAGGGATTTCATATTTTGAGCCAAACTCAAGCTCAGAACCTCCCATGTGGGTTCTTAGAGGTATGACTTGGGTTCGTCCGAACTGGAGCATAAGGCTGGAGGCCTTTCAGCCCAATGAGCTCGATGTAGTAAAGCTCGTTGCTTTTTATGACAGCTGTGCGGGCAGGTAACCATGAATACTTCTACTGTATCTGATATCCTGAATGGGCTTTCATAAAAGCAAACCAATCTTCGGTACACACAAGAGAATTGAACATGATCATCCTTTGAGAATGGGTGTCGATCTTGTTTCCCATTCCCGTTAAAATGTCTATCAAGTCGGGCCGTTTGTAAAAGTGCTCAACGGCCCATAGCTGCAGCAGAAGGTTACACCCTTCGAAGAACCTCTTACTTCTAAAGCACTTGGGCAGTGCCCTAAATACCTCAGCAAGGATCATGGGTACCAAGGTGTCCTCCATATTATCAATACCGCGTCATAAAGCTTGAACGACCGAACTAAGGCAAGTATCAATCTTACCATTCTCCCTTGGAAACACTAGAGTGCCTAGCAAGGCTATGGAAAAAGCATTCAGTCGTTTCTTTTCCCATTTTTCAGCAGAACAAGAGAACTCTTTCTGAAAAACCTTATGACCATCCCTGCGACCAAAACGTTCATACAAGAAATCCAAAGAAATCCAGTCAAAGTCCAGACAAGCTAGTTTGAGATTGTTTTTCAATCCGAGATGATGCAGAAACTTTTTCCCAGATTATTTGCGAGGAAAGATCAACCCTCTATTTTTGTACCGCAACTCAGTGAACCCTCCAATCTCTTCCACGGTCGGTGTTAACTCAAAATCACTAAACTTGAAAACCACCTTTTCAGGGTCCCAGAATTGCAACAAAGCCTTGATCAAATACCGATCTGGAGTTACATAAATCAAAGAGGTCAGGAAACCCAAGGACCGACGAATCTCTTTACCATGTTCTTTCTTTATATCTTCCCACCATCTTCTTAATTTGTGGGGAACACCCACAACAATCCTAGTGTTGGAAAATACCGGTGTGTCTTCCATTCTACAGCCTGAAAGAGAAACAAAACAAACTTGTCTAAACTTTTTTCATATTAAACTGGCTTGGATTAATTTGTCATGATCACTTAGCACATAATATGATTATTTGTCTTTGGATTGATGGGAACCCTTTGACAATAAGGAGGCTGCTAACTTTGCGGGTTGACTCTTAGGGCCAAACCACATATGGCTGATGCATGCATGACTTATATAAAGGGGTAGATACAACACTATCCTAAGTTTCTGAGATTTGGATAAACATGGACTCAAGGTTTTCCTATGCGAGGAGGCACGTGGTCACACGGTAGAAAAACTATCCGCTCACCCCACGTCTATGCCAACTCTCTAAAATGGGTATTTGAAAGAATTTTGGAGAAGTGCAAAGGCACAACTCACATGTATAGTGTGTGAAAGTGTGAAGTTCCCAAGTGGGAGAAGTATGAGCGGAATGACAGTTATGAAAAGCGGTAACAAGTAGCATATAGTGAAAAACAGTAACACATTGAACAGTTTAACGAAACAATAACAACATAAATAAAGCAAGATCAAGAAATAAAAGTAAATAAATAAAAAGAAAGGAATAAATGCATCATGAGATATTAAATAACTAGACAGAATAATAAACTAATCATGAAATACTAGTAAGAAAACACGTAAGGAGAATAATAAAAATATTAAACATGAAACAAACTTGATTATTTAAGGAAACAAATAAGGGAGAAAGGAAAAGGAATTAATCATAAATTTTCCTTTTGACGAAAAATAAAAACAAATTCAATCCTATAAAGGTGACAAAAATAAAGATAAATAAAACACGAAATCCCACATAAAATACAAACCCGTAATGGTTAGAACCTAAATAATCCCCAGCGGAGTCGCCATTCTGTCGCGCCCCATTTTTCTCGCGAAAAAAGTAGGCCATCGACGTGACAACTCTTTTTGGATAGAAAAGAGTGAAGAGTCACCACCTAACGAATTTAAGGTGCGTTAGGGCACCATTCTAACTAATTACGACTAAATTAATTTAAGGTCTACGTCACCAGAAATCGGGTAAGGGTTCAAATTACCTCAAAAGGAAGGTGTTAAGCACCTTTCGAGGTCCACAAATGTGGGTCCCTGTCGGATTTATTATTTATGTGGGGAGTATGTGATAAACAAAGATCGGTTAATAAATTCAAGTAAAAATCTTATTTTTAAAAGAAACAGATAAGCTAGGCTAATTAAATTATTAATAAATCTAAGTGAAAAAGAAATAGGCGCAAATTACAATTAACATACATGAACGAGTAAATAAGAAGCGAGATAAGCAAGAGAACAGAATTGACACAAATGATATAAAGAAGATAACTTAATTACTAAGTGACTTAGTTAACTACCCCAAACAAATGGAGGGAAACAAACTTAGGTTAATTTTAACCTATTCGGATCAGCGCCCGGCTTATTTATCGAAGACAATTCCGAAGACATTGTCGTATTCTGCTCGGGTCAATTTCAATCATGTCCGTCTATCTACCCGCCTAAGTTAGTTATTAAGATTATTATTAGCCTAAAGCGCGTACTAAAGAAACGAAAAAGTCTAACGTACCTTAGTATGCATATCCGTTCCGACTTAATATCCAAGAGGCATTGGACTACTATTTGAATATGGGTCTAGACAAATAAAACCTAAGGTTACTAATTAGACTCAAGCTTTAGCGTCAAACAAAACAAGAAAGACTCAAAACATGTAGCACGTAACGGTCTCAAGTAGGCCTCTTATTTAATTAAAAGATAGGTGGTTAAAATAATTCACACATTTAGCATTTTATATAGTTAAACCTATGGGCATGATATCTAGCGATTTTAACATGCTAACACTGTTTTTAACAAACCTATATGCAAGATCTATGATTTTAAAATGATAAGATTGATTTAAATCCTACAAGCATGGTCTTTAAGTTAAAGCAGATTTATACCTATAGGCATGCTTTCTAAGTGAAGGACTGATTGAAACATATTAGATGATCAATCATTTACAACTACTGCACATGCTGCCTACTATTTAAAGATTGATTAATTAATTTAAATTCCTAATGACATAGTGTCTAAGCCATATTAATGTGTACAAACATGCTGAAAGTTGACTTGACCCTATTATTATTTTAATATGCTGAAAACTGATAGCCAATTAAACTGCTGAAATAGATTTTAACTCACATGTGGCTCTTAATTTAAAGGCAGAAACTGATTTTAAAACCTATAACATGGTAACTAATTTGATGATGCTAGAACAAATTTTAAATCATATGGCATGATAACTACATGAATTACTATGCTAAAACGAATTCAAATCCTATAGGCATGGTACCTAAATGAATTAATATGCTGAAGCAAATTTAAATCCTATAGGCACGATATCTAATTGAAGTAACATGTTGAAAATGATAGTCAGATAATTGAATATGCTGAAAAAGGGGTGTTAACATGCTGAAATTGAATTAATATGCCGAAATAAATTTGAATCTTATAAGTATGATATCTGACTTAAGTTGAAACATATATTAATCACATAAGCCTGGTTTAAAGTGACGAAACTGATTTAAAACTGAAATTGAATTAATACCTATAGTCATGTTTCTACGTTAATTTTATTAAACACGTTTTGAATAACAGATAGCAGATAGTTTGCCCCTCCCCCATAGCAACCCCCTAATGTATTTCATTTATTATCGAAGTTTATACAATAATTATTACAGACCAATGAAGGAATGAGAATAAAATAAGACAGATCTAAGCTTTGGAGACTCCCAAATCTCGGGAGACTCTTCACTGTGTAACCATCTTCTAATAGAAACCTGTTAAATATAGCATAGGATTCAGAAGATCCTAGTATGACCCATGAAACTACCCTCGACATGTCAGAGTTCCTGAGAATCTCAAGGATTCTAGGCAATGCTTATGTCGAGGCATGGGAATACATTAGGACCTCCGTATTCCACAAAATACAACAAAAACAAAACCAAGCCAGAAGCAACGGTAATCACATAAACCAACCAGTCAAACAACATAAGCCAACTAACAAGTTCATGCTAAAAGTGGTTTAATGCAAACAGAAATATAAGTTCTAAATTGACATCCCATAGGCATGTTTTTATACACAAATCACAGAACAATCATGGCTAAACACAGATGGATACATATTCCAAACTAAAGGTAAACATGCATATGAATTGAAATCTGCATCGATAAAACACTAACCAATTATCCGCAAATAACAGGATATATTCAAAGCCTTCACAATTAGCAATAAGTAACCCTTATCAACCAAGAAGAGAAGTTAAAAATATGAGTAGTAGTGTCTGTAAAGTCTCTCCTCTAATGAAAAGAGAGATTGTCCTTATATATTATAGAAAAGAACTCACTTAAGGGAAGAAAAATAATTCACAGCGTGAATTAGGGAAAAGATTTTATCTTTATCCCCAGAGACAATCAATTTGCCATAATTTATCACAAAGAAAATAGTAGGAAAATCTATTAAAGCAAGAAAAAATATTATAAAAATCAATCATGGGAATTCTTTTACTTAAACAGAAAAATGAATTGGGAAAGTTCAAATTTACCTTTTAACAGAATAGGTAAAACCAATCAAGATGTACAAAACAAATCACAACTTGCCATAAATAACGAAGTAAAAGTTGTCTATACTACCTAGAAAGGGAAAAATCATTTAGTACAGAGTTTACCATAAACAGGCAAGTACGAAAATTATGACAATCATTTAAGGGAGGGAAAACATTCAGAAAAACTAACCAAAGGATCATTTTCCTTAAACAATGAGGGGCTGAATCAATTAGGAGCCAAATAATGTCGATATTACCATAATTAGACGAATAAAAATCTGTCCAGACTAAAGAGAATAGCAAGCCAGTTAATATGTCAAATTTACCTTTTCCTAATAGGCAGATCAATCAACATATCTCAATCAATGTTCAAAAAAATAGGCAAGTATTAAGATTATCCAGAACGAGTTAGAGGAAAATTAATCAGATTGTCACACGAAATCAATCAAACGACTATTTCCCAAGTAGGAACAAATTGATTAGACGCAGATGAATTCAACTTGAGCAAGAAAGGAGGTAAATCAGGCAAAGTACCATACACCATATGAATCAAGTCTATTTTATGGCTCTAAGATGATCCTAGAGATCAACATCAACCACGTAAGAACAAGTTCTGGAACAAAGCATCACAATACTATTTTAATTTCCAATAGTCAATCGACATCTTTGAAGAGAATGGAATCAGAACATGCTTAGACATCGCTCATAATCAAATTTTCAGAACTAAATTTATAGCAAAGCTTTGTAAAAATAATAATTTCCAACATATAGTAATCGACGTAAGTAATCAGTCACAAATCAGTAAAATCAAATGAGCATGCATAAACCCTCATAGATGGATTTTGAATCTTAGAACCTGTAGTAAGAGAAAATGAGATGAAGCAGAGGATGATATATCCGGGCACAAATCGCAACACAGGTGAAACCTCAGTCGGATCTGCAAGATCCGTTGTTCTGTTCGTCGGAATCCTCCGCCGTTCATCGGAGAAACAAGAAACCTTTGGGGTTTTGGGCGGAGTTCGGGTGGCTGTTTGGTAGAGCTCCGCCGGCTGATGGGGTTTTGGTGGCAATGAAGAGGGGAGTGAAGGTGGTTGTGGGGTTGATGGCGGTCCGCCGCCCGTCGGCATAGGAGAAGAGATGAGAGCTTGGGGAGAGAGAGAAGGGGCGGTCGCTGGACCGCCGCGGCTGGCCGTTTTGCCGACGGTGATGGTGGTGTCGATGAAGAGAAAGAAAGAGAGAAGAGGGGTGGAGGCGGCTGGTGGGAGTGAAGGAGAAGTGGGAAAATGTAGTTAGGGTTTTGGGGGGAGTATAATGTAAAAGGAAAGAATAATGGGAGCTGATCTCAGCCGTTGATCGTATTAGATCAACGGTTGAGATTCAATCTTAATGCGGGTCAGGTAGAGCGGGTCAGGCATACCCGAAATAGATTAAATGGGTTTGGGCAGTTGAAATTGACATTGGTCATTTAAAATTAGGCCAAATTAACTCAATTTAGGCCAGAATTGAAAGAAATTGACTATAAAAGGCTAGAATTTAAATAAATTAGATAAAAAGAGACTAGAGTTTAAATAAATTGGGAATGAAATTGAAATTGGGCTGCTATTTAATAAATAAAATACTACATATATAATTTAATAGGTAAAATAATAACTAACGATAATTATCAGACAAAAAAATATTATTTAAAATCTTAAATTTATGGCATGTAATATTACACGAAATTTATGATAAAATAGTAATAATTAAGAAATAAATTATATATTTATAAATTGTATACAAATTTAAAAGTGTCAAGACGGCGATGAAATACATGATTTATTTAGTAAATAAAAGCAATACGCGAGGAAAATTAAGCTTAAAAAATAAGAATACCTAGTAAAATAACAGCCTGTGAGAGGTGTACGGAGGTCAAAATTGGGTGTCAACAGTAGTCTAGGGATATATGTTGGCTTGTTTACATGTTTCTTGTACTTCTACTTGACTATTATACTGTTCATATATTGCTTATTTGGAACTGGCTGATGATCCCACCAGTACACAGTGGTTGTGTACTGATTCTGCACTTGCGTTTCTTTTGTGAGTACAGGCAATCTTCTGGTGGTTGACGCACGACCTCACCTGTAAGCCTAACACATCAAGACATCAAGGGTGAGCTATTTCGATCGAGCTGCCTTGGTTTCTTTGGCACTAGTTGTAGCCCACTTATTTTGGGCTTAAACTCTGCTTATTTACATTGGGGTTGCATCCCCGTATTCTAGATTTTTGGTAGTGTTTTGGTACGATGACTTTCAAGTTTTAGGGAGGAATTTCCGTAGGTTATTTATAATAGTGTTGGCTTGGTTATTTATTGCTAGTTTACTTATTTGAACACTGATTTTGAGCTGTTAGAATGATTAAGTTCGGGGTCATTGATGGTTCACTCACCCGGGGGTTGGATGGGTGCCACTCACGACGGTCTGGGTCATGACATAAATAATATCAAACTCATTGGCCATTCACTTTAAAAATTCTTTAACCATTTTCAAATTCTAAATCTACGGCACCAAAGGATAGACCTTTATGATCTTGAAGGGTACGGACCATTTGATCTTGAGCTTGCCCAGGAACAACTTGAACCTTGAATTATAAAAGAGAACCATGTCCCCGGGGTTGAATTCCCTTTTCATGATCTTTTTGTTGTGGAGGGATTTCATCCTCCTCTTGTACAAGGAAGCACTCTCATAAGATTGAAATTGAAATTCATCCATGGCATTGAGTTGGAACACCCTTAAATTTGTCGCATCAACCCATTTCAAATTAAGTTTCTTCAATGCCCATAAGGCTTTACGCTCGAATTCAATCGACAAGTGATAAGCTTTCCCAAATACCAACTTGTACAGTGATATACCGATTAGTGTCTTGTACGCCGTCCTATACGCCCAAAGAGCATCACCAAGCTTCCTTGACCAATCAGTTCTATTTGCATTGATGGTTTTAGTCAAAATATTCTTAATCTTTTAGTTTGAGACTTTAACTTGGCCACTTGTTTGTGGATGGTATGCCGTGGCTACCTTATGTATGACCCCATATATCTCTAGCAATGTGGCAAAAAATTTATTACAAAAATGTGAGCCACCATCACTAATTATAGCCCTTGGGGTGTCGAACCTTGTAAAAATATTTTTCTTAAGACAAACGTGACACTCCTTGCTTCATTGATGGGTAAAGCCACCTTTTCCAACCATTTTGAGATATAATCGATGGCCACAAGGATGTACTTGTTGTTGTAGGAGCTCACAAATGGTCCCATAAAATCCACACCCTAAACATCAAATAATTCAACCTCCACAATATGATTCAAGAGCATCTCATTCGTCGAGATATTACCTTGCCTTTCGCATTGATCACATGACTTGGCCATCAAATTAGCATTACAAAATAATGAAAGCCAATAAAATCTACATTCAAGTACCGTTGCCGCGGTTCGATTTGCACCATAATGTCCTTTATAAGGTGATTCGTGATATGCTTTTAAGATCTCAATACCTTCATTCTTTGTAACATACCTTCTTATGATATTACCGACACAAATTCAAAATAAGCATGGCTCATCCCAATAGCAGAAATGGCTATCCCTCAAGAACTTTTTCTTTTGGTATGAAAGAAGCTCGAGTGGTAACAATCCACTAACCAAGAAATTCACCACATTAGCGTACCATGGAACCTCATTGTCTTCAACCATTGTGACTCCAAAGATGTGTTCATTGGGGAATGAGTCATTAATTTCTTCGACCTCCAAAGGTCTCCCCCTCTTTAAGATGAGACAAGTGGTCTGTTACTTAATTGTTGGTGCCCTTTTTATCCTTGATTACCATGTCAAACTCTTGAAGGAGTAGAATCCACCTTAGCAACCTCGGTTTGGACCCCTTCTTGGCTAATAGATAGCAAATTGCTATATGATCCGAATGTACTATCACTTTTGAATTTATAAGATAAGAACAAAACTTGTCAAAAGGATAAACAAAGGCAAGAAATTCTTTTTCCCTGGCAGTGTAGTTTATTTGAGCGGAGTTCATTGTCTTGCTTGCATAGTGAATTGGGTGAAAAAATATGCCCACCTTTTGGCCCAATACCGCATCCACGATCACATCATTAGCATCACACATAAGCTCAAATGCCAACTCCCAATTAGGAGCTTGAATGATAGTAGCAAATGTCAAACACCTATTTAGCTTCTCAAAAGCAATCATGCAAGCATCATCAAAATAGAACTTTGCTTCCTTTCCCAATAATTTGTACAATGAATTCATCACTTTTGTAAAATTTTTAATAAATCTTCGATAAAACATGACCCAAGAAACTTCTTAGACTTTTTACAGTAGTTGGAGGAGGCAATTTAGCAATAACATCAATTTTCACTGGATCAACTTCAATACCCTTTTTAGACACCTTGTGCCCAAGAACAATACCTTCTTCTACCATGAAATGACATCTTTTCCAAGTCAACATAAGGTTTGTCTCTTCGCATCTCTTCAAGACTATTCAAATTTGCCAAACATTCATCAAAAGAATCACCCACAATGGAGAAATCATCCATGAATACCTCTAGAATATCTTCGACCATATCGGTGAAAATAGCCATAATACATTGTTGGAGAGTTGCGGGTGCATTGCAAAAACCAAATGACATCCTTTTGAAAGCAAAGGTACCATACAGACATGTGAAAATAGTCTTCTCTTGATCTTTCGGGGCTATTTGAATTTGATTGTACCCTAAGTAACCATCTAGAAAATAATAGAAAGATCGTCCCGACAAATGATCCAACATTTGATCCATAAAAGAAATTGAAAAATAGTCCCTCCTTGTTGCCATGTTCAACTTCCTATAATTCATGCAAATCATTCATCCTTGTTGGAATCAACTCATCTTTCTCATTTAAAATCATGGCCATTCTACCTTTTTTGGGCACACATTGTGTGCTTTTTTGGGGCACACAAAAATTGATCACATTGACTCCTACACCTCAAAATAAAGCATCGTACGATTGTAGCAATAATAAACCCAATAAAAATTGTGATCGATTTTACGAGGAGTGCTTGTGTGCTAAGATGTCAAAGAGTGTGCGAATTTGTAAATTTTTTAAGTTTTCTTCAAATAAAAGAGTGATTGAGTAATTACTATTAAAACTAGACTATTTGTTAAGTTAGAAATTTAATCGAACACTTAAAATGCAAGAAAATATGACTTATTTTTATATTTTTAATGGGACCGAGGTTATAACCTCAATATGACATATCTATTCATGGATACAAGTATCTTGCTTACATACAAATGATTGATGATTATGATTCAATTGAAAGCTACTTATTAGAATTTTTCAATTCTCGCAAGTTAATTTTTACAATTTCTTTTTAACTCAAGAAAAAACTATCTTAAGATCCAATTGAAAACCCAAGTAAGAATCTTTCTATTCCTAGTTTGATTCCATTAATCAAGCATAATAATTTCTTAATATACTCAATTCCTTGTTACTTGTTAAAAACTCAATCTAATCTCCACTATTTCAAGCATGAAATAGATATGTAGGGCTTAATCTAGTGTTTGCAATCACTAAATTGACAAATAAGCATGTAAACAAGTAGATAATCAAAATCCATGTGATAATAAGCAAGATAAACTAATACCCATTCATATTGATGCCATAATAGTTTACAATCTCAACTATGAAGTTTAGCTACTCATACTAGAAATGAAAACTACAAAATAAAAGAAAAAGAAAGATATAATTAAAGAGTAATTAGGAAAGAAGTTTGATACTTTATGATGAAATCCTCCAAAAACTCTCAAAAGTAGCTATATTTCTTCTCTAAACTTCAAGATTATGATAACTCCCAAAGAAAATGTCCTAAAAATCTATTTAAAGTAGTGTTACAAAAATACTCCTTTCGTCCAGCTACGTGAGTGAGCTACGTACCCACATAGCTCACGTGGGTGATTCCAGAAGCTTTCCTTGACTGCCTTCTCAACATGGGTGGCTACATGGGTGAGCTAAGTGGGTGAGGCCACTCACGTGGGTGGAGCACATGACTCACACAAAAATTTTCTTTGCTCTTTTTGATCCTTTTTCTTCAACTTTTGATCTTCATATTGAATTTTCTCAACTATTTGAAACTACTTCAATTTTTTTGCTCTTCAAAGACAATTAAAATCTAAAATCATATTATTCAAATCATTATTAGATGGCTAATCACACGAATGAGACATGAATTTACCATTAAAAATGGCATAAGTTGGCAAAAATGCCGACTTATCACAATATCATTCAACTTCCTTTTATATTGAAACTTATATGCATGATATTGTAACTGATTGTAAGTATTGGTGTGTCTTTATTTATTTAAATACTGATAAAGTTACTCGTAAAGCTGAATTGTAAAAAATTATTATTAAATCGAATAGTTGAGGCTCACTGTGAGTTATGACTGATAATTTTAATGATATCAGAGATAGTTTTAAAAAATCAGGAGGTAGAGTTAGAAATAATTAGTCTTTTAGAGACTTTAATTTTTTTTATAGGAGGTCAGAGCTATAGACTTAGGCTTTAATAAAAAATTATGGACTTGATGGTATTTTACAGAAAATGATGATATAATTCAAAAAAAAAATAGATAAAGCTAATTTCTAGGCCGGAGACTCAAATTTAGCCAAGCAAATATTCTTCACTTAGAAACTGAGGCCTTTAATCACAGTGCTTTACTAATGAATATAAAATTTAACCTTATATAGATTTAATATTAACAAGGAGGTAGCAGGAGAAGTGACACCTACTAGGGAATTAAGGTAAGGGGGTTCTTTCTTTTCATATATGTTCTTAATTTGTGAAGGTCTTTCGAAAATTTCTAAATCGTGAAAAAGTAATTGGGGATACACAAGGGTTGAGGGTTAATGTTGATCAGAGGTGGTCCGACAGTTAACCATTTATTTTATTACTGATAATTCTTTTATATTTTATAATGCTAATATTTAAAATATCGCTAAATTTTTTGATATTCTTAGAAAGTACGAAGAGTATTCAGGTTAAAAAGTAAATTTTGCTAAATCTACTATTGTCTTCAGTAAAAATACTTTTAAAATTGATAAGAATGGGATTATTGTAGAGTTAGGACAATTAAGAAGAAATGATCTCAGACTATTTCTAGGCTTACTAGTAGTAGTAGGTATATCGAAGAATTTTTTTTGAAATTTATTAAGTATAGAGTGAAAGCTAAGATAAAGGCTAAAAAATAATTTCTTCAATCCTGGTGAAAAAGAAGTAATGCTTTAATATATTTTATCCGATCAATTTGTATAAGGAGATCACTAGTATTTTTTTTAACTTTTGGTGGGAGCAAGATGATAGTAGAAGGAAATACATTTTGAAAAATGAGAGAACTTCTGTGTAGAAAAATCTAAAAAGGGCACAAGATTTAGAAAATTAAAGTTCTTCAATTAAGCTTTGTTGGCAAAACTCGCTTGACGAATTTTAATTCAAGAAGATTCTCCTCTCTTTAAAATTCTTAAGAGTAAATATTTTCATCATACCTCTTTTCTTAAAGTAGCATTTTCTTCTATTAATTCATGGATATGAAAAAAATATTATTTAGGGTAAAAATCTATTACAAAAAGACATTAAATGGAGAATAGGTTCAAAAGAGAGTATTAAAATCTAAATGGATCCGTGAATCTCCATTCTCATAGTTTCAAACCTAGTCTTTATTATTCTCAAATGGATATAGAATTGCAAGTGAATGACCTTAATAACCACAATTGAAAAATTCAAAATCTTCAAAAGTGATTTTTTACGGATGATATTTAGTGCAATATTATCTACCCTTATTTTTAGCATTGGTCATCAGATAGGATTATTTGGTATCGCACTACACCAGATATTGATGAGGTAAAATCAGAATACCATTTAACTAGAATAATTATTAGAAGTCATAAAGTCAATAATAATAGACCTCAATCAAGCTATCAGTCTTTTTCAAAGAATTTCTAAGATTTTTATGGTCTATGGATATTAAAAATAAATAAATACTTTATTCGCAAATATATCTCGAATGTGCTACCTGTTAATTATGTTTCTTAAAATGGCTAAAACATGATTGTGAGATGTGTAAGATTTATTACATAGAAAATGAAATTATTGATCATATGATTTTTAGATGTCCCAAGGCTCAATTGGTATGAAAAATTGGTCTCATAAATTGACCTAATATTGAAAATATAATGAATTTTGCTAGATAATGGAATACGATTTTTGCTAATACTAATCAATATCTCGAATCTATTGAGCTTACTAAATTAAGTCAATATAATGTGGTAAATTTGGAAGGCAGAAAATGCTATGAGCTTTAATGGGGATATTATTAAACCTAGTGATTTTGTTAACAAGACATTATTTAACTTTCAAAAATATGAAAGTAATTTGCTTACTAGTTTTTCACCTACGCTTGTACCTGATTGTACTACTGATAAAATGATTATTGTGGCACAAGATGGTGTTGTTATATTTGCAGATGCTAGCACACAAAAGGAGAAGAATATGACAAGCATTTGCACAACACTGTGGATTGCTTTGAAAACTTGCTTCAAGCCTTTGGTACTCCACTTCAATTTGTTGGGAAGACCATCACCGCTAAAGCACTAGAAATTCAAATATCGTTGAAAAACGCTCAAACAAATAAAAGGCAAAGGTGTAACTCTTGTCAGACACAAAAAATGTGGTGAATATGATTTTGAAAAAAAGTGTAGTTTCATGGAACTAATTGTGAAGATATTTGGAAGCTTATGAGTTTATTTGAAGATGTTCATATTATACATATTTCTAGATCTTGGAATATACTAGTGCACAATCTAGTCAATTTTTCTATTTCATTATTAGATAAAGTTGTTTGTTTTTTCTCTTTTTCTAGTTGGATTATAAATAATGCTACTACATCTTTTAACGGCCGTCTATACATTAAGATAGTAATGTTGTTTGTTGTAAAAAAAATCAGAGAAAAAAGAATTGAGTTTTTGAATTTTTTGAAGTTTCTTCAAGATTGAAGTTTTGGATATGGTTTAACTGAGGTTTTCAGGCGTGCTTTAATATCTGAATTTTTTTGGTACAAATTTGACAAAAATGCATATTGATGAAAAAATTGAATGAGTATCAATTAATATTGGTAAAATTACTTGGATGAAACTTATTCTAAAACTTGAGATTTGTTATTTAATATTGTAAACTCATTTGAGATAAAATTTTGCGAGTCAAAATTTGAAAAAGACGAAATTTAATTTTTGTATAAACGTAAATGAGTGTATTTATGTAGTATAATTATATTTTTCAGTATATAAGAGTGTATATATATTATCAGTGTATAAGAGGTCTTTGTAAAAATTTGACACTTTTTTCTTTTTTTTTTTCCTGGTATATATTATTACACAATCCATATACAAATATATACATCAATGTACTGCACATGTGTAGTTAAAACTGAAATTATTTTTTTTGTGCATTTTCTTACTTTTTTTCTCGAACTATCTATAACAAACTTTTCTTGTTGATATTTCTGTCAAATCATGAATTTGTAGCAATGATTCTTTAAAAACCAACCAAACCAAATCGATTGTTAATTTTTTTTTTAATAAAATCATAGATTTTATATAAATTTATGATCGTATTGAATAATTAAAGTAAAATTACAATACTAAAAAGTAAACCAATCCACTACGCTCTTGCTATGTGCGAAATTCGAAAAGAATCAAACTATCAAAAGATCGCGGGTTCGAGTTGTGAAAACAAAGTTCATCTATTAATTTAATTCATTATGATCTACTTAAATATAACTCAAATAGCCCATTCAAAACTTCAATAGAAAGCATTTTGCATCGTAAAAACTTAGCAGACGTTTGATCATGTTTCATTGTTAAATTAAAAAAAAAGTTTTTTATTTTGAAAAATAAAAAAAAATATTTAAAATTTTATGGCCAAATACATTTTCGAAATTTAACTAAAAAAAAAAGTAAACAAATTTCATGGTAAAATTACCCCTTAATTCTAATTTCTAAAACAAAAACAAAAACAAAAACAAAAACAAAATCACATTGGACAAATGCATGAATATTATGCAAAATTGGGGACTTAACTTGGTAGTTTTCCCTTTTCCTTTCCACTGCCGCTTTTGCCTTTTTATTTTTCCCCACACAGAAAACCTGCAGAACCTAGCAGAGACTCGAAAGAATCAAATAGTGTGGGTCTAGAATAGGGATGTCGAAGACACTGGTTCAGCCGATAGGCCAAAAGAGACTTACCAACGTTGCAGTTGTGCGTCTCAAGAAGCACGGTAACCGTTATGAAATCGCATGTTATAAGAATAAGGTCCTCTCATGGCGTTCTGGCGTGTAAGTTTTCTCTCTTTTCTCCTTTAATTTTTTTTTTTTTTTTGAAATACTACTAAAAAGTTTGTATATTTTGAAACAAAATTAGACTAGTGTAAAAAGGGATTGAAGTAAAGTTTTTAGGTTAAGCAAAAAATTGTTGGATTGAAAATTACACTATTTATACATGGTTAAATTTTTAGTAGATGTTGGACCCCTTTGGCTTTGTTTGTGCATTTACTTATTCATATTTTGAACCTCCTTAGTGAAAATCCTGGCTCTGGTAGATGGATTAAGTATTGTTAGAAGATAATAGGTTGATGGAATTGTTTTGTGGTGTAGAGAGAAAGACGTGGATGAAGTAAAATTTTAGGTTAGTGTAAAAAGGGATTGAAGTAAAATTTTAGGTTAACTAAAAATTGTTACACAATATACATGGTTAAAGTTATTTTTTTATGTATATATATAGTAGATGTTGGACCCTTTGGCTTCGTTTGTGTGTTTACTTATTCGTATTTTGAACCTCGTTAGTGAAAATCCTGGCTCTGGTAGATGGATTAAGTATTGTTAGAAGATAGGTTGATGGAATTTTCTTGTGGTGTAGAGAGAAGGATGTGGATGAAGTGTTGCAATCACATACTGTTTACTCAAATGTGTCAAAGGGTGTACTTGCAAAGTCTAAAGATTTGATTAGGGCTTTTGGAACTGATGATCAGACCAAAATCTGCCTGGAGGTGAGCATTTACCCCCCTTTTTGTAAAGGTTTATACTTGTATCATACTGCAGAAAATACTGAAAGCATTTGAAGTTGTTCAATAGTGTTGACCTTTTCGGTTCCTTCTCTTTATTTATGGGGTTTTGTATGGTTGTATGGCTTCCTGTTCCCTATTTTTTCCTCACAGATGCCAATTACAGGCATGACACTGCTTAAAATGGGTTATTGTATAATTTTTATACTTTCTTATCTGGCATATGAATATCATGATTCTGGAAAGTAATGCTAGAGGGATTGATTTAGTTTATACTTTCTGATTGTTAGGACAACATGTTAGAATTTTCTGTTCTTGTTTTAATCGAATTCTGCCTTTTTTGAATGAATAAGCTGAAAATTGTTTTAATCCAGTTTTGCCTGTTTGAATTGATAATCGAAGTGAGTATTTATTCATCCAAGCTAATCAGCGTGACACAGCCTTCAGAACTTGTGATGCATAGGATACAAAAGGACCTCTTTAAAGCCTATGGTGTGGTGGTTTTAATCATGTTTAACACTAAAATAAGTTGATAACAAAAGCACTTGTGCAACAAAATTTAGCTTACCAGCAAAGGAAGCAGCTTATTTAAGTGCCACTAAGTGGTCTTCCATATTTCCCTCTACCCTCATCCCCTCTTCAACTCTTCCTTCTTTTTAGGCATACATGAGAGTGATGTATTATGTAAAAGAAATTTTCCGTATTTTAGATTTTGGACAAAGGAGAGCTGCAAGTTGCAGGGAAGGAGAGGGAATCACAGTTGTCAAGTCAGTTCAGGGATATTGCTACCATAGTTATGCAGAAGACAATCAATCCTGAAACTCAGCATCCGTACACAATTAGCATGATTGAGCGTCTGATGCATGAAATCCATTTTGCAGTTGATCCAAATAGCAGCTCAAAGAAACAGGTAATAACTATGCTTAATCTTGTGAGGTTTTTGACTGCGTTTTTAGTTCTTTAGGTTTAATATCCTGCAAATGATTAATTAACTTCTACAGGCACTGGAGGTCATTCGGGAGCTTCAAAAGCATTACCCCGTAAAACGGGCCCCCATGAGGTTGAGGATACATGTACCAGAACAGAGGATCCCTTCTGTCCTGGACAAGCTTAAGGAGTGGAATGCCTCCATTGTGTCAAGAGAAGAATCTGGAAGTCAGCACTCCATAGTAAGTGATATCTAAATTTGGAACCTCATAGCTCATATTGACTAGAGAAGTTCTTGTCTGATTTTTCTGGCACTTTTGCAGCTAGAGGTTTCCGATCTTTTATTCTGGGATGTTTATCTTCATCCAACTGCTCTCCCTACCTTCATGTTAAAAAATTCCATCAATAAAGGATCTTTTGTTCTGGGATGATTCAATGTGCATCATTTTTTTTCTTTCTCAGAAATCTTTAAAAATGGTGAAAAGAAAAAAAAACAAAAAAACAAACAACAACGGTTGGCACAAGAAAACAAAAGAAACTTAACATGGGCTTAACAAAGGAACCAACTGATGCAAAAAAATAAAAAAATAAAGAAAGAGAACATGACACAAAAGAACCAGGTTTGATTCATAAAGATAATGGTTCAAACCAGTCCCAGGCCCAATAATACTCACACTGCTTAAAACGCAATCCCTAACTGATGCACAAACCACCTTCATCTGGAAAGCCCCCATTGGTAGGCTTGTCTCCCGATTTTTCCCTTCCAACTGCGACTCTCCCCTCTTTCTGATGGACTTCTTTGCTCACCCCACATTGCATGCTTCCATTCACCTATTGAACCTGTCTTCAATTTTTATTCAAATTAACCTCAAGAAACACCACCAACTCAAAACTTTATCATCAAATACACCGAATCTGGTGAGGATCAAGGGGATTTGGAAAATTAGAAATCAGTTTTTCTGTTTCCTTGTCTTATTAGCATAGGTGTTCTTCAAACTATGAAAATTGCTGAATTTCAAACTCGAGTGAAGGAAAAGGGATAGGTCCTTGGAGGGCTTTCAGGGACCGAGGAAGATTAGTGGATTATTGGGTAGGAGCAAATCAAAGGTATTGTCCATCAGGATTAGGCGTGGACGAGTGGGATACCATTGATTAATCCTCCTCCTGTAGTGAACTCAAACTCACCTGTAAAAAGGCCAATCAGGAAGAACAGACAAGCTCAATAGATTCAAACAGAGAATGATCCGAAAGCTCTAGATACATTCCTTTTGAGTGTTAAGTGAGGCTAAGTGGCTAACCACAGACACCCCCAAGAATGTCTCTGACTTGGTCCATTCCTTAGGCCAGGACCCTTTTGGTTAGCACAGAAGATAGGAATTGTAAGAGTCCAAGGTCTGTTTCTCATTATTTTGACTTCTGGTAATATGTAATTATGGGTGTGAACGAAATTGTATGTGATCTTGTTAGTTGTTCATGTTATCAGTTATCATCCTCTTTCATTTTTTTTAAAGAATTGACAATTGTATTGATAAAAAAGCACCAAGAAGGTGCAAGCACAAGTATTTACAGATCAAAAGCACAAGTATGCTCCTTCTGTTCCTTACGGATCCTATCAGATCTAACATCAGTTCTTCTGTCTCACTATTAAAATTCTGCTTACGTAAAAAAACAAAACAAAAGTAAACATCTCATTTTGATCTTCTCAACAGAGCTTTCTTTGTCTTCAAAGCGCCTCATGTTCTTTTCCTTCCAAATGGACCATAAAATACTACTCCCTTCGTCCCAATTTAATATGGCACCGTCTGACCGGACACGGAGTTTAAGAAATAAGGGAAGACTTTGTTATGTTTACCAAATTGCCCTTATTAAAGTCACTTTAATGCTTACTTTAGTTTCTTCACAATAAAGTATTAAGTGGGACCCAAAAGGGTAAAATGGGGATGGTGCCATTAAATAGTTGCCAAATAAGGAAATGTGACCTTCTGTTTTGGGACGGACTAAAAAAGAAAGGGTGCCACATAAATTGGGACAGAGGGAATAGAAGGTATAGTGTACCACCATTTCCTTTGCTTCTTGTTCCTGCCCTTGATGTTCCAGAACTTCAAAAACAGTTGTGTCTATGTCTATGCACCATTTAGGTCCCACCATGTTATGGAACAAATTGCCATAATTGACCAGTGATGTAGCAGTATCAAAACAAAGATCTATGTTCTCTGAGCTTGAACCACACAAAGATCACCTGGAACACTGTTGGAATTCTCTTCTTTGTAAGTTATCTTGGATCAAACATGATTTATGGGGAACCAACCATAAGAAACACATTACCTTGTAGGAGCATTAGTATTCCAGATTTATTTCCAAGGCCAAAAATTAACAGCTAGTCCACCTGAAATCAAGCTATCATAGCAAGTTTTTACTGTGAATTGACCTTTGCTTACAGCTTTCCAAATCATCCTGTCCTGGCACTGTATGTTTGAAAGGTTTCCAAAAGCAGTAGCATTTCAGCAAGTCTACCCATTTCCCAGTCACTAAAGTGCCTTCTGAAATTGAACTTCCAACCATCATTACCTCTGTAGGACACTATATTTGCTTCTCATCAAAGATAGTCTACGTATGCCAGGGAGCAACTCCTTGAGAGGAGCATGGTCATCTTGTTTCATTAGTTCAGATCCTCAAATATTTAGTGATGTGATCAAGTTCATATTATCAATAGATTCAATTCCATTTCTATTGGGCAAAAAAGTGGAATTTCTCTCCATTCCATATGGTTTGGTAACTTATGGTTTAATCACCGTGCAACTGTTAAGCCATTTAAGAATCTCTTTTGATGCAGTGTGTGATCTATGCGGTCGACTCTTTTGAGTTTGTAACAAGCTGTATTAGTGGTACTAGTTAGACATCAATATTAGGTCTTGTTCTTTCTTATAGATCAAAGAAGAATATTGAATGTCATAAAAAGAACATTTGGTTGGGAAAGGCTAAAGCTTATTGAGATTTGAGCCTCGTTGACGGCTTATAGCTTAGACACTATAGTCTTTCTGGTAACAATTAGTTGCACTATCATCAATCGATTCAGAACTTTGGGTTATAGAATTACATCTCTGGATAAACACTTTGTTATTCCTTCTCCTGGTATAGGACATTGATCCAATTTGACTTGAGACCAGTTTAATTACAGATGGCCTAGACAAGTGGGTATATGAGTTTAGAGCTGTGAATCTTCGTCTAGCTATGTTTTATTTGTTAGACCGTTATATCAGTTTTATAAATGGTTGAAAGGCAATGTTTGAAAATATTTCATTTTGTCCCTCAGAAAGATCCACATGTTGTTATTTATTTGGTAATGAAAGAGGACACTGCTTAAATTGGTTCAACTGCACTGCCTATTAGCTTGACTAGTAAATTTTAAGCATGATCAAATGTTATTAAAGAGGTCATTGTATTTCCATATCATTTATGTAGCATGAATCTCTGTCTGCTACTTTTGACTCCAGTATTCTCTTTTCCTGCTCTTTTACATTTTTAAAGCACTTCTCTACTTTGTTATTACATTTACTAAACCAATTAAATATGAAATTCAAATGCTGCAAATGATTGTTTTTATGTTGATTAATCTATAATTGAAAATGATGAAGTTACCTCTTTGAGGCCTTGTTGAAATTACATTGTAATGATACTCAATTTGAGTTCTTGAATTAGTGTTACCATTACTGTACATTGGTTGCTGAAATTAGGTATTCTAATTGCAAATACTATTTAATTTTTCAAAAATGATATTTAATATGAGTTCTTAAATTAGTATTACCATTACTGTATGCTGGACGCTGAAAATAGATATTAGATTGTGCAATTAGCTTTTCACTTTTCAGTTAAAATCCCCTTGAGCCTCGTTGTTTTAGTACGCTTTTCCCTTGGAAAACACTGCTCCTTGTACACTTGCTTATCTATAGAAGGAGGAGGCCGTCAAGAGTTGTTGTTCGGTATCACTTTTCTACCTTGCATTCTTCCTCTCCATTGACTTCAACTTGAGCTTCATCTTCATGAAGTATCAATTTTGTTTATTCTAAAGCTTAATGAACTTCAACCAGTACATTTTCTGCTATCTTACCACTAGAATGGTGTTGTTCATTTAGAAGAAGAGGGCAAACCTTTTGACTCCTGGTTTCACCAAACTAATGAGAAATAAGAATATTAATGCTTTGAGGTGGCCAAACTAATTTCTGCATCATATATTTAGGTCAACTTTGCAGTTCAATATCTTTTTTTTGAGTGGACAGACTTGATCCTCATGCGCTCTTACTAGTTCAGCTTCATTTTCTTTTTTGTGGTACTTGACTACCCTTCTAATCATTGTGTTGCAGATTTGTGAAATTGAGCCTAGTCTTTTCCGGGACTGTGATGCCTTGATAAGGAATCTACAGGGGAGAGTGGAAATTCTTGCAGTCAATGTACATGTGGAGGGAGATACTTTCGTTGATCAGTTCGATGATCACGAGGATGATTCATTGAGTTTAAGGAAGGATTCTACAGGTTCAGTTCTTCAGCTGAGTGAGAAAATGCAAAAGCAGACTATTTCTTCAGAAAGTGGGGATTCCAAGGGAGAAGAAAAAATGAACAAATCTGCAAAAAGTGGGAGTTCCGAGGCCGAAGTAAAACTGAGCAAGTGCACTACTTGCAATGCTGTTGTGGGAGATTCAAAAGAATATAGAGAGCATTTTAAGAGTGACTGGCACAAGCATAACCTTAGGCGTAAAACTAGGCAACTCCCTCCACTTACAGCTGAAGAATGTATGGCTGACCTGGAACTTGGAGACTCGAAGGCTGATCTAAAAGAATATTCATTTTAAGGTTGGAACAATTTTCCTTAGCGACAGACCTGTATTTTACATGATTGAACACATTACATATTCTACCTAGACTTGAAGGGAAAACATAACATAGAGAAATGCTGGTAAAGATATTTTGCTGATGAGTCTGGTTATTTTGCATTTTATTGTATTGAATAATTGAATAAAGGGACAACCCCGATCTATATTCAATCTCGTCTCTGCTCCTCATGTGCCAAAGTGCTTATGTTGATGCCTCCCAGTAATTTTGAGTTTATGCATCTGGTGTCTATAAGCGAAAATACCTAGTGATATATTGAATGTTGGAGAGAAGGCATTGGCATCACTTTATGATCTCCAATCATAACAGCAGTGCGCTTTCTTTAAATGAGCCATTAGTTTCTCTTCTACGTTAATGTGCTACATATAGCCTGCTACATTTAGGATGCTGTGACGGACGAAATACTAGAATGTTAAAACTGAGGCTTAAAGACCTGACTATGGTTCCTCGAGCCAGAATTCTTCTATCCTTCTGCTAAGAGGATTGCTTCCATTATGTAAAATGACACTTGGTCGTTGTAACTTAACATGGTAAATAATAATATTTTAGGAAGGTCTCATTATCTTCATCAGTAGGAGCTGAAGTAAATTGTAAGCTGATATTCCAATACATATTTGGATCTACTGCCCCCCTTGCCCCCCTCTTTTCATTTTTCCAGCAATGTAATTACTAAATTTATGCTGCATTTTTGTCCTTTTTTGCAGGTTTTGATGCAACTATTACTGATGGTAAGGATTGATGCTGCACAAGTCATGCATGTTATGTTGTGCATTATTGGTGGCCGAGTTTCTGTTAAGAAGTCTGAGAGAGGTACTTTATTTGACTAATAGGTGTGTTGTGGTGCTGGATTTTTTTTTTTTAATTGGTATTTTTGACCAGTTTTTGGATTGAACTGTAGCTTGTACTAGGATTATCGTTGATACCATCTGGTATATTCTACCTTGGTCTTATGGTAAATGATATATTTAGCTTCCAAGCAGGATATAAAGCCTTCTGATGATCGAGGTTAAATTTCCATATTTTCCCAACTTCTGAAATGACAATTTTAAGGTCATCCATGATTGAACTGAATGGAATATGGTAAACACAAATGTAAAAGCAGAGCAACTGATCCATCACAAGGGTGGAATTATCTCAACTGATGCTCTTACTGGGACATCTTACACCCGCTCCCCCAAAACCATAACCTTTTCCTCCGCGTAGGGGGGGAGCTAGAAATGAACCCTTTTGCTGGAAAATCACACTACATGTACAAGGTCAATAATTTTTTATTGTATATATAGTAGATGTTGAACCCCTTTGGTAAAGATCCTATTTCTGCTATTGCCTCCATCCCTTGGGTGGTATGTGTGGTTGGGAGATACCTCTTGTTCTACTTTGACAGTACGCCTAAGTGGAACACCATCAACTATTGTATCGAACAAAAATTCACAGTTCACTTCAGCTTTATAGCAGAGCCTACATAAGGCTTTAGGTATCAGAGTTTCAGCACACGATGTGCTGCCCGTACAACTTCTATTCCTTACGACTTCTATGCCTCTTCTCGGCGTTCTGCCTCTTAAGCTAATTGAACGCGTGAGACTCCCTTTGCTTTGTAGTCTTGAGCTTCCAACAACTAGCTCAGATTCATTTCCTTGACATGTAGTTTTGACTCTGTTCTTGAGCTTCATTTCTCCAATCCAGATCCTTCCCATCTTGTTACACCTTAGATAGAAACTCTTCTTCACTATCAGTCTTGGTCGATCTGTCATCAAGATACAAGCCAGCAATGTCCACAGCCTGCAACAAGTTTGCAAACATTACCAATCATGTACTACTTAATTTAAAGAATAAAACAGAAGTTCTAGTCATACCTTAAATTTGGCCGACTAATGATGTAATCTCATCAATATGGAGTAGTTCAATTGGATATGTAAGTATATTTGTACTGGTTTCTCACGTGGAACCATAAAAGGAATTCAACTACTACTAATTGGTATCTTTATTTTCGGATTGGATATTTCTGAAGTACAAAGGGGGTATATCATCTCATGTCAATTGGTGAATTATTGGCTGAGATGGATTTGAACAAGAATTCCCAGGCCTCTCATACTTTAATCTTTGGTCGATGGATTAAGACCGCCCTCTACTACGCCTGAACAAATGGATGATTTAGCAGCTGAGCAGCCGTCGAACGACGACTTGGATTCCTCTGCAGGCAAAGTTTCAAAAAATTCTTTGCATTATCTGAGAGGTTACTGGGAATTTCAGGAATGTCTTTCCCATCTGCCAGTTTGAATAGTACAGCAGCCTGTCAATCCAATGTAATAATATCAGTCTTCACTGCTAACAAAACTAGCACAATCCAGTTATATCATGATCCATAATATTATCTTTCAGACAACACCGTTTTTTGAGTAGAAATTCTTGAAAAAAGAAATGGAACTGTTAAAATGGAAGTTGAGAAATTCTCAAGATTTTACAGAACAACTGGAAGTAACATCTCTGTGTACCCCCTTGTCCAAGTAGTCAAAAAAGTAATTATATCAGATTTTCTGTTAGTGCTGGCGTTCATTTAGGTAATTTTATCAAACAAACATTTTAAAACTAAAGGAAATATATCATACTCCTTCATATTGGCTCCATGGAGATTTAGCTGTTGCCATCTCAAGAACTGTACAACCTAGGCTCCAAATATCTACAGCAACACTGGAACCTCCTGCATCCTTTACTACCTGGTAAAATATTTGGATTATAGGAGAAGAAAGGTACCAGCAAATAAGAAAAAGAGAAAAAGAAGTTGGAATTAAGAGTGTGTTTGGTATGGAGGAAAATGTTTTCCATTTTTTTTGTGTTTGGTTGGTCAAAAAATTTGAAAAATATTTTCCTCCAAAATAAGGAAAATGACTTCTCTAATGAAAGGAGGGAAAACAAGTCCTCACCTTCATAACACCCCAATCTCACCCGCTCCACCCTCCTACTCTCACCCCTACCTCCACCCCCCACTCTACCTCACACAATTTTCTTAAAATATTTTTTCTATTTCACCACACCCCACCTCCACCCCACATCAATTTTTTTTTAATTTTTTTTCAATTCTTTCTTTAAAAAATAAAATTAACTTTTTTTAAAAAAGTAATTTTTTTTGTATCCCACCTCACCCATCCACCCACCCACCCCACTTTAACACCCCCCCTCACACCCCACCATCACTACAACCTCCACCAACCTAAGCACAATTTTTTTTCAAAAAAATACATTTTTTCTTAAAAAAAGTAATATTTTTGTACCTTAACCCCCACCCTACGCCCCAGCCCCTCCCCCCACCCCCACCCCAGCCCCCCTCCTCCCTCACCTCTATCCCACCCAAAATTCAATTTTTAATTTTTTTTAAAAAAAGAAATATTTTTAGTACTCCAACCCCCACCCTACCCCCACCCCACCGAAAATTCAAATTTTTTTTTTAAAATTACTTATATTTTTTTTTTTAAATTTTTTTTTGGGTACTCCGCCCCTCTCCCTCCCCCACCCCACCCCACCCTCCACCCACCCCACACCTACCCCACCCAAAATTCAATTTTTTTTTTTTAAAAAATGACATTTTTTTAAATAAGTAATATTTTTGGTCCCCCCACCTCCTCCCTACACCCCTCCACCCCCCCCGCCCCACCCAGCCCCCCTCTCCAAAAAAAATAAAAATAAAAATTAATGTTTAAATTGTTTTTTTAAAAAAATTAATTTTTTTAGTTACCCGCCCCTCCTCACCTCGACCCAGAGCCCCTCCCCCCCCAACCACCACACCCCAACCCCCGACCTACCCCTAGAAAATATTTTCTATTCTCTAATCAAAAATAAATTTTTTTTTTTTTGACAAATGTGTTTTCGCTCATCAATCAAGCAATAGAAAATATTTTTCGAAAAATATTTTCCACTCACCAACCAAACATGAGAAAATAAGTGAGAAACCAACTCGTTTTCCATGGAAAATATTTTCCTTCGTACCAAACGCACCCCAAAGACTATTAGACAAATTCTTGAGAAAATACCTCTGGAGCCATCCAATATGGACTTCCTTTGAAAGAATCCATAGGAGAAGATGAGTTTATCTGAAATTCGAAAACCAAAAAATGTACATAAATTAAAATTTCCTATTTAGAGAATGGAAATCAAAACTTGGTGTCACATATAGGTGATCAATAACATACATGTTTAGCCATTCCAAAGTCTGCGAGCTTGATTTCACCCTTAGCATTTACTAGTATATTTGCTCCTTTAATATCCCTGCCATGAACAGAAACATGAGAAAATAGGAAATAAAAAGACCCTGAAGATAACTGTTATAACTCGATGAAGAATATATTTATCTGACAGAAGAAAAATATTTCTGATAATATCGCTAGCTTTAATTTGTACCTGTGTGCTATGTTTCTCTCATGCAAGAAGACTAATCCGGAGAGAATTTTTCGAGTGTAGCTGCTGATAATTTGTTCTTCGAAAGGACCATATTCTTGGAGTAGTTTAAGAATTGATCCTCCTGGGACATACTCTAAGTAGAGTGACAATTTATCTCCTCTCTGTAAACAAGATTGTCAATAGTTATTTTTCCTGGTTCAAGTTTAATTCATTATTATAAGATGAAAGAACAAACACAAACCACATACCATTTCACTTCCATAGTATTGCACAATGTTTGGATGTGAGAATTGACTGAGCAATGTGATCTCCTATTTAACCAAGAAACTAACTTGTTAGTGCTAATCATTGATAATTAAGTAAAGAAAACATGAAAAACCATGTAAAATTGCTAGATTTGAGTTGGAAATATACAAAACCTGGTTCAGCTGCTTGAGACGTTCTTTTGATTTTGTGTCATTAAAGATGATTCTCACTTCCTTTATAGCACACATTTGCCCATTATCACTGTTGCAGAAACAAAGTTACAGGTTTTAGTGACTAGTCTCAAATCTCCATTCTTTTATATTTCTCCGTGTGTTTCTTTTCTTCTCTATTGTTATTTATTCTTCTTGAAAAATGGCCCACTTTCTTGAACAATGAAGGTTAAGTTCATCTCAAGACCTCTGAGTTATGGCTTATGCCAACAGCTGACATAAATAAGGGAAGGAAAATGACCAATAGAATCATAGTAATCCATGGGCAATCCCTAGGCTTAAAAGTAACATTTTGTCGATAAACTATCTACTATTCTTGATAAATTGTACTCTCAATATCTGGAAGCGGAGTTTGGAGCAACAATAAAGTGATCCCCGTATGATCTATAAATCACGAGTTCAAACTGTGGAATCAACTAGCGACACTTGTGTCAAGGTAGACTGCCTACATACTAGGGTACGACCCTTCCGCGGACCCTACGTGATCGAACGCCTTGTGCACTAGGTTGCCAGTACTCTCAATATCTAGCTACCTTGAAGAAGATAAAACATGAGAGGACTAAAGTTATATACGCTCACGGTGTAAAGATTAATGTAGTTTAATTTATTATAGGGTGGTTACTATTTTTAATTTACCTATAAATATCTTAAGTAACCTGATTCAGTTGATATTTTTTATACTATAAATGTATATAACTTGAAACTCTGTTTTCAAGAAAGAGCAAAGATGTAAAATAGGATGAGTGGGAAGTCATGACATACCTATTAAATCCAGCATAGACAAGGCCAAATGTCCCTTCTGCTAACAGCTTCCCTTTCTTCCATTGCCCTGTTTTATTAGTAGAAGAATTTGGTGGAAGAGGAAGAGGAAGAGGATGGCGTGGATGATTACACTTTTCTTGTTTTCCATTGGGAGAATCCAAAATCTTTCCCCATACAATTGGATAAGTTGTTGGTGAAGTGCAAGGAGAGGTAGACTTTGAACTCTCATTGGATTTGTTTCTGTTCAATATTCATACTAACATGTTAACAAAACCCCCCTAAAGAAAAAGAAAAGACAATTTAAAATCCTTTAAAGGCAAAGGCAAGACACTACTAAAAAAAACAGGAATTAGCGACAGATTCTGTCAGTAATCCTATTTAGGACGTATTAGCGATGAAGTTCATAGCTAATTCCAGTTTTTTTTGTAGTGAGAACAAAGATTGTTCGAACCTGAATGGACTAAATAGTGGACTAATAATCCCTTGTTCTTCATCATCATTGAACTGAGATGAACTAGATGATGATCCACTACTTGATCTTGTAGAGAAATGAGGTGAATCTAATGGCAAAGGCAAAGGAAAAAGAGGATGAAGTTTCTTGTCTTTTGTGCATGTGTAGGAATAATATCCATTAGCTGCAAAACAAGTTGGAGAATTTTTGGGTATCAAGATGGATTCATCAAAGCTTTTTGGCTTATTTACTCTATTCTTCTTGTAATTTCTTGGAGGATTTTCTTCTTTGGGTTGCTGCAGGGGCTGTTTTTCAAACCAAGGAGCCATTTAACTTTTTGTTGGGACAAGAGAATACTGTCAAGTATGTTTCAAATTTTGCCACTTTAGGGGACTTTTTGCTCAAGTTTTGAAATTGTTTGGGTATATAAGAGCATGATAAACCGTGTACAAGAGTGTTTGTTTAAAGGGACCCCCCACCCCACCCCCCTCTTCCCCCCTCTCTTCCAGAAGAAGAAGAAATGGTGGGGTTGGGTTAAGATATCCTAGATGAATTTGCAGGTTGCATCAATAGTTGGAGACGGCTAAATCTAAGACAGTGATGGATTCGAGATTTGAATTTTATGAGTTTTGGATTTTAGGATAGAGACCTTAAATGTTGGTAATTGAATTCTGGATTAAATTTTGTATATAGTTAGTACATTTCTTAATATATTATAAAGTTTGAGCTAAAATTACTAGGTTCGGCCTACCTCTGCCAATGCCCAAGGATGTGCACCGTTTGTCAATAAATTAGGATGAGAATTATAAAAGATCAGAGTTCAAATCTTAAGATACCAAAAAAAATTGCGGAGTAATTTCTTTTTATCAGCTTAAGTTTTACTGGCAAAATTACTTGATATTTGGCGTTTGCAGTGGCGGAGTCAAAATTTTCATTAAAAGGAGGGGGTTTCAAAATATAAAGAAGTAAATCTACAAAGAATCCACGGATATCAATATATAATATATACATAAAAGAATATATATTTACTTAGCTATACAATATAATTTCCGACGAAAGGGTGTTTATTGAAACTCCTCAAGTACATGTGTCTCCGCCACTAGTCTTGATAAGAGGTACGTAAGTATTCGATATAATAATTGAGATACGTTGAAACCGGAACATCACTATTGTAGAAAAAGAAAAATCAATAGTTGGGGCCGGCTGCATGCAATGTTAGTAAAGAATAATAGTTGAAGTTGACGCCAATTGTGGATTGGAACAAGGATTGGGGTTATCGACAGAAGCAGTGGCGGAGCCAAATTTTTCACTAAGTGGTTCAAAATCTGAAAAAGTAAATACACGAATTAGTCGAAGGAGCTTCAACATCTACTATATATACATAATCTTTTTTTAAATCATATAAAATATTATAATTTTTTGCCAAAGGGAGTTCATTCAAACTCCTGACCCCAAGCTGGCTTCGCCCCTTCGAGAAGGGACACATATTTGCCCCACAAGTTTGGTTAGGAATGGAGGTGAATATTTTTCTGTCCTACTCCTTTTGAATATTCACCAGCAAAACAAAGAAAACAAGAACATAGCTCACTGATTATTATTGTATTTTGGGGGTAATTAGGTGAAAGGAATAAGGGAGGGAAACTTCACTAGAATCTATTATATCTCATTAATTAAAACCTATCTTCCCTACTATGTATAAACTCTTACTATATCATATCTTAATGTTGATTTATTATTCTTTGTTCTTGATAACGCGGTGACATCCTGGGAATTGAAAGGGAAAGGACTACTACTTCACTTGAAGAAAAAAAATAATATTTGCGATGGAAGAATCCATCACAATTCACAATCCGTCATAAATTGTGCACGTAAATTTTTGTGATGGAACTGGTACTCCAGAAGTTTTCGCAACTCAATCATAGATGATGGAATCATCAAATATTTGACCTTTTCGAACTCTGTCTGTAACTCATGACTAGAGGCCCAGAAAACAAAGAGAAGATGTGTACGAACGAGATATTCAACAACAAAAAAGAAAGAAAATAATTGAATAGAGGAACTCCCGAGCATTTGACGATCTCAAATGTGTCGGTATAAATGGTAACTTATTATTTTGGTGAATAATTTCTTTGGATAGAAAAGCCTTTCACTGTTGGAAACTTTGATTAATTAGATAGGTCGAGTTCTTTCTAATCTTTCCTAATTTATAAATTGCACTCAATCAACATAGTTTTCACTCATTCCTCTTCGACCGCCTCTTTTCTAGCCACTTTAATTTTGATCAAATCTTTCTTGTGATTTTCTATTCTCCTTGCTTTGTTTGAGCCATCGTCACTTAATAGATATAGGGATCATTCTCACCCAGTCTCTAGTGAAATTGCATTGTATATGGTGTTAATATTAATGAATTCTATCATAAATTGTTACAAACCAATCACAAATTTTATGATGCACTTATTCGTCACAATATTCTAGAACATTATAGGGAGCTATTCCAAAAAGAATCCGAAAAATAAGACAAGGCAAACCCTTTTTTTTTTTTTTTGTGTGTGTTTGGTTATGTAGTTCTAGATTTTTTTTAAAATTCTTGTTTTTTCTTTCATTGACTTATTTTTCCTGACTATATTATCTTATGCATAAATAGAAAATTATCCCCCAACTAAGTTGATGACAACATGAAGATTCTTTTACTTTTGAAGTTCAAGCCAGACAAAAAATAACTTTTTATGTATTATTTAAAGGAATAACCAACACTGGATTTGAAAAATAATAAATTTTCAAAGCCATATAAAATCAGCATTAGTCCAAATCACTGCCACTTGACATTTGCTTGTTGGAAAAGAAAATGAGAGAATTACCACAGTTATGTCAATTCATATTGAGATTAAATTAAGAGTAATCTAAATAATATATACGTCCAGGATCCGTCTAGAAAGGTAAAATATAAACATGAAGCTCAAAAATAGATAAATTAATAATAGTACAGCTCTTATCTCAAAGTATTTTTGGTGCTGTAAAATTATAATTCGTATGTACAAAAAATTGTTTTATGTCCTCTTAAGCAATGGATATTAAATTGATATAATACATAAAATATGTTTTTCACTTGACTTCAGCTGATATTTATGTCATCGAACTTTAAGCGTGCATAAATAGACATTTAAACTATCATAAAGTTGAACAAATAAATACACATGTCCTATGTGGCGTCTCATACAAATTGTCACGTAGGACACCATATAGGCGGTATGCGTTTACTTATTCAATTTTATACAAATTTAAGTGTCTACTTGTTCACACTTAAAATTAGAGGACATAAATATTAGTTGAAATTAAGTTAAAAAATACGTTTATATATTATATGCCGATTAAAATCATTAGGAAAAGTACAACGATCCTTTAGATCAGTACTCCTCATGCCGCCATAAAAGAATATAGTAGTTGTTTTAAATAAGTTTTCGTTTTTTTCTCTATTTATTTATTTATTTGTTTATTTTGTCCTTTTCTTTCCAATTTTCTCAATTGTTTAAATTTAAATAATCTGCAGGCTGGCGTAAAAAAAAGGGACAAATAAGCATTAATTCAATGCTCGAGGCACAGAAAAAATAACCTTTTTTCAATCACGTCCCTTGATATTTTTTTGTTCGACTATAAAAGATTAATTACATTTAAAAAAATTAAGTCCGCCAAAACTGGACAACCAATAGTATAATTTTTAAAATGGAATATCATCGAAAAACAAATAAATAAATAAGAGTTGTATAATAATCGATAAAATTTGTCTAATTTTGTGGAATAAAATTTTCAAGAGAATTGGATTATGCTTTATCTCATGATTTGTGGAGAGTTCTTAAGTGTGCAATATCTCTTTATTTCTATTATACAGTCAAATAAAATGCCCGTCTTTAGAAAAGTTTTCAAGATAATTTTAAAAAGGAGGGCATAGCATTTTTGATTAATAAATATATTTTGATTTCTGAAAATCAAATAAAAAATATTTTTCAAAAACCAAAAGCAACCGCAAGGTATGAGAAAACTAACAAATGACGCATTTATTTTCCAAAAACATTTTCTTATTAACTAAACCCAAACCACTTTTCTCTAAAATTATTTTTAAAACTCTTCAAAATTTATTTTCAATTAAAAGAAAGAGGAAAACATTGATCCATGGCCACTTCCATTGTTCATGAAAGGGGCTAGATTAGATCGCATATACGTGTGTATATATATACTTCTTCATAAAGCGGGAATTCAAAGAATAAGACACAGAATAAAGACCTAAACTTATTCATCAGATGAGATCAAAAATTAAAAAATGTCTATTAAAGAGCGAGAGGGGCTTAAATTTATTTTTTTATACAGTGATTAACTGATTATGACACTCATATTTTGTCAGTCATGCATTTTACGGTCTAATGGTCCCTTGAGCTGCTTTGTTATTAGAGAAAGGAAAAGTACCAATGACTTTCGAAACTTACATCTTCCTATTACAAAACCTAAGAAAAGGCTATATCCCCTAAGTTTTTAGTAATTTCAAATTTATTACTATATTTTATTATTAGATTAATTCAACCGGATCTTATCTTTAAAAAAAAAAGATATTTAATGAAAATTATGTGATAGATAAATGTATCTATCTGTTGTTCAATAGTCCAAATCATGGGGGAGGCGTTTGCAACACACATGTATATATGGTTGGTCATAAATTAAATGAAATTTGTCCCCACACACACTTGCAATTTGAAGTGTTTCTCATTATTGATTTGATTCGAAACTTCCAATTGTGTTTTTGATATATTGAAATTAATTTGTTGCGACTCTGATTGATGTTGAACCAAAATAAGCTACATAATATATCATGATCTTTATTAGAAAAAAATTGCATTTATAACTATTCTGGGTACAACACAATAAAAGAGCAATTCATTTTCTCAATTGTTCGACAAGTGAACAAATTTAATGATTTAATTCACTCATTTTTCACCGAATCAGCTCACGAAAAAAACGAATGGTAGAAAACAAATTATCACTGAAACACTAGATAACTTTCTAGTTTTTACACTACTATTTTTTCTTTTCAGTAATCAATCAAAATATAGTGAGAATAGCCACTTAACAATTTTCAATTCAATGGGAAAATAGCGATTTATTTTTTGCAGTGACACTAGTATAATCACAATTACTATCGCAATATATATCGGGGAGAGTTAATTAAAAATTGCTTGCATGATTCATTTGTTATTTTTTTTTTTTTTTGGCGTGGTTTCATTGACAATTTTTTATTTTTTTTAAAAGAAGTTTACTAGGGAAAATATATATAAAAAAATTCCTCATTTTTTCGTAAATTTTGATTTTGATCCTTGTGATATATGGATGACTTAGCACGTTAAACCTTCATTTAATTAAATGTGTGTTTTTGACTTAGTTTGTTACGCTCGATTAACATATATCCTACCAACTCGATTAAGTTTTTCTTCTTACATACAGAAGATTTTTGCTCTCGTATTGAGGATTTCGGTGATACGGATCGTACTTGTCGCAGATCCACTTCTGCCAAGGAGAAACTTGTGAGTCTCCTAAACTAGTATTTACATGATAATTAAATACTACAAAACCATTTTTTGGAAAAGAAAAAGAGTTAAATCATTACATAATTGTTTCAACATTCGAAATGGAAATGTTAAGTTTCCTTGCTAATGCTTGAAGAGAAATAAAGAGAAATGTGGTCAAACTAGTGACATGACTAAGCAAGTGGGAAATGATGGTCAATTAGTCATATGGTGACTCTATACTCTGAATCCCTATTTGATGGAGCCAACATCATGACTCTTTAACCAAGACAAGTTGTATAGTTTTCAAGAGTGCACCTCTCAATTATCATAACCTATATGTGTTGTGTGCATTAATATGATTATTAATGTTGGTTCATTTTTTGCTCCCAAAGTACTAGACTAAGATGAGCCAATTGCATGCTACATATATCTTACAAGTTTCTAGATAAGTCTTAGCACAACATTTTGGAAGCTCGAGTTATAAGTTAAACACCAATGTAGTGACACTTCAAACACTAGTGATCTTTGAACTCAACTGCGATAGAATTAATTTTTTTTCATAAAGACGATTTGAGAAAATGGCCAAGTAATTATAACCAACGTACAAGTTGAGTCAAACAAAGACGTACAACTCAAAAGTTGAAACATTTCTATTTTTTTTTGTTTTTGTTTTAATGAAAAACGCGTCTAGTGGTTGTTTATGAAAAACTAATGGAAAAAATAAAATAGAGTGAAAAATTGATATAAATTATTTCATGGTCTATAAAGTACTCCATCAAAAAGTCAAAATCAAGCACTACGACGACGCGAAGATATATCATCTTCACAACTCTTTCAAGCTAGAGTGAAAGTTGTATTGTATTTAAAGTCGAAAAATATTTTCCCATATGGGATAAAATTCCTTTGAAGAAGGTATCTTGTTAAATATTTTTCATTTTTCCCATTCAGGCTACTCATACAAAAACCTAACAATCTCTAATAATATGCATGAAAGTTTTGATAGATAGGGCTTGAACTTCTTTTGAGGAATGGACCCTGGTCATTTAATTTTAAAGACATTTTTTAAATTATTATGGACAATTCTATTAAGATAAAACAAATAGAAACACATAGATATTCAAAATTGAAGAAGGTTCATCCTTTTGAAAAGTATAGTCAAGCTCCAAACATCCTAAATGAAGAAGAAACTTTTCATTCCAACACTTATAAATGATGGAACCAGCAAAATATTAATATTTCTTAATACCTGTGGGCTAAAAGTTAGAGTACTATATTTTTTAATATTTCTCAGTTTTGATGTCATTTATGCAAAACATAATGTTACTTTAACGTATAATTGCGTTATTAAAGATATTGTTACTACTCTTTAATTAGACTAGCATTCATATATCACATGACACAAGTAGTAAATTAAGATATATACATGATAACATGAAAGCATATCATAAATAGAAAATGAATGTTATGCAAATAATGTCTTAACTTTACAAATAACATAACTTTAATTTTAAACAATTTTTTTTTTCCTTTATAAGATCGAGCAGTCAAGTCAGATTAGAAACAAATAATTATGTTGGACTTCATTCAAATAAAATTTACTCTTGATCTAAATATTTAAAATTACTTATGAGTTTTATAATTTATTTTATTGATAGATTAGAACAATAATTTTTTTACAAGTGGGGTATCATAAAAATTGATTGGAAGTGGTTTCTACTAGGTTCTGAAACACTGCTAAGGATAAGGAAGGCAATGGTGCGGGACGGGGCGATTTTGAGGCTATGCGGAGCGGTGTGGATTTGAGGTTATGCAGGTGCGGAACAGGTTGCGGGTCTATGCGGGCGTGTTTGTGCTGATGCAAGTTCTGTAAATTGCAATGCCCGGATTTGTAAAAGTTGAATTTTAAAATGGATAAAGAACTGAAACTTCAAGCTATTTAATTAGTGATCCAACTTGATGGCAAGGTCGATCATTTGGACGGATAAGTGCGTCATCAGTCTAGCTCGTCATGACTCGATCATGACCTTAGGCAGAATTGGTCTTGGCCGGAAGAACGAAAGATATCCCTTCGCTCTATTTAGCATTTTGGTTTAACACCACGCAGACAGCTGGTGCCTTCCCAACTTCTTCATCAGGAAAGACTTGATTATATATAGGAGAAAGGCGTTCCCATACCCTAATATCGCTTTGTGAAAACCTAGAACAAAAGAAAGTCTCTTTAAGACAAAATAAAATCCTAAGTTTCTTAATTAGATTGGAATTTAGCGTCATAAAAATAAAGTAAAACTTAAACAATTAGCACATAAAGATTTTAAGTAAGCCTCTCAATTAATTAAGAAAATTAAGCACACTTCAAACAATTAATATTTTTACATGATTAAAACTTATGAGCATGATTCTAATGATTATGGACTGATTTAACATGTTGAAATTAGTTTAAAAATCTAAAGACGTGATATCTAAGTGATTAGGGGCTGATTAATCTGTGCAAAATTACTTAAATCATATGGGCATGGTTTTTACATGATTATAGATTGACTGATATGATGAGATTATTTTGAGGTTCTCTAGATATGATATGTAAACGTAACAGGTTTGATTAGCATGCTAGATTTAATTACATCCTAAGTTAAGGTATGTGGAAATTAAATTAATTAAGTCGTATAAACATGCTATCTAATTATTGTTGATTAACTTGCTTAAATTAATTAAACAGATATAATAGCATACTGAAAATTTTGCATATGCAAAATTCGTATGGTTAACGCCAGTTAATATGCCACTAAGTTCATGAACTCTATATTTGAAGCCTATAGGCATGATGTCAAAATGCCAATATTAGTTGTGCTCCTATAAACATGATTTCTAGCAATTAAATAACACTTGACATGCTCAAAATAATTAATTTCTATAGACATGATATCTAATGATGAAAATAATTTGAACGTATTATAGGCATGGTAGTGACAGTGCTAGAATAAACATATTTGTTAGCAGGATGTGATCAGATCATATATGCAGGTTATCTAGCAAAAAAAAAAAAGATCAAAGCAAACATGTTGGTCATGATTAGTAAAACCTATTGAATTGGACATACTTTCATGTGAAAATTATTCCTATAGGCATGGCATCTAGCTTGGACATACTTCGCATAGTTACATGATAACAACAAATAAGAGTATCAATTAGCATATAGATCCCCGCCCCCTTATAACAACCCCTATTTCTCTTATTATATTATATCATCAAAGTTTATACAAAATATTACAAACCGAATGAATAACACACACAAAAAAGTCAAAGCTAATGGGCTGGACCAAATAATCCTTGACAAATCTCCAATTTCGGGCACCTCTTCACTTCTCCAAATCAGTCACCTTCTAATAAGAACTTGTCAAACATAATGAAAACCTTTGCAAGAATAACATATAGAATTCGGAGAACGCATAAATCCTTAACACTAATTCTTGATATGTCAAGTTTCATGAGAACTTCAAGAATCCTAGGCATTGCTCATGTCAAGGGTATAGAATATGTTAGGACCTCCGTATTTGATGCTAAATTACACAAGAGTAACACAAGGCAGATTCACTTTGAACACATACTTGATCTTGAAAGCAAACATGTATACTAGTATTAAACTTTATGGACATGTATCTAATAATATTCAGTGTGTGTTAAACATGCTTAGCAAGCAAAGGAAATTCTAAATTATTCGAATGAGAAGCTGTCCAAATAGATTATGTAAACTTACTATAATTAACTATGTACGAAGGCCCTTATTTAAAAAAGTAAAGAAAGGAAAACGAATTGATTTCGGGTATGAAAATAAGTCAAAGTTTACCAAATGAAATCATGTAAGAAGTCATCCGAATTAAATTTTGAGAGGGAAAGGACTTAGGAGGATCCGAAATAACCAAAGTTTTCCAAATTCGAAATAGAGAGATCACAATTACTATGTTTACCAAGAATAGACCGGTATCAACAATCATCAAAAGGACGTCATGAAGAAAAAAAAAGAAGAAAGATTGTAAAACAAAATTCTGAACAAAACTCCATAGACACATTTTCACAATCAGTACCTAACGTGGAGACTTAGGGTGTGTTCAGTATAGAGGAAAATGTTTTTCATAGAAAATTTTCTAGAAAATCAAGTTGTTTCTTACCTATTTTCTTGTGTTTGGTACGCAAGTAATTTTTTTTTTTCTAAAAGCATTTGTATATTTTAAAACAAAACAATGAGAACGAATAGGGTAAGCGGGTGGGGTAAGAAAAAAATTATAAATTAAGAAAAACTTTTTTTTGCGGTGGGGGTGGGCGGTGGGGGGTGGGGGTAGGGGTAGGGGTAGGGGATAGGATAAGATATGTTTTAATTTTTCTTTTTTTTTTGGGGGGTGGGGGTGGGGTAAGAAAAAAAATGAATTCTTTTAAAAAATAAATTTAAAAAATTCTAATTTTTTTTGGGTGGGGGTGGGGGTGGGGGTGGGGGTGGGGGTGGGGGGTATGGGGACTGGTAGGTAGGGGTCGGATAGGGGGTGGAGTTGGACTAAGAAAATAATTGAATTTTTTTTTAAATTTTTTTTTTTAAAATTTTAGTTTTTTTTCAGTGTGTGAGGGGGGGGGGGGGGGGGGGGGAGGGGGGGTTTCGTAGGAGGGGAGGGGGGGTTGTTTCGTAGGAGGTGGTGGTCGGTGTAGGAGGGTGGGGGTAAGAGAATTAAAAACAAAATTGGGCAGGGGGAGGGGGAGGGGGATGGTAGGAGAGGTGGGGGTCGGGGTAGGGGGAGGTGTGATTTTAAGAGTGGTATGAAAATTGCAACTTGTTTTTCCTACTTTGATTAAGGAAGTCATTTTCCTTATTTTGAAGGAACTTATTTTCCTGGGGAAAATATTTTCCAAAATTTTAATGCCAAACGAACATGAGAAAATAGGAAAATATTTTCCGAAAAATATTTTCCTTCATACCGAACACACCCTTAGGGTTAGTAATAATTAGGGGTTTTCACCAGGGTTGGCTCAAGGGTGAATATAGTAAAGCCTTTGCTTTAGGTTCCAAAAATTTTGAGGCCCCAAAATCTTTTAATAGTGAATTTTATGATTTTAATTTCACTTAAGACAATATTAAAGATTATAAAAAAATAAAAGGTATAAAATTTAAATAAAATAAAGAAAGAAAGAAGAACTATCTACTTTTTATAAGAAATATTTTAGAACTTTGAATCAAACAACTCAAATCTTCTTATTAATAAATAAAGTTTTTACAACAACATCCAAGGTAATGCATTTCAAATAAATGTCTAACATCTTACTAACTATAATTAATTCTTAATTTTATAAATAATAATATTACTATGTGAAGTTAAACGCTTAAGGTCTTTTAAGAGTATACACTAAACACAAGTAGCATGTACGAACAAAAAATATAACTCTAAAATATTATTATTTTTGTGTTTATGTGCATATATTTAAGACCTCTTAATAAAATTTGATTTTAGGCCACTAATTTTATTGAGACACCCTTGATTTTCACATATGCTAATCTAAAGGGATAAACATATAAGCATCATAACGAATTAAATGATAATGAACAAAGAAAATACATGAATTTCAGATCTTAAAAGGTGTCAAAAGAAATGAGTGGGGGTAGAAGAGGATAACAATCGAGCATAATAATAATAAAAGGAATCAAACCGGGGACAAATTCGTAAGAATCCACCCTAAAATCTGAGTTTTTGTCTTGATCGCGAACTCATCAAAGTTTTCAAAGCTCGTTGAAAAAGATAAATTCGTCGTAGAGAGTGTGGAGTTGTGGGGTTTCCGTTTTGAGTTTTTATGGTGGAGTTTTGCCGAAGGGAGGCAGTGGTGTTGAGGAAAGGGGAGAGGGCATCGACTAGGATTTTGGTGGAGGAGAAAGAGGGGGAAGATGGAGAAGGAGAAAAGCATAGGGACAGTGGGGTGTGAGGGGTGGTGCTCTTGGTGGAGCTACTCCGGAATCGTGCTGGTGGTGGTGGTGTGGGGTTGAGAGAAGAGGAGAGTGTCTAGGGTGAGGCGGCAGCGGCAGAGAGTAAAAAATGATTTTTTTTGGGGGGTTAGGTCATTTGGGTGGGGGTGTATAATTAAAAAGGAAAGAAAACTAAAATTTAATCCAGGTCGTTGGATTCAATCAGATGGACGACTGTGATCAAAATTGAATTCATGGGTCGCTCGATCATGGAATCGGGTAATTGAATTGGTTGAAATTGATTTAAAATATGGTCAATTTGGACTCAATTTGGGCTAGAATTGACATAAATTGAATAAAAGTTGGTCAGAACTTAATTAATTGAGAGAAAAATTAAATTTTGGGATGCTATTTAATAAATACCATATACAACTTAGTACATAAAAATAATTACAATAATTATTGCAAAATGTTATTCTTATAATCAATGGTAAATAAATTATGTATATATTTTATACGTAAAATTAATGTCAAATATACTATACAAAATTCACGATAAATAATAATAATTAGAAATAAATTTATATATTCGTAAATTACACATGAATTTAGAAAGTGTCAAGATAACACCAAAATGTGTAATTTGAGTAATAAAAATACATAAAGGAAATTAAGATCTAAAAATAGCAATTAGTAAAATAAGTGAGGTATAAGGAGGTAAAAATTGAGTGTCGATAATACCTTGGCAATCGTGGAACCCATCCACACGATTGTGAGACCCCAGGTTACATACCCTTCACGATTGCGGACAACCTCCTTTCAATTGTGATGGTTCACCCAGCTGCCTCCTCGACGCAATCACGAAAAACCATCTCACAATGTTTCAAACACCATCACCTCTTGCGATTGTGGAACACACCCTAGCAACCGTGAAGGGTAAAGTCTGGCATCAGAAACCAAAAAAGTACTCTAGTGCCTCTCAGAATCCGTTTCAATACTCATCCAAATCCTTCTAGATGCAGATCAAATGTGCAAGTCACTCCTAAAACACCCTATAAACTTGTTGGAACGCTCAAAACATCGATCTGAGGTTGTCTAGGCACATATTTGGTCATTGTCAACTCTTGATCTTCACATTAACTAGTATACAATTTAAACGTCTAAAACACTCTTGAGTCCCTAGAAATCTGTCCAAACTACCCGCCTAAGTTCAAAATCACTATCCGAACCTATAGAAATTTTTGAAACTCAATTGTGAGCTCGTTTATCCAAATATTGACTTTGGTCCACCCTCATTTTATTCTTTTCTCAAAGTCTCTAGTTTTTTATTTCTTCTTCTCTGATACGCATCTAATTGTGTCAAAAACCGTATTACTTATAGTTCCAGCAAGTCATAATTCACATTTTTAAGCCTACAAAAAGTTTCATTTAGGAAAAGGGATCCTAATACTCAAAATGACCGAACGAATCTTTACAGTTTTGAGGAAATTTCTAGTGTAAATAACTTGTGGTTATTTCTTATGAATTCAAAGAACCAAGAGGTCAAATCAACATCGATATTGTTTTCATAGCAAAAATCATATGAGAATAGTTTCTACAAATACCCCGAGCAATATACGTTGAGCTTTAAGAGAGAAAGTTATACCATAATAGGTTGGTATGAGTTGGGTTAAATATTGAATCCAAAACATTATGTATTTAGCAAGATATGATGGTTTTTAAGTAGCGAAGTTGACTATTACAACATATTTGACTTAGTTGACTCTAAAGACTGTTTAGTTTGAACGAGCATATGAGTGTGAGTTGAGCTTTTGAACACTTTAGCTTGTAATGATAATAGTCTTAGTATTTGACTTGCCTAGAAATATAAAAAGGTAAAGAAGTTCCATCAACTACTAAAATAGTAAAAGAAACATGGATAGAACTATAGAATCAGGAATTCAAAAATTGATTATAACAATTTGGTATATAGAGACATGTCGTGCTTATTTGTACTATAAAGTTATACGGGTTCTGCACCGATCCCCAGAGTTTACAATATGTCCTTAAGAAAAAAGAAACTATTTGCAGAGATAACAACGAAGGTTTGAGTTGATTTACTTTGTTCTCACGCTGTTTATACACCATTTTAAGTAAAAGTACGAGATATGAGATATTTATTTAGCAATTGATGACTTATTATGCTTGTTGGCGTTATTCTGATATTCGAATAGGACATGTAATGTGCATTGTGCAAGGCGAATTAGACATATATGCACTAAAGACATGGTAAGATATATGGATCGGATATCCCATATAAGTAGCGGTGTGCATTATTCAGATTAAATCGAAAAACTAAACCAATTCAAATCGAATTTTAATTTGGATTGGTTTTTTGGATTTTTGGTTTGATTTTGGATTAAGAATTTACTTTTTTTGGTTTGATTTCGGATTTAGAAAAATAAAAATAAAAAACCAAAAAACTGAATTATATATATACTCTAATAAAAAACTAAAAAGGCAATTATGATTTAGTTTATATTTTAAGTTTGGATATCTATTGATATACTTTTTAGACATTGTGTTTTAATATTTTATTTGTGACTTATATTAGAAAGTATATTTAATTCATTCAATATTATTACTTCTCCTTGTATGTGATTTTTATTTTTTTCAACATGCAAATATAACTTTGATTATGTTATTAATTATTAACATAAACGAATAGCCGAACCAAAAAAGAAAAACTGAATAGAGAAAAATCGAATCAAACCAAATTTATTTTGACTCGGATTGGATTACACTTTTACAAAATCAAAAACCAAAAAATTAAAATCGAATAGTATAAAACCAAATCGAAAAATTGAATGCACACCGCTGCATATAAGCATTTTATTAATTATCAACGGTAGCTTATATTTAGCAGTGTTATTGGGTAAGTTGGATAGTGCACAAACAATGATATGTAGATAGCCATGAGACTAACGCTCCAAGGGTAGGATAAGACATGACCCGAGATATGAAGGTGTGGAGGACGCAAATTAGGGTAGAAGGTTACTAGGAAGGAATGCGCCCATGCTAGTAAGTAGGAGTGTAGGAGTGTTTTATTTTGTGGTCCGTGCTAGTAGTCGTAGTGCTAAGCTTGTAGCGTCTTATTCTTGGTGTATTGGTCATATTTGTTATTTCAGGTAAATCAATTATAGTATTATTTTGTGGTAGTCTTGTTTCTGTTACTATCTGTTATTTTGATGCTACCTATTGTTTCTTGTTCTTATACTATGTCAGTTTCTAGACTATTTTTTTTTGCTTTGAACCGGAGATTTATCAGAAACAACCTCTCTACCTCACTTCTAAGGTAGTGGTACGAACTGTGTATACTCTACTCTATTTAAACTCCACTGTATAGGAATATACTGGGTATAATATTGTTGTTGTTGTCACATAAGCAACTTATGATTGATAGCGATAGTACCAATTTAAGTTGTAGCAAGCCTCCAACAGTAACAGAGTTTTGCTAGCTTTATATAATAGATGAACAGAGCAGAACAACTTCTCACTATATTGTGTCTAATAGTATCCAAAGCATTGTCATTAAAATAATTCCCTCAAGCATTTTAAAAAGAACAAAGATAAGGGTTATACAAATTAGAGAATTCTTACTAGTCTCATTGATTACTCAAAATACAATTTACACATTTTGTGAAGTGTTTTCCTGTTCCTGACACCTGAAATAAATTAAACTGAAAATTGTTATTAGAGTCTTGATTTGAAGATTCATTCGACAGAGAAGGGTGTCCTCATTGCCAATGTCGAGATTGAATGAATCTATTGAGGAAAATGTAACTTAGGTTGTAAGGCTACTCTAGTCATTTTCCTATAGTACATTAGTTAGAGTTAATCCATTTATTAGTTAAAGTACAATTTGTATATAAACAGAATTTGTACACATTTCAATATACGATTGAATAATATTTCTCTCGGATTTTTTCTCTCTCTATGAACTCATCTTCTTCATCCTCCTTTATTCATTCTTTTGAATATCAAATTCTTCAAGTTTTATCATGGTATCAGAGTTGTGATCACAATTGTAGCTCTACAGTCAATTCTGCAATACTACACTCAAAATTCTGGTGAAATTGGAAGTTCTGGGTTAAAGTTCTTGAAGTTGTAACAATGGCGGCTACTAGAGAATTAGGGAAAATTATGTCTGATATAAATTCCACCATTGATGAAGGTCTTGGAATAGAAATCACCGTGAATACAACACACCCACTGTATCTAGTTCCAGGCTATACCAACGGCATCTTATTGACTCTATGGTGTCGATCCATGCAAATTTCTCTATTAGTTCATAATAAGCTAGGTATGATTAATGGAGCCCGAGAAAAGGACAAATTTTATAACAAATATGAATATCAGTAGGATTGTTGTAATGCAATCATTCTCTCATGGCTAATGAATTTTGTGTCCTCTATTTAGTCAGTGGCATAGCATATGCATCTAATGCAAGAGCAATGTGGGAAGATCTTAAAGAAAGATTCGATAAAATAAATTACAACTTTGGTTCAAGGAATATCTTCTATTTCAGGGTATTATTATAAACTCAAAGATCTTTGTGATGAATCTGAGGCTCTAGTCCCACTGCCTGGGTGTAATTGTAGCAAATCTAAAGAATTTTTGGCTCATTTACAAAAACAAAAACTATATCAATTTCTAATGAGGTTGAATGAATCATACATCCAAGCAAGAAATCAAATCTTGCTTATGATTCCCCTACTAACAGTAAATCAAGCTTATGCAATGTTGCTTAGTGATGAAAGTCAGAAAGGAATGACAACATTTGCAGGCATTCTTGGGGTACCACTTATGATTAACACATGCAATTATGATTCCACTGCTCTGCATAGTGCTAGGTCTGGCAATTCTCAAGATGAAAATTCTCAAAAGTTTAAGAAAAACTTCAATTTACAATGTGAATTCTGTAAGATGAAGGGGTATATAAAAGAAAATTGCTATAAGATTGTTGGATATCCAACAGAGTCCACGTAAAAGAAGAAAGAAGGACCCCTTCAACATTCTGCATACAATGTTTTTGCTGGATCTTCAAATGCACAAGGCTTAACTCAATCTACAAACCAGCAGGCTAGCTCTCAAGGTTCATGTTCTCAAGGAGGTCCAATGCCTTCTATCTTTCAGCAGTCTGGTTCTCAAGGTTTCACTTCTCAAAGGAATCAAATGTCTTGCTATATTACACAGGATCAGTACTCTCAAATTCTCAGCACGCTGAATGGAGAAGAAAACACCTTTGTAGCCAATACTGCATGTATGAGTAGTGCATTATTAGCTCTCAATCATCAACATAAATGGATTGTTGACACAGGAGCTACCAACCATATGGTATCCAATGTTGATTTACTTATGGAGAGACTGCTTATATCACACATATTGGTTCTAGCATTATCTCTAATGGATATAGAGATTGGATAATGTGTTACATATTTCACAGTTAAAATTTAATCTCCTTTCAATGTCACAGGTAACCAAGTCTTTATAAGATTTAGTTGTATTTTTTCCTGACTTTTTTATATTTCAGGATCTCTTCAATGAGAAAATAAAAAACGATTGGTAGGAAGAAGGATGGTCTATATCTTCTACCTGCAGATACACGATTGGTAGGAAGAAGGATGGTCTATATCTTCTACCTTCAGTATCTGCACAATCAGTAAAGGATGATAACACTTGTTCTTACCCTGTGGCATAGAAGGCTTGGGCATTCATCTTCAAAAATTCTTAAGAATCTTCTTTCAGTACGTCCCTATTGATAATTATAGTTTTGTTGTTGAAAATTGTGTGGTGTGTCCATGTGATAAACAAGTTAGATTGTCATTTCCTCAAAGTAGTATTAAGAGTACTAGTTATTTTGAACTTTTATACCTTGATGTATGGGGATCTTATAAGATTACAACCTACGATGAAAATAAATACTTCTTGATAGTATTTGATGATTTTTCCAGAATGACTTGGCTATTTTTACTTAAACTTAAATTTGTTGTTTGTGTAGTTATTAAAAAATTCTTATCTTATACTTTAACTTATTTTGGCAAAAGGGTGAAGTTTGTTAGAACTGATAATGAATTTGAATTTATCAATTCTATTTATGATTTCCTATTTAAAAATCTAGGCATTATACATCAGATATCATAAGCATATACCCCTCAGCAAAATGGAGTAGCTGAGAGGAAGCACAAGCATGTCTTGGAAGTATGTAGAGCTATTAAATTTTAGGGATATATTCTTGTTAAATACGGGGGTCACTGTGTTCTAGTCGCTGCCTATCTTATAAATAAAATGCCATCTATTGTTCTAAATAACAAGTCTCCATATGAAGTGTTGCATGGCACCTTACCTACCATTAATCATCTCAGAACTCTAAGATGTCATTGCTTTGCTAAAACAGTTAATGAATCTGATAAGCTTAAGTCAAGAGCTATCACTGTTGTACGCATAGGATACCCTCACTCACAAAAAAGGTACATACTTTATGACTTGAGTAATCATTTATTTTTATCAACAGAGATGTTGAGTTCAGCGAAGACATATTTCCCTTCAAAAATCTGAAACATAATGTACTATAATTATGATTTCTTGATGTGTACATTGATCAAATGATAGCCCGTGATTCTCCTGATCATTCAAGTCCAAACTTCTCTCAATTTTCTTCTGATGCACAGCTTAGTGAGTCTGCAGACCAACTTGATGAGACTCCAAATTTGACTGTGGCTCCTTCTACTCAAAATCAAGTAGTATTTTCTAATATTACTCAAGTACCAATAGCTCAAGTTCAAGTTCCTTCACATCATGTTGTAGCTACTAAAATGGAGCAAAGAAAGTCATCCAGAGCTAAAGCACCACAATTGTGGGTTAAAGATTGTGCTTTGCTCATCCAGAGCTAAAGCACATACCATGTGGGTTAAAGATTGTGTCACAAATAAAAAGTCTATATCACATGGTCTTGCAAGCTACATTGGGTATGAGCATCTATCTCTAACCTACCAAGATTTCATTGCTTCTAGTTCAACTGAGGTATAACCTTCAAGTTATAATGAAGCTATAAAGGATTTCAGATGAATCAATGCTATGAAAGATTAAATTACAGCTCTTAAAGACAATCACACACGGGTTGTGGTCTCACTACCTAAAAGCAATAGGTCTATAGGATTTAAGTGGGTATCATAATCAAATATAAAGCTACTGATGAAATAGAGAGGTTTAAAGCAAGATTAGTGGCTAAAGGTATATACAACAAACTGGAATTGACTATCAGAAGACCTTTCCTCTTGTAGTCAAAATGGTTATTGTAAGATCTATATTTGCAATTATAGCAATAATACATTAGGACATCCATCAAATCGATGCATACAATGCATTCTTGCCCTTGCAACAATAGAGAGATTCTAACTTCACTTGCTGCCTTTATGCTCTAGGAGTTAAGTGACCCATAGGCATGGGTCACAAACGAGAAAGGTAGGTTCCTTTCCTTACTAGATCCTCTGTCACTTAGACTTCCTTAGAAGACTATCAATTCTCAGCCAGTTACCAGATTCGAAATATGAGAAGATTAAAAGGCATTTATTCTAGCCGATAAGGATCTGAATCAATGGGTGTTGGATGATCAGCCTAGGCTTTTTCTTTTTTTTGCTTCTACGTCTCATGACGGGAGTGCTAGTGAGATATATATGGAGTTGCCACAAGGTTTTCAAAGTCAAAGGAGAAGTCTGGATGTAAGCTTGTATGTTGACTTTTTAAATTCTTGTATTGCCTTAAGCAAGCACCAAGTCAATGGAATGCCAAACTCTTAAAAATTATGCTTCAGCTTGGTTTCAATCAGAGCCAACATGATCATTCCCTTTTTCTAACGAAGGTTGTAAGTGAATTGATAATCATCTTAGTATATGTTATTGACATGCTAGTAACAGGGAGTAGCTTGCAGCTGATAAAAGATACAAAGGTAGCACTACATAAAGGCCTTCAAAATGAAGGACCTAGGCGAGCTTAGGTACTTTTTAGGCATTGAATTTGCCAAATCAAAGTCTGAAATTCTAATGCATCAGAGAAAGTACACACATAAGTTGATCTATGAGTTAGGTCTGGGAGCTGCAAAGCCAGTGGTCACTCCACTTGAAGTTAATTATCAAGTTGACCGCTAAAGAGCTAGATGAAATCAGTGAAAGTTTCAATAAAGGAGAGAATGAACCTCCAACAGACATCAACAGGTATTAAAGAATAATAGGGAAGTTGTTGTACCTAACTATAACAAGACATGATATTGCATTTAGTGTTCCAAAACTAAGTCAGTTTCTACATTCACCTAAAAAGTCTCACCTAGAAGCAGCTATGAGGATAGTAAGGTATGTCAAGAATCAGCCAGGGTATGGAATACACTTATCAAGCAGCTCTTAAGAACAGATTCAAGCGTATTGTGATACTTATTGGGCGACATGTCCTAACTCAAGGAAGTCTATAGCAGGTTTTCTAGTCAAATTGGGTAAATCCCTTATATCTTTAAAGTCTAGAAGCAACGTACAATCTCAAGAAGCTCAGCTGAAGTTGAGTAAAGGCTTCTATAGTAGCAAACTTGATCTGGATATTGGGACTATTCAAGGACATTGGAGTACAAATCAATCTTCCAATTCAATTGCATACTGACAGCAAAGTTGTAATGCAAATAGCAGCTAATCTAGTGTTCCATAAAAGAACCAAACATATAGAGATTGATTGTCACCTCGTGATGGAAAAGATTCAAAAAGGAATGGCCAAAATTGTATATGTCCATACCAAAGATCAACAACCAGATTTACTTACTAAAGGTCTCAGCAAGACTCAACATCAACATCTGTGTTCCAAGCTAGGCATGTTTAATGTGTTTGAACTACCTAACTTGAGGAGTAGTGTTGAAGAAAACGTAACTTAGGCTGTAAAAGTACTTTAGTATTTTTCCTATAGTATGATAATTAAAGTTAACCCATTTATTAGTTAAAGTAGTTATTTTGTTAAAGGGAAAAACAGTGTATATAAATAGACTTTGTACAAATTTCAATATATAATTAAATAATATTTTTTTCAGATTTCTTTTCTCTACAAGAACTCGTCTTTTTTTTCATCCTTTATTTATTCTTCTAAATCTCAAATTCTTCAAGATTTATTAGAATCATTCCACTTGACAATATCAAAATTGGAGTTTGGCACAGGTCAAAGAAAAAAGCAAGGAGGAATTCTACTTAAATGGTTAGTACAACAACAAAGCAATTGCCTTAAGTATAAAGTTTATGAATGACTTGTCTCGTGTCATACATGATAAAGATCAGTGACTCTAAAATTATGAATCATGGATAATAGGAAAATTAGATTTTATATTCTAAGTATCTAGTAAGGGTACTTTTGTATGATTCTACATAGTTTCTTACAGTTGGGGGTGTTAAAACAAGCCGTTGAATGGTTCTTTTAGTATCTACTTTATGATCTGATTATTGCATGCCTTGGTGAAGTTTGAATCGATTGAGTGACTTTTAATAGGCCCATTCATATCGGATCAATTTTTTTATGCAATACAATTGTTGCAAAATTTTAGTACATGAAAGCTTGTTCAGTTTCACTAAATACTCTTTCGCATCAGATATTATGGAAAATAACTTATAATTCAAACATAATAATTATCGAGTGATTTGAATACTCGAATTGAGTTAAGCGTAGATTTGCATCACAAGCTAATGATCTGTTCAAGTGGGTCATATTGATACTCATGAACTTGTTGAGGATGTTTAACTTTGACTTGAATAATCATTGTAATGATAAATTGGTTCAGAAAAATTTGCATGTAACGATAGTATGCATAAAATATATCATTTGAGGATTCACGAGAGTAGTTTGACCTTAAGAAAATAAAGCGAACAAATTAAGAAATTAGTAAAAATGACTTAGATAAGTTCATCATAGAACATAAATATTTTAAAGGAGATAAGTGTAGCTAGAGCTCTTTCCAAATAAGAAAAGTCTACAACTTAGAGTCAGGATGGATGATCACGTGCTTTGAAAATCTTCTTTGAATCATTGACGGTGTTGTTAATTTTTTGAAAGGAAGAGGAGTTTGAATCTAAGCTTGTGTACCAGCAAAATTCGACAATGAATTGTTGATATAATTCAAAATTATGTTATGATTGTATAGATATTCGTTATATCAGGTGACTACACTCACAGTATAATTAAGACTCCAACAACGTCATTCGAACTAAGATATTTTATAAAATAAGAATCAGATATTTGAAGACATTCTGGGTATGAGTATTGAAACCACTGATTTATGGGCTGTTATTGGATAAGCATACTTCAGTTTGAATATTCTATCAAGGTTACTTATAAAATATTCTATATGAGAGTAAAAGCAGGGTGTGTAGAATGAGTGTTTATAATTGAATGGGGTTTTGGGGTAACTCCGAATATGTTCAAGGACTAACGTCAGTTAAGTGGTGGAGAACATAACAACCTAATTAATCTTTTTAAATTTTTGTGTATTAAATCATGATTTGAGATCTTATGTAAAAAAATAACACTTAATTGTGTAACGATCAGGTCCGTCATTACGGGCAGTCCAATCGTGTCAAGTTTTGGAGTTAGAAAACTCCGGGTTTGGGAGTTTGAAATTCTGGGCTAGGCTAGCCTCGGCCGGTTTTGGAGGGAGGTGGAGTCTAGGGAAATCCGGGTAAGGATTGGGCTAGGTGTCTTGTTTTGAGCTAGTTTTTCACGTAGCCAAGACATAAAGGAGTCCGAGGGACTTTTCGGAATCGAATTCGGGTAAGTAGAACTCTCGGAATCGCGATTGACGTGAAGGAGTCGTTTTGGATCATCGGGGGAAGCAAGTGTGTTGTAAAATGGGCAAATTTTAGAGATTTCCAAACATTCTGTCCGTGACGAGCACAACGGCTTCGCCATAGCGACCTCCGTTGTAGCGGAGAAATTACCGCTACAGTGGAAGTCAACGTCGGTCAGCCTTCGCCATAGCGGACGACTCTGCTACGGCGGTATCGCTATAGCGGAGCGGATTGCTATAGCGGAGCGGACCGCTATAGCGGAGCGTGACGGGATTTAATGCAGAAACATTCCCCAAAATGTTCAGTTTTCACAATTTCATTTTGGGAGAAGGAGGGGGCGATTTTGGGTGATTTCTACCAGTTTTTCACTATTTTTCATCCTAAAGGTAAGGATTCTACTCCCCAAACTTCGTACTACTTTTTCTACGCGGTAGAATTGCTAGGAGGAAACTTGGGAAAAGGTTGGAATAACCTGGAAAAGGTTGGAATAACCTGCGGATGGTAGAATCCGGGGAAGAAGGGGGATTCTAGGCATGAAAGTTCGTGGGTATTGTTAAAAGTAAGGTATTATGATCGTATGTTGTTAAATTTTCTATTTTTATCCGTGAAAATGATAGAACTAGGGAAATTAATGGCGGAAAACCCGGAAAAAAGGGTAGAATGATCATGGGTGGCCTGGGGGTTTGGGATTTGGTGTAATCTGGGTAATGCGCAGACCTTGTTGTTAATTCAAAGTACTTGTATGTTGTTTTAGACCAAGAATGAGAAAGGAATCTGGAACACGAAAAAGCTCGGGTTGAGTAGAGCTTGGATCATTTCGAGGTAGGTGATGGCTTATGATTCCTGTGAATGTTGTATATTTTGTACTGTTATATAAGTGTTTGTATGAATTGCATTGCTTAGAGGAATTATGTAGAATGTCTAAGGGTCCTGTTTTACAGTCTGTGAATTGAACGGTGTGTTGCTTGTTAGTTTACAAGTTGTTTATTCATTATTTGACTGTGGATTGTTGACATTCGATTGGCTCGGGTACCACGCCTGGTATAGGTATAACAAACGGTTGGCTTGGGTACCACGCCTGGTACAGGTATAACAAATGGTTGGCTCGGGTACCACGCCTGGTACGAAATATTAACGGTTGGCTTGGGTACCACGCCTGGTACGGGTTTATTTTACTGCATCATTGATTCATATTATTGCATTGCATTGACTGTTGTTGGTTCCGTGAGTGGATCGGGCTGTTTTATTGATTTGTGATATTGGCTGGTGGTCCTTGAGTGACCGAGAATCATGTTATGCATGTTGAATTGGTCTTGGATTAGGCCGGGTTGCCTGTTTAACACTTAGGTGTTGTTTAGAGGGGATCCCAGGGTGGGTTCGGACTAGATGAAAGGATGGTTTATTAGTTATGTGACTGTTGTTTATGGTTATCAGGGGTGGATTTCATGCGGGGACAAGCTAGGTGGAGACTTGTAGTCTAGGGGAGCCTGTTGACTCGTTGCATGTTTTCCATACTTGTACTTGATTTACTGTACTGAATTATACACTGTTTTATTTGAAACTGGCTGATAATCCTACCAGTACACAGTGGTGATGTACTGATACTACACTTGCTTTTCTTTCTTGTGGGTACAGGCAATCTTCCAGCGGCTGAGACGCGACCTCATCTGTAGTACCAGCGTTTCCAGACTTCAAGGGTGAGCCGCTTCGATCGAGCTGCCTTGAATCTATCATTAGAGTTGTAGCCCATTTGTTTCAGGCTTAGACTATTTCCTTATATTTTTGGGGTTGCATCCCCGTACTCTAGAGATTGGTAGAATTGTTTGGTACTGCGACTTTTAGATTCTAGGGGGAAATTTCTGCAAGCTAACTTAATGAAGTTGTTTATTTATTATTGAATTGCTAGTTTATTTTTATGCACTGGTTTTGAGTTGTTAGAACGATTAAGTTCGGAGAAGTGATGGTTCGCTCACCCGGAGGTTGGGTGAGTGCCACTCACGGCGGTCTGGACAGTGACATATTGAAACTCGTTGATAGAGTTTGAATTGAAGCCCAAGGGGTTCGGTGATATTGTTGCACCATTGGACAATATTTTAAATTACGAATTTGCTAGTGCTAGTGACTTCTGTGCAATCATGATGGGAAAATCACAACCATGAAGCGTTGGGTAATAATTCATTGTAAACAGGAGGAGGGGCGCAACTACAAAGGATTAGTCCAAGTCACCCCAATCACCTCTTCTTGTGATCACGTCGTGATGAGTGGTGACTTTTCCACAAATACAAAATCTAGAGTCACAAACACGAAGAGTATCTGTAGCTTATAAAAAGTTGAGTTTGGAATTCATTAGCGATTTTAAAAAGAAACTTGAGATTTGGGGCAAAAAGTCTCTCGATTTTAGATATGTGAAGGTGTTATTTCAATGTGTTTTTTCAAGCTCAAATTTAAGGAATTGATTCCTTACATTGATCTATTGATGATGTGTTAATGTCATTGAATTTGATTTGCGAAATCATGTGATTTTAAGAGGCAAAACTTGAAAATTTTAGACTTAAATCTAGAATTGAAGAATTATTTATTTGACTTAGCAATTGATATGGAAATTGAATTTTGATTATAGTATTGTATTCCATATATTATGGGTGACAAATTCATGTATTTTATTTTGGATTTTGAACTGTCGATCCAAATGCGTGTTTGAGTTGATTAAGATTTGACTTTGATCCCGAGACATCTTAAAATTTTGAAATCACTGCTCCTTGACTAATTTTGATTCGTTATTTATAATTTTGAATACATTTAGATCATTGAAGATTGTTTGGAGCAGTTTGAGCAAGTCAAGTGAAATAAAGTTTGTTGTTTTCGAGGCAAGTGAGAGTTTAAATTTTAGTTTGCTTGTTTTTTTCTTAAAAGCATATTATATGTGTTATTTGTATGCATTTAAACCATTTAGTGCATGTGTACGGGAGAATATGAGCTCAAGGGCGTCTCAATAAAATTAGTGGCTTAAAGCCAAAGTTTAATAAGAGACCTTAAATATATGCACATACATACAAAAATAATAATATTTTAAAGCTGTATTTTTTATTCTTACATGCTACTTGTGTTTAGTGTTTATTCTTAAAAGACGTTAAGCATTTAACTTCACGTAGTAATATTATTATTTATAAAAGTAAGGATTAATTCTAGTTAGTAAGATGTTAGATATTTATTTGCAATGCATTACCTTTTTTTTTTTTGGTAAAAAGATGGCTCAAGGCCTTATTATTAAAATAGCAAATAAAACAACAGAACAAGCAAGGCCCAAAGAAAGTCCAAGCGGGAAAAGAAAGGACAAGAAAAGTGAAGAAAGCTAGATACTAAAAGCTAAAAAGAAAAGGAAAAGGCAAGCTCAGCTAGGAGAGCTTTCTAGAAAGGGGAGCTGAAGAGACTTTACGCCGTCATCGGAGACGATGTTTGCCAAACATCGGAGAAGACGCACATGGAAGAACGAAGTCAAGATGGCAGGTAAGGTAATAAACTCTATTATTGAGATCCTTAGACTAAAATCAACCTTTCAAGCTACTAACCCAGCTGAAAACTCATGGCAAGTTTTGGTAGATCCCACTCAAGACACCCCAATGCTCTCACCGGGTGCTATAGGATCTAACCCAAAAGGAAGTCTTCTTCGACTTGCTGGAGCTGAGCAGGAGTCACTGTAACTTTCAGGTCAGATCTGTAGTCACTAGATTATTTTAATAGAGTTGTTAAAACCCAAGAGTATAAATTTTTTGATAGCAATGAGTATTCCTTCGGTGGGTTGAACCTCCGGAGAAGTTGATACCACCACTAGAAGGTCTGCTCATTACTACACTTGCGATTTCTATCTGAGTTGTGGAAGATGACATCGAATAGATTGCTTGTTGAATTAGCTTGACTCTTTGTTTGATTAGCTCTCTGTTGTCCTGTTGTTATGCAAGTACTGTGATAGTTTTCTTGTGTGCCCTTTGTGGGGTTATTGTTGTTGTATTTATTGCCAATCTAGTCTGGTTCTCTTTTTTGTACTCGTAGATTAGACATTTGATTTTTGTCTGAGTTGAGAATGTTTATAGCTTCCACTGGTAGGTCACTAGCATTGTGGAATTGAATTGTACCTGCAAAATCAACAAACTTCTTAGTTAAAAAATCTGCCAACTGATTTCCTTCCCTCAAGACATGTTTGACTTGCACTTGTCCCTTCTTTTTCCACTCCAATATGTTATGTACTATCATGCTGATAAACCAGGGTATCTCCCATTCCCCTTCTATCACTTTTTGCATAGTTAAGGAGTCAGTTTCCATGATAGTGGGCATCAGGTGGTTTCTGACACAGTACTTCATTCCATCGAGTGGAGCCATAGCTTCAGCTATAAGACTCGTAGTGTTGGCACTTCTGATAGTCCTTGCATGAATGAGATCACCACCCCAATCTCTAATGCAAAAGGCAATAGAGCTAGAGCCAGGGTTGCCTCTGGAGGAAGCATCTGTGTTGCACTTATAAGTACCTTGTGAGGGCAGGTGCCATTTAATGATTCTGCATTGTATTTGCTGCCTATGGTTCTCCAGATTCCCAATTAACTGAGGCCAGGTGTTAGGCAAATCTTTGATCCCAGGAAATCTAATTTTAACCAGTAAGTACAAATTCTGACTAATGTTATATATCACCTTATTCCTTGTTATAGACCCTCCATGGATTATCATGTTCCTCCTTTTCCATAGTTGCCACAGAATGACTGTTGGTGCAGCCTGATATAATGGCTTCAGCTTGGGTGCACAATCTATTTTCCACCATTGTGTAATGGCCTGATTCATTTGAATGAATAGGCCTTGCACTCCTGCTATCCCTGCAAATAGGTTCCATATATCCCTAGCAAATTCTCCAGTCAAGAAAAGGTGAATAAGAGTCTCCTGTTGTGGTTGCTCACATCACCTGCACCTTGACACTATGTTGATTCCCATTGTGGTTAGGATATCATCAACAAGTATCTTCCTCTTCCAAACCCTCCATAGAAAAAAGAAGATTTTGTAAGGCAATCCGGTTGTCCAAAGCTTGTTGTAAAACCACTGTTGTTCTGCCCTTTGTCTGATTATTTTCCAAGTAGATTTGACTGTGAATTATCCATTGCTTGTATTAAACCACCAAAATTTATCACATGTAGCATTAATACCTCCCTTAGGCAATTCTGAGATGATATGATCAACCAAGTATGGTGGCAGATTGAGTTTGAGAAGTTCTTCATTCCATAGACTTTCTCTCATGAAATAGTTCACCTCCTCAAATCTTAGGTCTCTCTAATTTGAGGGCATAATATGGATCAATGGGCCTAATCTAGTCCAGTTGTCAAACCAAAAACTTGCATTACCACTTCTAGGTTCCCACCAAATGCTGGCTTCAATTTCATCCCTAGCCTCCAACATCTTCTTCAAAAGTTGTGAACCTTCTCTCCAGCTCACCGTTGTTGGTATTTTCTTTTTACAGTACTTGCTCCACATAAAGTTAGTCCACAGAGTTGCAGTAGTTCTAAACTTCCACCCGAATTTTGCAGATAGGGCTTTAGAGGTGTCAAATAAAGACCTAAAACCCAAGCCCCCTTTCTGTTTAGGTAGACATACCTTCAGCCATGTAGACCAGTGCTTGCTACTTCTTTCATCCTTGTTGCTCTAATAGAATCTAGAAAATATTTTATGGATTTCATTTAGAGTATACTTGGTAGGAGCCATTGCAGACAATAAATACATTGGCATGCCTTGAAGTACATTGTTGATCAATATAGCTTTTCCACCAAAGGAAAGTAGCTTCCCTTTCCAATTCTGTAGCTTTTCCTTGATCTTTTTTTAATCAAGTCATTATAGTACACCTTCTTCTGTCTTGAATGAAAAATGGGACATCCCAAGTATTTGAATGGAAAGGTTCCCCTGCTGAAACCAGTAATTTGAGCTACCTCATGAACTAGGGCCTCTTGGGTTTTCTAATACATATAGAAGGCTGATTTCTCTACATTGATCAGTTGACCTGAAGTCATTTCATATGTCTGCAGAACTTCTTTGATCTTTCCCAAGGAATTTCTTTCTGCTGAAGCAAAGATGATAGTATCATCTGCATAGGCAAGGTGATTAATCTTGGTACTCCACTTAGAAAGTTCAAATCCTTGATAGGAAATTGATTCCATTAGTGAGTTTAGTGCCCTGGTAAGAACTTCCGCTGAGATAATAAACAGTGCAGGGGATAATGGGTCTCCTTGTTTCACCCCCTGGTGGAGTGAAAAAACCCTGGGATTGACCATTCAGCAGTATGGAATACCAGTTATTAGCTAATAACCTCCATATCATATCAATGAAAATTTCATTAAACCCCATCCTTCTCATAACATTTCCAAGGTACAACTAGGAAACTCTGTCATAGGCTTTGGCCATATCCAGCTTTATCACTACATTTGCTGGCTTTCCTCTTTTCCTTATGTCAGTAATGATCTCCTGAGTGAGTAGTACATTTTCAATTATGCTTCTCCCTTTCACAAAACCTGATTGATTAGAGGAGATTATCAGAGGCAAAATATCCTCCAATCTATCATGCACAACTATGGATATAACTTTATTAATAAAGTTACTTAAACTGATAGGTCTCAAATCTGCAAAGGTCTGAATGGTTGCCTTCTTTGGTAGTAAAATCGGGTTAGTGTGAGTGATAGCTCTTGGAAGAGTGTTTCCTTCAAAGAAAGCTTTCACCAGCTCAAATACATCTCCTCCAACTATATCCCAACATGTTTGATAGAATAGGCCTATTAGTCTATTTGGACCACTTGTACTAGATCCTTGTAGGTTGAACACGACCTTTTTTACTTCTTCTAGATTAGGTTTCCTACAGATCAAATCATTTTGTTCTGGACTTATCATTTCTGGCACATGGTCAATAATAGAATATTTTGTAGCCTCCTCTGCCTGAGTGAATTACTTCAAGTAGAAGGCAGTAGCTGTAGTAGCTATTTTCTCCTCATCTTGAAGCCATTGGCCATCTTCCTTCTGAATTCTTTTGATTTGTAGTCTCTTTCTTCTACCCTTCACTAGGTTGTGGAAAAATCTAGTATTTTTATCCCCCTCGGAATACCAAGTAATACCTGCTTTTTGCCTCCAAAATTCTTCCTCATAGTGCAAATATTTCTTGAGTTTAGCTTGAGCCTCTTGCATGACCATTCTGTTACCAGCAGTGGGCTCCTCTTCAAATAATTGTTCTTTGAGTTTCACCACTTCTTCTCTAATCAATAATTGTTTAAAAATGTCCCCATATGTCTCCTTGCTCCAGGCTGTAAGAGCTTTTTTGACTTTCTTGATTTTCTGATTAAACTGATAGAAACTGTTGTCAGCACTATCTGTTTTCCAGTTTTGTTGCACTACCTCCTTAAAACCTTCATTTTCCACCCAGAACTTTAAATATTTAAAAGGTCTATGAAAGGTCTACCTTTGCTCAGTCATGGTAAGCAGTAGAGGTGCATGATCTGAACCAATTCTTGAAAGATAGTCAACTTGTATCCCTTCGAACAAGTCTTGGCAGAGTTGGTTAATGAATACTCTATCAAGTCTTTTGAATATGCAGTCTTCTCCTGCCTTTCCATTCCACCAAGTGAAAGGGCTGCCTGTGTAGTTTACCTCTTGTAACTCAGATGAGTTGATGCAAAATGCAAAGTTTTCACATTCATGGGGTAGAACTGGTAGACCCCCAAGCTTTTCTTCCTCATTCATAATAACATTGAAGTCACCTCCCACAAGCCAGGGCAAGTTCATGTTATTAGATACTTGATAGATGTTGTCCCACAAAATTAACCTTTACTCTCTGTACATTTGGCATATATAATAGAAGTGTAATAGTACTTTTTAGTGTCTTGACTGAATAACTTTAGAGTAACTAGTTGTTCAGAGTCCATGATAACCTCAACCTCCTCATTATCTGCTACAAAGTACCAGATTTTCCCATTACAGTTGCTACCTGTTGTAGTCATTCTCAATCTCCTTTTGTACCTGTCAGTCTGAGTTAGTCTTTGAAAAGGCTCCATCATGGCAATCAAGGTAAACTTGTGATGCTTATGGAGCATTTGGACCCTATGAAAAGCTTGATGTGTTCTCACTGATCTAATATTCCATATTAACATCTTCATCATTATAGACTATTAGATTTAGTGGCTGCACTTCTGGTAAGTCTCCCAGAGGACTGTTGTATCTCTGTATTATCTTGCTTTTTGCCTCTTTTGTTTCTTTTCTGCTTGGTAGGGTCCTGAGAGTGATCAAAAACTTCTGTCTGGGCCACCTCTACTTTCTCCTTTTCTTCCCCTTCTTCTGTTATGGAATGTGTGACAATTGCTTGCAGTTTTTTGTTTGGAGAAAACTTTGCCCTGTCTTTGTCATACTCTTTTGGTGTGCTTCCTTCAGATGATGCTATGGACATAATCGTCTCCTCCTCTCTTGATGGATAGTATGCCACCAGATTCTCCTGGGAATGCTCCACTTGAATAGGTATTTCTACTATGGGTGCAACTACTATGGCACTGGAGACTTGTTTATCCAAAATATCCTTATCATTGGATCCCACTTCTCCATCTTCTATCCCTTCTTCTTCCACTCTATCTCCCCATTTTTTGTTAGAGTTTTCAAAGACATTTTCCACCCAATCGTTGGTATTCACTTCCCTTCTCTCATTGTTGCTATTGTTGCAGTCTGAAGCCTTACCTAGTGGTGTGTTGTTGTTTTCTTATAGTGTTTCTCTTGTATCCTCTTTGCTTTGTTGCTTGTTGCTCCCCTTTGAGTTATCATTTTCCCCATCTGTATGTAGCTTATCAACATGTTTTTTCTCCAGTTGGTCATTCAGATCCCCCTTTTCATGATTGTTATCATTCTCATTGCTTACTCCTTCATTGTCTTCTCCTCCCTCTTTTTGCTCTTGATTCAGGCCATTTAGTGAATCAAATTTATTGTTTATAGCAATTTATTTGTTATCATGGTTGTGGGAGTCTGTATTATCTTTGATACCACCATCTTTTTCTTTCCAGGCATGTTGATCTCCAACTATTATGCCACTTGCCAGCCTCCATGGTGGATATGTTTGGTGCTTCTTCTGCTTCTATGGGGATTTCTCCTTTGGCGTGTGCACCTGCCTCATTGGTATTGTTAATTAGAGCCCTTAGTTCTGGATGTATATCTGTGTTATGCCCTTGTACGTTGCAGATCGTGCAATACTTAGGAAGATGATCATATTGTACCTTGATGAGTTCTGTAGTTATCACCCCTGATGCTTCATCCTTGATATTCATCTTAACAGAAACTGGGAAGTTAGATAGTAGGTCCACCTAAACCTTGACCCTAGCACAACTAGGTCGAGTTTTGTTGATGGTGGCCATATCTAGGTGTAACGGTTTCCCTACTGCTGCTACTATTGTGAATAGAACTTCTTTAACAAAGAAAGTAGGCAACAAATTAGGGAACGAGATCCATGCCATGGCCTGCGTAGTTTTCTTATTCACATTGAATTTCTCATCGTAGATCAAAGGACGCATCTGGAATGCACGTTCGTCTTTGTCCTTGATATAATACGAAGGTTTTGACATCACGTTAATGAAATCTTCCTCTAGGGAACACCTGATCAGTATGTGCTTGTTGTGTAGTACTCCTACACGACAAGCACCATTGATGCCACATTGTGCATGAATTGCTTTTCTCAGATCTTCAATGTCTGGCCAACCAAAAGAAAATTTCCCAACGATGGCATATTGAAGTTTTTCTATCATGTTCATACGATTGACCTCTTCTTGTGTCCATGTCACTACTGGCACATCATTGATGTATTCTGCTTTCTTTATTGGGATGGATTCCGCTGTGTTATTAGTAGTCTGGTTGATTCGGTTAAGAGTGTTGGGATTGAATACGGCCCCAAAGTTTTTAGAAGGGGATAGTACATCATCACGAGTTTTGTTGGCACTGGTTGTAGATGTGGAAGGGATATCTTGGGGTTTTTTAGATGGTAGGGGTGGGAATTGGGAGGGTATCAAAGAGGGTTGGATGGCCGCCGTGGCCGGAGGGCTGTTTGCCGGTGGTGGCTGGGTGGCCGTCATTGTACTAGGTCAAAAGGTTGAGGGTGAGGAGAGAGAAGGGAGCATATTGGCGATAAAATTTCTTGCAATGCATTACCTTAGATGTTGTTGTAAAACTTTATTTATTAATAAGATTTGAGTTGTTTAATTCAAAATTCTAAAATACTTCTTATAAAAAAGTAATAGTTCTTCTTTGTTTATTTTATTTAAATTTTGTACATTTTATTTTTTATAATCTTTAATATTATTTTAATTGAAATTAAAATCATAAAATTCACTATTAAAATTTTTTGGGGCCTCAAAATTTTTTGGGACCTCAAAAAAGTAGCATATATTGGACTCGTGCATACCACGAGCTGTTGATAACTAGTTATTTCATAAATATGAAAATTTTGTTTCCATCTAATCTAATTTTGAGCTATGACTTGCATTGCACTTTATAGATGATTCGAGATCAACTTGAACATTCAGAATTAGATGATCCACGAGCCTCAAACAAATTCAAAAAATGCAAGTGTGAAGAATTTGTTAAAATTATTGAAGAAAAAAAAAGAATTTGTTAAAATCTCATTTGGCATGGACTTAAATTGTTTGCAAAAAAAATGAAATTAAAGAATACTAAGTCAAATGCAATGTCAATACTTAATATAAGAAACCAAGCATTTTACTTTGAATTCAAGTGAAGATCAAAGGAGATGACAAAATCAAAATCACCATACAACAATATATGTCAGTTCCAAATGTAACAATCATAAGGTGGACTTCATCATATCATAATGCACAAAGAAGATGAAAGAGGGAGATGGCATCACGTTCACGTCATAATGTAATGAACTATTCTAATTTTACATAATTATGTCATTACAAGAGGAGTACTTATAGGCTCATAAATGACTACTATTAGACTTAGATGTATGAAACCATCTAGAACAACTAAAAGACACAATGAACTTGACATACTTGTGATAAACTAAAATACATGCACTTTATACCTAGATGATACACCAATTTTGTCTTATACATGTCCTCCGCTTGGTCTAATGTGTCCCAAAGAATGTGGTATGACGGTGATTACCAATGAGAAGAATGAGCTCATTTCAATCAGAACAATGACGAGCTGGTGCATATGCATGGACTATAGGAAGTTAAACATAGCCACTCAAAAAGACCACTATCCAATTCCATTCATAAACCAGATGTTGGACAGGCTAACAGGACGTGAGTATTATTATTTTTTAAACGGGTACTCGAAATATAATCAGATCACCATAGCTTTAGAAGATCAAGAGAAGATAACTTTTACTTGTCCTTATGGGACATATGCTTTCAAACGCTTGCCCGTCGGGCTGTGCAATGTTCTTCGTTAGCCTATCAGCTCATAAAAAGCATTAATGTTACCTTTTGTCTCGAATATATGCAAACACAATCACTACAACAAATTCGATTATAAGTGACAAATGATTTCGTCACTTATAAATCGTATTTCGTCACAAAAAATTTTATGTGACGAAAAAGAAATCGTTAATCAGTCGTCCCTAAACGTGGGTCGCTAAAAGCATACAAAGACGACTTAGTGTTTCGTCGCAAATAAAATTAAATTAACTACAAAAAAAGAAAATCATCCCCAAATACGTTGAATTTATGACGAATTTGTTTGTCATAAAAAATATAATATTTTGTAGTTGATAGTGTGATTTTGTCACTAAAAAGGTTATTAACACCGATGAAACTATCATGTCACTAAATACTTAGTTCAATCAGTGATAAAATCAATTGTCTCTAAAGTTATATGTATTTTGTAGTTATATAAATGTAATTTTGTCACTAAAAACGACCTTTTATATATACGAAAAAGTTTTTTGTCCCTAAATATATAAATTAGTGACAAATTTATTTTTATAAAGAATTGTCACAATAAATTGTCATAAAATACAACATTATTGTAGTCAACTAAGATATTCCGTGACAAAAATATTTATCTTGAAAAAATTAATTTAGTCATTAAAAGTTAATCCTTTAATGACAAAATATTTTGTCACTAATTATAAATATTTAATGATGTTTGATAATTTCATATTGATATTTAATTTTTAAATTAGAATTGAAAAAATTAAAAATAAAATAATAAAACATGTCATTTAATAACAAATATCATAAAATTAAGAACTAAAATTATAGTGACATAATATCTCATTACAAGTTTCTTAAATAAAAGTAAAATATGTCCAACAAGAAAACTATTTGACATATACTAAATATTACTCCTAAACAAAGATGGATAAGTGAATGTTTCTTCTCAAAATACCAACAACACAGTAAAAGTTGACTTGAAATTAGTCTTGATTCAATTATCACCTTCTATACCTGTGGAAGAGAGGAAAAAAAGATTTCATTTAAAGTATTCACTTTCTATACAATAGCAAGTTAACTACATGTGACATAACTTCTTAAAATAGAACTTGCAAAACTTACAAGTAGCTATAATGGATTGGATTAGAAAATGCATTGTAATACATCAAAAAGACGAATTTATTTAATATCCCACAATAAAAGGCTGCAACAGTTAACAAGTAGCTAATGATTTGTGTTTCGAAGCAGACTCTTTGTTAACATAAGCAAGCTCTTTGTTAATGATATTTTCTTGATGTATTAAGACTTGAGATTTTAGTCAATTCTTTCTACTAGCAAGACAGTTTAGTTGTTTATCTGCCATAACCTTTAATTCAGCTTACTGGAGGCAATAAAAATCATTAATATGTATCACAAAATTCGCACTTAACATATAACATGAAAAGAAAATTCAGTCACTTAAATATAGAGTACTAAATGTCGGTTGTCATTTGCTTATGATAAATTTACATCTTTTTTCTTTTGGTAGCAAAATACACTAAATCTCAGGATAGTTAATTTCAAGGTAGTAGCTGCCTCCAGTTCTTTTCTCACTCCCACAGCAAACTAGAGCTACATGCAGGGATATGCTCTGGTGCATTTGCAGCTCAAATATTGAGCCTCAGAAAATGTTTCTCAATCAAGAAAATCATAACAAATCAACAATAATATACCTAGTATAATTTCACAAATGGAGTCTGAGGAGGGTAGAATGTACACAGACATTACCTCTAGATAGGTTGTTTCCAATAGACCCTCAGCTCAAAAGAAAGAAAAACAAAGCATGTTTGCAAGGAAATATGATAGTAAAATGGAAAATCAAGACAGACTAGAAAGAGAGAAAAAATAACGACAGCAAAGCGACAAGATGGACACAGCCAAAAAGACATGTAACATTGGATGAAGCAGAAGATACTATGCAAGTAGTAAACAAGAATACTGCTAGTAACGAGAAAAGTGGAAGAGAAGAGTTACCCCGTCTCTTCCACATAAAGATGCCACACGCTCGGCTATCTACTGACCTTCTATCCTAATTCTGCATCTCCAGACCTTCCTATCTAGGGTCCTATCCTCGGTAAGTTGAAGGACATGAAAGCGATAAATTCCACAATGGCAACGCAAAATCAGATAATTGTTATTATAATAAGGATTTTCAGGTACCATTACGATAATACAGTGTCACATGAAGTTTCTCGATGACAACAGTGATGCGCCCATTCTAGCAATATTATAATAAAAATTTCACTATGCAAAGAATTGGTAAAACAAGCAGGAAATGAGACTAGTTATGCTTTCTCAAATTGGAGTTTCTTTAACTTCAAAAGAATCAACACCAAAACAAATCCAGAACTTGAACAGAACACACCTTTCAAAACTTCTCAGTCAGTTGAAGTTTCAAAGAAGTTTATTTAGTTCAATACTCCAAAGCTCAATCAAAATTTTCAGTGATCACAAAGTACTGACAATCAATTGAGTCCGAAAGTTAATATTTTCTGCTAATGTTCTTTTATTAAAGAAATAAACAGTTACTCCATATTTTCCAAGTTAATTCACTAGACAATAGCATCAAGTCCATGAAGCATATCATACAACAACAAAAAAAAATGAATCTCAAACTAGTACTAGATGCGATCAACTCTATGAATCCTCCAAATTCACTCTACTGCATTTAACCAATTTCAATCACACATAAAGATTAGATGATGGTGATGTTAATATTTAAAACAAAACCGCAACTTAGAACTTTAATTAATTGATCAAACTTTCACGCAAGAGCATATTTAACCCACAACAAAATAATAAAGACCAATAAGAGGAGTAGCAAAACATTTACTAATATAATAATTTGAAGATCGAATCTTTTAGTATCCAGTTTTATCTAACTGAGCTAAAATTTAACACAGTTAAAACTATACTATCCTAGTTTATGTATAAAAAACCACTTACAAACTCACCTTATTTGTATCAACATTTTGGATTGTTATTAATCTATCCCCTAGCTTCTCCTGGACAATAAAAATTCAATGTCATCTTAAAAGCTCAATTTGACTAATCCAACGTTGATAAGCATTTATAAATAATGGAAGGAGGAAATTTTCCTGGAAGCTTAAAAAACAATTCAAAAGTCATTTACTTAATGTTTAATAAAAATATTCTTTATCCTAATAAACAAAAGAATTATTACTGGGTTATTCGTTCTACTTCAACTAATATCTATTCCAACAATTATGGTTTTCTACAAAACAAAACTTCACCTTTCAATGAATGGAATTTTTAAGGGAAGAAATTTAGAATTGATTTTCCGAAACAAAGGCTTCCCTTTCAAATTTTGGGCAGAGAACAACTGAAAAAAGGGGTAAAGGAAACCCAGAAAGACTAACTCTTTGTGCCACTTTGCTGAAAATTGTAAAAAATGTGTCGAAGAGATGAGCAACTGCGACACATATATATCTACCATTTACCATAAAGTGACCAGGAAATAACTCAATATCAATCAATCAACACAATCTAAACAAGAAATCAAATCTATATATAAAATAAAATTTAAAAACCTGGAGACTTAGATCCAATCAGCCAAAATATGTGGTTTTTATTTTTGAATTGTTGAAGCCTCTAAGTGGTTTGCTCCTGTTTGCGGCAGTTCCTAACCTAGGGTGGGTAGTCAAAACTTTTCTTCTTTCTTTTTGCTGAATTTCTATGGCGCTAAAAATTTCCCGCTTTTGTTCTTTTTCTTTTTTTAAATTTTTTCTCAATTTCTTTTAGGTTCTAAAATACATGTATTATATTAAACCTTTTATAATCGTGTAGGTCATAAAAAAATAAAACCTTAAAGTTTAGATTTATAACTATAAAATTCTGTTGCGAAGAACTCACTTTTAAAAATTCATAATTTAAATTAGCTTACTTTGGATCAATATTTTAAGAAGCGGGGATGCTAGGCGAGGCTTTTTACACAACACGAAGAGAGATGTAAGCCTCAAAATACGGGACGTAAGTTTCATGGATCTACGGGCCATAAGGCTTATGTATCTTTAATTTATAATTTTATTACTAAGAAAATAAGCAAAAAAAGAAATCAAGAATTCTGTAAATAAATAAATAAATCACCAATAATATAGGAAAAGCTATTATAGTTATTATTTGAGAAAAGTAATAGTTATTATTTGAGAAAACTAACAACACAAAAATGATAATAGACGAGATAATCTTTAAAACGAAATCATCATCCACTTCTTCATCGATCTCCACATCTACTAGTTCTTCTCGCCCTCAACTAATATTTGCATTGATTTTTATTTATATATTTCAAAGAAGAAGACGGATAAAAAGCATAGGAATAATGACAAAAAATGAATAAATTTGTCTCACGAACACAGTGCTATGAAATCTCTATCTTATATATTTCAGGCATAATCATCTTAAAAATTGTTTGTGACAGCGTTATTTTCTATGAGCGTTGCTTTATTTATTCAAATATTTTAGGAAAAATCATTACAACATGAAAATGTGATAGGTGTTCACGATTTGGGTAAAAATCGATTCAAATTAAAAAATTGAACCAAATCGATTTTTATTTGGTTTAATTTGGTTTTACATTTTTAAAACCAATAATATTTGATTTGATTTTGATTTTGTTAAAAAAAATGAAGAAATAACCAACAAGTACACACCGTTCAACTCACATACTGTAAAGCAAGACCCTTAGACATTCTACACAATCCCTCTAAGCAATGCAATTCATACAACCACTTAGATAAGAGTACAAGCACATACAATACTCACAGAAATCGTAAGCCATCACCTACCTCGAAATGATCCAAGCTCTCTATTCAATCCAAGCTTTTCCGTGTTTCGGATTCCTTTCTCGTTCTTGGTCTAAAATAACATACAAGTACATGAAATTAACAAACAAGGCCTGCACATTACCCGGATTACAGCGAATCCCAAAACCCCAGGCCACCCATGATCATCCCATCCTTTTTCCGGGCTTTCTACCGTTAATTTCCTAGTTCTATTATTTTTATGGATAAAAATAGGGAATTTAACAACCTATGATCATAATATCTTACTTTTAACAACACCCAAGAACATTCAAGTCTAGAATCCCCCCCCCCCCTTCCCCAGATTCTACCATTTCTAGGGATTCCAACCTTCCCCCAAGTTCCCTCCTAGCAACTCTACCGCATAGGAAAAGTATTACGAAGACTGGTGAGTAGAAATCTTACCTTAGGGAAGAAAACAATGGAGAAATGGAGGAAAAATGTCTGGAATCGCCCTGCCCTTCTCCCAAATGAAATTGTGAAAACTGAATATTTTGGGGAATGTTTCAACTTTAATTCCCGTCGAGCCCGCTATAGCGGTCCGCTCCGCTATGGCGGAGGCTGACCAACGTTGACCTCCGCTGTAGCACTATTTTTTCCGCTACGGCGAAGGCCGCTACGGCGAAGTGTCAACCGCTATAGCGGTTGACACGGGACAGAAAGTCGTAAAACCTCCAAAATCAATCCATTTTACAACACACTTATTTTCCCGACGTCCCGAAACAACCCCTTCACGTCGACCTCGATTTCGGGAGTTTTACTTACCCAAATTCGATTCCGAAAAGTCTCCCGGACTCCTCCATGTGTTAGCTGCGAGGAAAGCTAGCTCAACACAAGACATCCGACCCCATCCTTACCCAGATGGCCCTAGACCACGCCTCGCTCCTAAACCGGCCGAGACTAGCCTAGCCCAGAATTTCAAACTCCCAAATCCGGAGTTTTCTAACTCTAAAACTTGGCACGATTGGACTACCCGTAACGACGGACCCGGTCGTTACATTCGCTTTCGCATAATTTTCTTGTTGTCTACAGAAACGACCTCAAGTTAGGGGTAAGGTCTGCATATATACATACCCTCTCCAAACTAGGATTACACCGGATATGTCGTTGTTGTTGCATTATTTTCTTGTTTTTCTTTCAAGTAACCCGATTGGTATCACTAAGTGTACCAACTAGCATTGTTAACCCAAATATTCACACATTATCGGCAATGTGAAATGAGCACTCAAGAACTGTCAATACCGCAATGTTTCACCTATCTTGTCACAAATTAGATATTTGTCTACAGATACAAGTCTCCTTAAGTTCACAGAAGAGCAAAAAATAAAAGATATGAACGGTGTATATGATACTCAAGGCTATACTAGATTTTACTATGCTTCGGAGAGCATCATGTCCAATTTTCTCTATTTAGACTCCAAGCTCCTTAAGCTGCACACACATAATTCTTCTTCTTTCCTTTCCGACAGACATGTAAATTCCACCTTTTTTAATTTATATCACATAAAACTAAATTTTAAAAGGAAAAAAGGTGGAATTGCCACAACAACATGGGCATTCTTCTTAGCAAGAATTATTGCAGTAGTATAATGGCTAGGAAGGATTTGAAAATCATTATAGAAGGGTTACCAATATATTCAGTTCCATGGCCACCCCTGCATAGTTAGCATCACACATATATAATCCGAACACATTGTATGTCCTTATGAGTAGATAGCGGGTTAAGATTTATAGTGCGTACTCACGGAGTCATAGATATACTTGAGCTTTGAGTGAGCGTGAACATGTCCCTAGAATAGCTTTAACATTTCATTCAGCTTGAAAACAATGATGTTTTTGAGCTAGCAGTATCAGTTCCGAGCAAGATTCGTAATTCATGAATCGCGATAGTTGGGTAATTAACCATGCGATTAACATTTCGAAAGACGGGTAAGACATGAGGATTGACATCTCATGTCACATAAGCAGTTAATAGCATCATGTTTACTTTTAATATTTGTACTCTACTTGTATATCATTTCTACACATGTATTACCAGCGATTTCTAAAGACTTAGCCCAAGAGATAGGTTGGGAGAGTGTGTCTATGATTGCTACGTCTTTTAGACTCAAAGTTATTGCATGAGCAGGTTCAGTAGGTGGTGATCCAACTGCTGACTAGTAAATCCAGCCAGTTGCTAAGCCAATCTAGTGGAGGTGGACACCATGGGACCGTGGAGGTTGCTTCGCGCTCGTGCCTTTTATATTCTCTGTATTTTCATTTTATCGAGTTGTGTCTCGAATCAATTATACTCAGGTTCTAGTTCTGTATGACTTAATCTCAATTTGGATTGTGTGAGTCGATTTTTACTAGTTTATATTTTGCTTATGCACTCATTGACATTAAGACAATGATAATAGTGTCTCTCTTTCTCTTATTCTACGTTATACGCATGATGTAGCTTAAAGGGTTCGCCTAATGGGTAGTGGCTCGTCGGATGTCCTGTCAGGGCCTAGGTGTCAGCTTTGAATATTTACAATAGTCCATTATATCGGACGCATATCATCGAACAGAACAAGGAAAAACTAAATCGAACTAATAAATTATTATTTGATATCCAATATATACACTTGAAAAGACGAAACTATCAAACCAAAGTTCTTAAAAATCGAACTGAAATAATGAACGTCCATCCCTATTTCTTGCTAGACAATTCCAAATAAACTTATTTACCATAATTAGTCAATGAATTGAGATGAATATATATCCTAATTAACTATGCTTAAGTGAAAGGTGATTTATAGAAGTATGATCATTTAATGGCTACTGTATAACTTTTTTCCAATTTGGACTAGGACACTACACATAAAAAGGGACAAAATAGACTGCAACAGATCAGATTATGACAATGTGTGAATTTTCATACAATTTACATTCTCTTGAAATGTTATATTGTTCACAAGTCTTGCGGATCAACAAAATTTGCCTATATACAGTTTCCAAGTTATGTTATGTCTGTGTTATAGCTATATATGACAGCTTGGTGCACAAAATATCTCATATGTAATATAACTTTGAAGTCATTTTTACATAAATTCATTAAATAAGGACAAAACTTAAGCAAATACACTAAAGCCTCATTTGTTTTCATTAGATTAAACCTTTGGATCTAATGCATAATTGATTATTAAGATCAAAAGACCTAATAATCAGCATTTTCGAACTTAATGTCATAAATTCCTTATAATTCATTCACTTCAAGACTGGTGCATTAAGATTTAAATATTGAATCTGAGTACACATTTGAATATTAAAATATGATATTAAAATTTGATATTAAATAGTGAAGACTATTTATTTTCTCAATATTTAAATATATAAAATTTATTTTTATTTAAAATTAATAAATATAATTTTTAAATAAAACACTAAATTAATATAATACTATGTTAATAAAATTATATTAACGATTGAAGTTAATGATGGTTAGCGATGGTGATTGTGGACACATATTGAGGACTATGTTGAATAATAGTGATGGACTGATGGTTATGAGTAGTAGTTATTGGTGATGACAGTAGTGATTAACAATGATTGTTGATTATGATAATTGGCAACTAATAATTGTGATGAACAATAGTAATAGCTAGTGATAATAGTAAATAATGACAATAATTGATGATATATAGCGGTGGCTAGCTGATTATCATTGTAGTTAGTGATTGAAACGGCAATTAGTGACGATGATTGTAAATGATAATTGATAGTGATGACAACTGACTTACGTGATTGAAAGCAGTGATGATTATAACTAATAATAACAATTGTAGATAGTCTGCGATATAGTTGATAATGGTGGATGTTGGCAAAATGATGAAAATGGATGTGGTAGTGACAACTGCATCACCTTTGAATAGACATCTTAATGATATTAAAATTTTATTATAAATCTTAATCACTCAGAACTATTCAAACTCTTTTATATGTCAATCGGTTGCCTATATGAGTGATGTAAAACTACAAAAACAAGCACGCAAAATGATTAAAATTCAAACTTAAAAAACAGAGACTTGAAGATTGAAATGTAAAAGATTAAAACCTTGATCAAGTGCAAACAAAAGTCGTCTACTATCACAACTGTCACCACTAACACCACCATTACAAACCATCATCGTCATCACTAGCAAATATGAATATTTTATTTTTTAATCAAATAATAATTTTATTTTATTAAATTAAGTATTTTTTAATATATAATTAATTTTTTGTTTGAATTGTATTTTCATTATATTTACAAATAAATAGATTATGGACATTCAGATGTTTGTTTTGAAAAACAAATAGTCTTAATTGTTCAGTATTCAGATCTAAGGAAAACATCTTAATCATTCAGATTCAAACGTCTTAATCTTAATGAAAACAAATGAAGCTTGAATGTCTTATTTGAGCAAATTATTTGAAGTTTACATAGATATGTATTATATATTTACTTTAGTATAAACACCGAGAACGAATAAACACCAAATACATCTCCAACAAAGTACTAGCAGTACCGCGTTACTTTGCTTAGAGGAAACTGAGGATTCTATTTCTTTAGTGGATTAGACACGGTATCAATTCCTAACAGGTAAATACAACTACTGACAGAAAACATAGGGAGGAAAAGTTCAAAAGTCAAATTCGACCCTCAAAAAAAATTCAAGCACTGATACCAATTTTTCCCCCTTCATATAGTTAAGTCCTCATCTTTAGCATCCAGCCACTCCAAAAGCCAGCAACCACAACAATCAAAACTGTCTAATTAATACAAAAACATACTAGGGGTCAGGAGAGGAGAAATGAAGTGATTGCATTAGACACATTACCATGGAACAAGTGGTAAAGTCAATTCTACCAGCTCCTGAAAGTTCTACAATAAAAATTCCTCCCACACAATCCAAGACTATATACACTCGTGTTCCGGAGTGGTGGCAGAGGTACAGCACTAGATAGGCAAGATCTCAGCAGTTCGGTAGTTTACAAATGCCTTGAAAGGGTGCAAATGTTCGCCAAGTCACTCCTGGAACGTCCTATTCAAGGCTGTTAGTGCAAATAAGTAGCTGTGATAAACCAAAGAAAATCAAGTTAGATGAATCTTATGCAACCTCAGGTGATTTAACATTTCAATCATGAAATTACTGTGCTACATGTTTTCCTTCTCTCGCAAATCACTACAACGGAAGCAAGCCCTGAAATGCTCTCTTCAGGAACCATATCTACTCTCAGTGTGCAAGGCAAACTCATGTTATCTTAGCAGCACAAAGCAGTGGCATGAGGACCAAATATGCAATTACAACCACAAGAACTCACCCCTATCATCTAAAGGATCTTGTCACTTTGTTCATACCTTCTAGTCTACAGCCAAGTCAAACCCTTTAGGGAGATGTTTTCCAGTCAAACTGAAGGTTATTGAAACCATTGACTGCTCCTAGACCACTAAGTAGCTGGTTCCCCAGATCTTGTTGCTGTTGAGTCATACTTTGCTCTCGTGACATTGGCATGCCTACTCTTCCATTCATAGACATGGAATTATTACCTAATGCAGCCCGAATTCCATTGACCATTGCAGCCTGGCTCAGTCCATTGCCCATGTTCCCATATCCTGGACCCATACCTATATTAGCATTTGCTGTCCCATTCCCAACGAGGCAGCTACTTCCATTAAGAATGGAATTATTAGCAGTTGCTATCATCCCATTTACACTTTTCATATCATTCCCCATGGTACCACCACCTACGAGGCCACCTCCGCCAAGTTGGGAAGACATCATCATTTCATGTATGATCTTTTGTACAGAACTCTGAGAGTCATTAGCATCAATATCACCAGAAAGAGTGGGTTGATGCATTGAAATATTCGGGGAATTGGCAGAATTCACGTGTGATCCTGATGATAAGCCACCATGTGAAGTTTGTGGTGGATTGCTTGATGAACACGGTGTTGGAGATTGAAATGTGGACGAGTTTGGTTGAGACTGTGGCATTGTATTTGAAGAACTTGGAGAAGGCATTTGAACAGCATTTCCTGCATAAGGGCTATTCACACCATTTCCTGCATAAGGACTGCTCACACCATTCATTGGTGTCTGTTGCCTAGAATTCATGGAATTTTGGTGCAGTAGCCGAGCAACAGTACTACTAGACGAAGTAACAGATGACTGGTTCAAAGAGTTGTTTACACTCGGAATGCCATTGCTGGAAGCAAGTTGCATTGCACCAGCCTGGACAGAGCTCTCGTGGTTTGAGTTCTGACTGGCCGTCTGTTGTTGCTGTTGCTGCTGCTGAGACTGTGATTGTGTCTGCTGCTGCTGAGACTGCTGCTGCTGCTGAGACTGTGATTGTGTCTGCTGCTGCTGCTGAGACTGATCCTCAGATGGTTGAGATGCACCATGTACCCCAGCCGATGAACCACTCCTACGAGGAAACTTAGCCAAGCTCTCTGGAAAGGCCAAATTTCAAGCACAATTGTAAGGTTTAAAGAAGTGTATCAACCCCAACACTGCGGTACTCACAGGGTTAAGTTCTTAAGGGGTTGTTTGGTAGCTGGTAAGAGTTATGCAGGTATTAGTAATGCAGAGATTAGTCATGAGGGAATCTATGTATTATTTTATGCAGGTATTAGCTGTGTAGGGATTAGTTATACATGTAGTATTAGTTATTCCACCTTCTAGCCTACATAAAATAATACATAGATTCCCTCATAAAGTATACATGTATTAGCTATGTGGGTTTCTAAATTGCAAACCAAACACTATTAATTTTATACATGAATAATTTACCTCCTAACTAGCTACCAAACATGGTATTATTTATGCAGGATTTAATACCTGCATAACTCACCTCCAACCAGCTACCAAACGACCCATTACACTACAAACCCCACTATTTTACATTCGACAAGTTAAATGCACATACAATAAAAAAATCTGCATTCGAACAGTCAGTTTGGATTTTTTTCAATTGTTCATTAGGTAGGTAATTGCCAGTTTCCACCTAAAAAAGCAATTTCATCATCTTCCGTGAAAATTCAACGTCAGATGATAACAGTCATGCCATGCGATGAATACCGATCATACCATCGAAGAGAAAGATTAGCCCTTGCAACTTCACTTTTGATCTTTGAGATTAACTGGTGGTGTATAGAAAACCTTAAATTAGCATCAGAAACAAGTAGAAGCATAAACAAGCAGAACTTACCCATAGGCCCTGTCCTTGTCTCTCTGCTGTAGTCAATCAAATCTTTCATGCTATTGACCACTTCTGATATCTGCAATTGCACCAGTAGTACACAACAAATTATAAAATTATATCCCCTAAGACTGTTGATTGAATGGAAGATGATTAAAGTAAAAGACGATTACATCAGAAGAGTTAAATCATTTGAATGTGCACCACGCATGCAACTTTCAGCCAGATTATCTTCATTTTGAAACTGACACTGGGAGAAAGCCAAGGCCGACATGCTAAACACTTGAAAAAGGTAAAAAGATGGGGGGAAACCTCTTAACTAGAAGTTATCTTGTACAACTAAACCGTTTATGACCCCACTGAAATAAAATTGTAGAAATGGCGTAATCTCTGAAAAGTGAAAAGGAAAAGATTTCTCAACAGGAAGAACAGAATTACGTTAGAAATCTCTATCCTAAGAGTGGGCCAAAATACGTTCTGGCTACTTCATACATTAATCAGAGTTACCAGTAGGAATTTCTAATACTGACAAAAGAACAATGGTCATCATCCCTAAAAGCTGCTACCTGCTACAAAATCTGAATTTTGGCCTTCATTTCCAGCTTTGCTTTGAATTCCATAGGAAGATGGCAGATTAAAAAAGAGAAGGGGTGAAGAGGATTAGGAAGTTGGATAGAACTGGTTGAGTCGGATATCGCACACAGAACAGGTAAACGATAACCTGGTAGAGAAGTTACAAAACTCTGACAGAACCAAATATTTCAACAATTTGTAGTGATATCCCCATTGATACGAGCGGGAGTATCTCCAAACAAATCCAAAAAAAATAGACCAAAATAAGACCCTTCCAACATAAGAACAAGGTGCACACCTGAAGGCATCGCACATATCTCTTTGTATACCCTAAATCATTTACCAACGGAACTTCCAAAGCTTTTGCCAACTGACGAGCTGAGGCAACAAACCTGAATCAAAATCAGAAGTCAAAACCTCAAAGGTGATATACTTACAATTGAAATCTAAATAAAGTACATGACCATTAACAAATACACAAGCATAAAATCATTTTCTAGAATAAGAGAAATCTGTACACATGATTTTACCCCTTATATATAGATTGTTCCTGATTATGATTGATGGTATTCAAAAGGGTACGAGGTAGACCTAAAATCATATGGAGAGCAGTCACTGTCAAAAGCTTGCAATTTCTCGATTTAATGCAGACTTAACTGGGAAAGAACATAATGGAAGCAAATGATCCAAATAGGTGACAACAACGCATTAAGGATTAAGGTCTAGTTATTGTTGTTACACGTACATTAAATCTGACGTTTGCCAATAGTCATTTCAAGTTAGAGGGTGGTATTGCAATGCAAGAAAAACTGCGAATAAATAACCTCATGTTTCAAAGAAACCCTAATTTGTGTTGAAAATATTATTATTTACAAGAGAAGTAGTATTGGACGATTAATAGAGTTGAATGGTTACCTTTATCAAAAAAAAAAAAAGAGTTGAATGGTTACAGAGGATTTGGATTAAGTTGTAGTTGTTGATAGTTTGATTATGCATTGCCTGTTCGTAATACCAGTTATGACATAAAAAGGGCATGCACATAACCCTCATCTTTCCCCTTCACCCACCATTACATATAGCTCCCCAAATTTATGTAGCTCCACTGCTGAACAACAAGATGTGTTTCATACCCCTCCCCACCACCCACCCCAACAAAAAAGGAAAAAAAAATAAAAAAATAATATATATATATATATATATCACCCACTAGTCCTTCATCTTTTATCCTCATTATTCTATTGGGAGTTCCTAACTCTGCCTGTGTGAGCTCGTTCACATTGCCGGTCCCAAGCCCGGATAAAGGAGGAGGGTTGCCGAGGGTCAACTGGAAACAGTCTCTCTACCCCATCAAGGTAGGGGTAAGGCTGCGTACATCTTTCCCTCCCCAGACACCACTTGTAGGATTACACTAGGTTTGTTGTTGTATTCTATTGGAAGATCCAACACATCACGGAACTTGAATAGCTCCCCTCACCCAAACCCGCCTTTCCAAGTCCACAAATATGTGAGGAAGAGAAGTTTGATGAACTTCTTTACCTATTATAGAAGACAGACTTAACCTCATTTTATGATTGGCGACCAAGAAATAACTTCATTTCTGTTTGAATCATGTAGACTCTCGACAAAATGCAAATCTATAGTCATGCTATTGAAACAACAAGAGAGTGTGTGAGATCAGCATTTTGAAGCTGTGGGGAACACATTATATTCACAGGTCACTGTTATAGTTAATCAAACACAACTAAAATTCAGTTCTGCATCCAAATATAACAAATCGTGGGTATCATCAACTAGACATTCATATTTATGGTTCTAGGAGCAAATGAGCTTCCAATACTAGGCAGCATGACCAACGATAGCACTCCATAACTTTAAAATTTGAGCTAAATCTGCTAACCCAACACACAACTAAACCAAATAAAAAATTATTTCACAGTAAACTCGTTATGAATGAAAACCATAGAAAGATAAAGCACTAATAGGATAACTGACAGGTCAAATATCACAGCCTTAATATCCTAAAGTCTGCTAAAAATGATTTTTCAAATGGAAGTACCAGAGTACAGACCGCATCAAAGAAGCCCAATCCCTAGAAATAATAGTTTTAAGCTATCTAATGCGTGAGACAAAGCCCATCATTATTACCTACTTAAAAACGAGAACGCGTGATGAATCACTGAGAAATAACTTTTCAACACAGTGAGATATATGTACTAAATCAAAATAGTTAGGCCCCATCAAGAAAGACACAGCACAACATTGTCAGCCCTAACATTTCGTATAAAAACCTGTACAATAAAATACCAGGGGCTCACATATTGCAGTTATTCTGCAACTCAGAAACAGATGCAGTAGATCCATTTTGGGTGGCGGCCTGGTACTTTTGAGCTGCAGCACCAAGTTGACTCACCTACACGTGAAAAATATTAAAAAGCAAATCAGAAAGATGCAAAAGCCACTACATATAAAAATTATAGACACAGCTTCTTTCAGGCAAGACAAACAATTTGCTGGAAGACGTAATAAACCAACATAGAAGTTAAAGCTCACTGAAGGACAGGAAACAAGAATATGAGAAGACTTTATGAAAACACATTCTGAAGAGAAATCTAATTAACCATGTCTTGCAGTTAATTGGAAGGTGTAACAGAACGATAGTGAATTAAATGCTTCAGCAGTAAACCTTCATCGAAAACATTAAACTTTAAGAGAAGATATTCAACAAACCTACCAATATGTGGATCACACACGTGCAGATATAATTAAAAATGGAAAAGAAAAAACAAGTCAAAGTTCCTATATGTATTTAAAGTTGATAAGAGTCATGATGAGAACGAAGATTAGAGGGGGGGAAATTCTCGGCAGGCCGTGTTTGAGATACATAGAACTTTACAAGAGCAAAATCTTATACGTCAAACAGTATCTCACAAGACCACATTCTCATCAATTTCATCTGAAAGGAGTGTTAACAAATAAAGACTTCGTTTGAATATCACATAGGTACTTGGCTGGATATAATGTTTCTGCTATCATATAAACGGTAAAAGAAAGTTTTTTTTTCTACACCAGATTAGCAAACAGAAACATAAACGTCAGGTTAGAGCTGAACCATGACTTCACATAGATCAAGGTAAATTAGTAGTTTAAAGCAACATTGGTCAACCTGAGGTATCAACAATCTTCTAGGGATTAGCTCCTCGTGACGTCGAGCACAAAATTCCCAAGAGACTATCTGCCAAGTTGACAAAAAGGAAATCAGATAAAAGAAAAAAATAGACATTCATCTGCACCGTGCCATGTCTTATTAACTGATTAATAAGTATAGTTACTGAATTGAAACACAATGCTATCAGCTCTTCAATTAACCTTCAGATCAGGTTGTGAAAACACTATTCGAAGCTGACCATCACGGACAACGCGAAGTTGCTCAAAAACACTCTCCTGAATTGCTTTTGCATAGTCTAGGACAATCTGTCCAGATGAATTTTGATATTCACGAGGCATATCAACATAGAGTAGCTCTTCCAAAGTCCCACTTTCATATTTTATCTTGAAAAGCCTGGGCAAGACTTCAGCAGTCGCTTCTGAATGAACAAGTTGAGAAACATCAGAAGCCAATAAAGATTACACTGTGAAAGGATAACCAAATGGGTGCAGAAATTACAAGTCAACAATAATGGCTTTGTAAAGTCATGAAGAAGCATGAATTTTGCAGACAACAGAAAAAATATAAAACCAAACGAAACATACCAAACCCACGGCCTGGCTTGCGGTTGCATATTTCACAGTGCCATACATCCTGCAAATTATTATAATAGTGGTTACTTCTAATTTCTATACAAGGAAAAAGTTGGTCCGCAATGAAACTGCATAACAATTAAGTGACAAATCCAAATTAGTTACTATAGAAGCGGTACATGACTTGCTATAATCATAATTTTTCACTGAATAAGAAGATTTCTCGCGTTGAATATGGAAAATTCATGTACACAACCAACCTGAGGAAAAACTCCAGTGGTCTGCCGACCACTTCCATACATAGAGACGCACCACTTTTTCTTGGCATTTGGAGCAAAGTACTCGACAACAAATTTTCTCCAGAACTCTATGTTATTGTCCTATAAAGTAAGTAGGTGCAAATGTAAAATCATAAGGTTGTGGTCAAATAAAGGATTGAGGTCATAGAAGCAGTGGGGTAGGGTGCAGAATGTTATTGGCCAAACAGAAATTATAGTTGGCACAGTTTTCTTACTTCAGGTCTGTGTTGCTGCTGATACAAATAATGAGTCAGCCGACGAGCACACATCCCAGGCTCATAAGCTGGTTTTACAGGAGACCTTATAGCATGATTCTGTGTTTGAAACTGCGGTTGAAGTGGGTTTCTCTGCTGAGGAAGACCCTTCAAGAGTTGTTGTTGTTGCTGCTGTTGCTGGAGCTGCATAAGTCTCTGCTGGTGGAAAAGCTGAGCTGCAGCAGCAGCTTGAGGGGACTGCTTGGACAAGTGAAGTAACTGCTGTTGTTGTTGTTGTTGCTGCTGCTGCTGCTGCTGCTGCTGTTGCTGTTGCTGATGTAGAAACAGAGAAGGTGAGGAATGTTGTGGCTCCACCTTCACAGTGGTAAGGCCTCTCATACTTTGAATCTGCTGGGGCTCCTGCTTTACAGTTGCCAGGTTTCGCAGTGACTGCAACTGCTGTGGTGTTTGATCATTGGTCACCTGGGGCTCCTGTTTGACAGGTCCCACACCTCCTAATCCACCTCGTATGGATTGAAATTGCTGCTGCTGTTGCTGAGTTTGGGAATTGTTAGGGGAAGAAAATTGCTGAAATTGTTGATTATGTTGGTAATTCTGGGAATCAAGCTGTTGGGACGGTGATTGGTCAGTTAACATCTGGTTACCAGAAGGGCTAGGAAACCGTTGTCCCTGAACTTGACCTGAATTTGGATTTGCTGTCATGGCCGATGAGACAAACGATGTTGAAGGAGTATTAAATCCCATACCATTTCCAGCACTGGACAGTGGATCAGACTCGGCCCCGTTATCAACTCGTTGGGAGATTCCAGGTCCAGGAAGCCCTGGATTATGACCACCGTTTCCTAAGGACTGATGGAGCAAAGACGAAACATTTGGAGCATTCCCTAGCATATTCATGTTACCAAACTGGGTCCGAGGTGACACAATAGAAGGGAAACCACCCTGTGAAGTCATTCCACCCCCTTGACCACCCAACAACCCAGAATTTGATCGCAATAATGAAGACGGAACAGGCTGAGCACCTCCAAGTGGATTAGGAGGCCCTGGAGGAACCATATTTTTATGCAATGACAACAATCTAAGAACACTTAACCAACTATAGAATTCTAAAATGTATGAAGCCTAACAACCCAGCTCTCAAAACTAAATACTAACTCTAAAAAAAAAGAATTACAAAGAACAACAAGCAGAACCTACAATATCAATTGGTTCAGTCACCGATTTCCTTTCCAAATCAGAGCTACACATTCCAAAGTCACCATTTTGAGTCAAAACAAAGGGAGAACCCTCAGTGCTGCGCATACCTAGTTGTGTATCATCAAACAAAACTTCAAAATCGCAAAATACCAAGTACAAGCTAAAAGCTTCCACTCTTAACATCCTAAAACTCTTCTTTTTCTGCTCAAGTAACTATCTTTACCCACTTTTTCAATCCACTCCTGCAGAAAAAGAATAAAAACTGTCAAATTGGGTCAAATTTCTTCCTTTTTTCCATAAAAACATAGATAAACTCAAATCTCAAAACAATAAAATCGCAAAACAAACTTCATACTTAATCACTAATCAAAATAAAACAAGCAGGAAAACCACAAAACTTCACCCTCAAACTAAAAAAAATTCCCCAGAAAAATTAAGCTACAGTAATTAAATTCGACACTAGAAAATTAAAAAACCAGTGATTTAATATTACATCTTCAGTTGATCGAGCCCTAAATCAGGCAATAAAGTAGAAAGAACAAGATCTACAGCTCAAATTATCTGTAACACCTAGGGCACCAAGCTAAAAATTATATATAAATACACCCAAAAGAGCAAAAAAAGGGAGTTACTCACCAAAGCACACACTCACAATTAACTATAATACATATATATTTATATATGTATAGATATACATACAGATAAGCATGTATACATAGGGTTATTCAGCCACTTCTTGGGTTGGGGCTTTGGCTTTTTCTAAGTGAAAAAAGTTTCAGCAGAGAGAGAGAGAAAGAGTTTCTTTGAGTTTCTGCGCTGTCCTTTTTAGAGAGAGAAAGATAGAGAGAGAAAGTTCTTGCGGACGTCAAAATTGCATTACGTTGGATTGAATATTTTTCCTTCCTTCCTTCACTCTTTTCTTTTTAACTTTTTTTTCCTCCTCCTCTCAATCAAAACGAAGTCAAATCCTCTCTACTTTCCCTGTAGGGTGGGGGAATGTTCAGGTGTACATGCATGTGCATTTTATGGGGACCAAAAGTTCATGACCATGGATGATGATACATGTATATCATCGGCGTAATACATAAATATGCCCTTTAACTTGACTTCAATTCACATTTATGACCTTCAACTTTAGATGTGCACAAGTAGACACTTAAACTTGTAAAAAGCTGAACAAGTAAGCACATTCATCCTATGTGGCATAATACACGTAGGACGCCATGTAGGACACGAATTGGCCACATAGGACACATGTGTCTACTTGTTCAATTTTATACAAGTTTAAGTGTCTACTTGTACACATCCAAAGTTGAAGGGCATAAATACAAGTTGAAGCCAAGTTAAATGGCACATTTATGTGTTATGCCTATATCATCATCACCATTAATTATTGGATATTATATTGACTAAATACATAGTTTACCCTGATTTACCCATCAAATATTTTCAAAATTGGCATAATACATAAATGTTTCATTTAACTTGATCTCAGCTGGTATCTATTCCCTCTAACTTTGGGTGTGCATAAGTAGACAGTCTACTTAAACTTGTATAAAGTTGAACAAGTAGACACATGTGTCATACGTAATAATTTGCATCCTACGTGGCGTCTTACGTGTATTATGTCACGTAGGACGTGTGTCTCTACTTGTTCAACTTTATACAAGTTTAAATGTTTACTTGTGCATATCTAAAGTTTGAAAGCATAGATGCCAATCGAGACTAAATTAAATGACATATTTATGTATTATTCCGCTTTCAAAGTTTATCTAATACACATCACTTTTATTACATGTATAGCATGTATTTTATCAAGAAAAGAAAATAAGCATAGGAGGAGTAAAATATATATATATAAGATATTTTATTTGAACGAAATTCAGATTTAATAAAATTAATCCAGCAATCAAAATTGATTTTTTTCCTTATGTAATTAAATTGTTCACCACTTTTCCTTTTTATTTTCTTTCATTTGCCGATGAAGAACTTCATTCCACCATAACAAACTACCCTTTATAGTGGTGTTTTATTCATCAGTCACTAATTACCGCAAAGTTTCCACCTTTGGTGATGTCTCTAGTGATCTTCGTGAACGATATTGATGGAGAAGAGACTTACGGAGAGCATTGGGGTTGCACGTGTTTAGTACCCTATAAACTAATGATCTTGTTGTATCTGTTTGAGTTTTGTGTGGATAATAGATTCTTTTCTCCGATTTTTATGAATTTTTTAGGCTATTAAGGTCTTGGCGGCGATGGTGGTGGTGGCACCCGTGGTGTAAGTGGTAGCTTGGAAAGATGGAGAAATTTAATATTTTTTTGATAATTAGGAGTAGATTATACTTTGGATTTGGCTCCTCTCTATTTTCCTTCTCTTTATTTTCTTCAAATTCCTCCTTAGATTGGTGACACATGGCATATGTTATATTTAATGACTAAGATTTAATTGACTAAAGTAAATCTCTAACCATAATTTTAAATAATACTAATATATTATATATTTAGCTTAAAAATGGTTATAACCCCACAATCTTAGCAGTATATTACTTGTCCAAAAATATAGTAAAAAGATATTTCTTCCTCCTTTTGTTTCCCACGCAACTCATGGAGTCATGGTTCATTTGAGTTCTATTATATCTACTTTATTTCCCATACGATTATACCCATGTTAATTTCTATTGTGGATATTTATTTAATGGAATTATGTTAGGTCGTTTCCAATCACACTCTATTTTACTCTTTACTCTCTATAAATAGAGAGTAAGAAAAGAGAGTGACTTCTCCAACCACTCTTTATTTTACTCTCTACTCTCCATAAATACAGAGGATGAATAGTAGCTCTCTAAATATAAAGAGCTACTATTCATCCTTCTATTTCACTATTTATTATTTTATTATTATTTTTAGTACTCAATATTTTTATTTTACATGTTTTAAATTATATAAGACCATTAATTAAGTCCCTAATATTCGTAATTATTTTTTAATATAATTTTAAATTTATATTAATTTATATTATTTTCAATTTAATTCATAAATAATATTTTTATTTAAGATATAAGAATCATACTGAAAAGATGTTGAACGTGCATTCGAGGTTTTGCAATCACGTTCATCACGTTTTTGGAGAAAAGAAATGCTTCATAATATAACGACTACATGTATTATATTTCACAACATGATAATCGAGGATGAGCGTGCTCTTAGCACACCAATTCAAGATATTTCGGAAGCTCCAACACCAACGGTAGAAATGGCAGTAGATGAAAATAATCTATTTGAACAATTTTTAGCCAGACATAAAAAAGTTAAGGACAAAAACGCTCATTTTGAATTTCGTAATGCATTAGTAGAGCATTTATGAGAGTAACGTAGTAATCTTGAAAGTTGAATATTTTTTTAAGATGTAATATTTATTTAATTGTATTTCATTTATGATTTTACTTTTATTTGAATTGTCCATTAATATGTAATTTGTATATTATTTGCTTAAAATTTTGAGGTAAAAAATAATTTTAGATTACATGAAGATTTTGAAAAAGGTATGAATAATATGTGGTGATTATGTAAATATAGAAGAAATAATTTATTTTAAAATATGAAAATATAATTGAAATAGAAATAATAATATAATAATGAAGAAAGAGAAAATAGAGGGTAAAATAGAGAGTGGTAGAAGTTGCTCTCTTTACTCTCTATATTTAGAGAGTAAAATAGAGAGTAAAATAGAGTGTGGTTGGAGATGCCCTTAGTTACTTTGTCTCCTTTTAAGTGATTTTTGATGAAGAAAATTTGTTTGCGTAAATTATTAATGATTAAATCGATAATCAAATCGTTAACATTCAATAATCGATAAATTGATAATCGATTAATCATATTTTAACGATTTTATAATAGTTTAACATGTCTATACTCTCAATCGAATCGATCAATAAACAATCCTACTTGAAAGTCTTAATTATATAAAAGAAATACATTATTTTGTAACTCAATTGTCAAAATTAAGTAATATTTGAGTTCTTCTTTTTGTATTCTTTCTGTTGATTTTCATGGTAAAAACATGAAAGATTTTTTTTATATCCATAATTTCGATGTTGTCAAATGACAGCAAAGATAAATTTGGAGGGAATAGCAGAAATAATTGGATTTAGAGGGAATATAGGGAGGAAAAAGAGAAAAAATAATCAGACTTTTTAGAATTAATATAATATATTTATTATTTAAGTTATGGTTAGGGATTTACTTTGAACAATTAAATCTTAGCCATTAAATATAACATATGTCATGTATCACCAATCTAAGTAAGAACTTGGAAAAAATGAAGAGAAGGGAAATGAAGAGGAGCCGAATCCATTATACTTTTATATGTTTTCTTTTTTTATTATTTTGTTAATGACACCTCTCATGATCTTATTGGTGTGTGTCATTATATATATTTTGAAAAAATGGTCAGTTGAAATTGATATGTCTTAGCTATACTTTGAAAAAGATGAGTATGAAGGTTATTTATGATGATAGTGTGCTACATGAATTTAGTCTCAAATTTCGAGGATAAATTGTGTATTCTGCCTATTATATATTCAAATGAAAAAGATTGAATACATATGCAATCCTTAAACTTGTTACGATTTTTATTTAGACACTTATATTTATGTCATAATCCAAAATCTAAGTAAGTCGTGATGACACCTACATCTTAATCCGGTAAGCAAATCAAATTCGATTTTTGATCTATTTCATTGAAGAGGAAAAATAAATGTGAGAAACCTTACTAAGTCATAAACCGTAGTTCAATAATTATTAAAAGCAAAAATAACAAGGCTCATCCAAGACCTCTTTGAAATTGAATACATTACTCCTACATCAAGTTATTAATGTTCTCCTTTTTTACTATTTTTTGCATGAGCTGGTTTAACTGTCTTTGATGTTTAATAGAAGATTTTGACCATCTTCTAACTTGATTTTATCGGTACAAAAAATTAGACTTATGCCTTTGATGTCGACTGATGTCCACCCAATTATGTTCTTCCTATTTCATAGTACCTGCAATGTAGAACCTAGTTGTACAATTGATAAACATGATGAAGTAATAACAACCAGTATGGATTGAGGGCCTAAAAAATCATATCTGAGATGAGATGAAAATGGCTTGAGCTCCAATAACAAAAGTTATAGATAACTTGATAAGAGGAGCCTTATTTTCAAGACCCAAGGACAACTACTTGGGAGGCATATATGTAGTTTTAAAAATTAAATGCATTTCATGAAACTCTCTAGCTATTCTTCATCGAAGTTAAAAAAAAAATGGCTTCCAAAATATCTTCAACATTTAACTTGGCACTTGTATAACCAAAATATTGGTGACTAAATTCACAAATGAATATATCTCATTTTTCATAAAGGCTTTCTCATAATAAATGCCTACCAAAAATAACGGGCACATCAAAAAGTCACAATGCAATCTAGGATCACAAAGTTATTTAGAATGTTGTCAGCCACAACCAAAACATCATCAATAATGTCGATAAGTTTCTTAATGGATCACTCCACCATTTATAGTTTTATGAACATGGGTCTTGGCTTTTCAATTCTCAATTTTTTACAAATAGAATATAGCATCAAGTTGATACTAGCCTCAAAAATATTATATATAGCTTTGGTAAAAGCTATGTTACCAATAGTACATGGAATTATAAAAAATCCTAGATCGTCCAACTTTTGAATTGTGAAAGAAGAGACAATTGCACTCTATTAATGAGTTACATATACAATTTCAAAGGTTTTCTGTCTTTTTGTGACCAAATCTTTCATAAACTTTGCATACCTTAACATTTGTTTCAATGCATAAAGTAGTGGTATATTAACTAATAATTATTTAAGCATATTATGAAACTTCTTAAACTAGCAATCTTTGAAGAAATGGGGATGAAGGATTTGGAATTTGTATCTTAGCCATTGGCACCTTCATGGGTAATATGTCAATCACATGCTCCTTATACGAATTACTATTTCTTGAGTCTCTGCAATCTCTATAGACACATCAATTTGAACTTTATCTCTTCTTTTATTATCATCACGCCCCTCATATTACGAAATCATAACTTTATTTTGTACTTGAATTGGGGCAGCACAACCTCTACCATTCTTAGTGATTGTTGACACTATATGTTTATTGTCTTCGGCTCCTTATTTGCTACTATATCATTTGGTAGCACATCTCAAGGTTTGATAATGAAAGACTGAAAATTATCTCATTTAATTTTGACTTCTAAATTGCAGATAGATGTGATGCATGAGATAAGTTGGGCATTTGATTGAGCATTCTTATTCATATTTGTTTTAACATGCTTTTACTATGGCCCATTTCATTTCTAGATGATCTGAAAAATTGAGCATGATACCAGAAGAATTTCTTGGTTATTGATATATAAGAGTCTTTGAGAGGAAGAACTCGCTCCCCTATTACTTTGATTGTTGTTCCTCTAATTTTCTTAACTATTGTTGTTATGAGATCATTGTGAATTAGAGTGTCGTTAAGAAGGTTACCTCCATCCGCCTTGATTAGGATCTTAGAAGTTGTCTTTAGGACCTTAGTAGTTACAACAAGCATTTTTATTGTTGATTTGATAACATTGCTTATTGTAGGTTTCATCTTGATTTAGTAGTTGATTATAGTAATTGTTATCACATTCTTGATATGGACCAATCATAGGCATTTGATTACTACCGTGACCTTGAAAATCCTCTATAGCATGCACCTATTTCGGAGCATGGCTATTTTAAGGTTGATTTTTTACCAGAACTTGCATAGTAATGGTCAATTACAGAATGACTTAGCCATGAGGTGTATGAACTCTTGAAATCCAAGCATAATTTATGTCCTTTATTTTATTTAGCAACTCATTTACCGTCAAAAAAGTCAAATTCATGATGGAGTCACTAGCTAGTCAAATGATTGATCGTAGATTGATTTGCCATATCAAGGTCTTAGCACTATGTTTGGAGAAGAACTGTTAGTACGGATACACCTCAATGACTCATGGGGGGAGAGGAGAGGAGGTGAATCAGTCGTAATAGATTTTTGCTATCCATTAAAACTTGCTTAACCTACTAGTAAATCTGATTCTTATGTATGTTTAGTTGACAACAGAAATAATAAAGTGCAAAATAGTAAGAACACATGATTTTTACTTAAAAAATCACTTGCTTCAAAAGGTGCAAAAATAACGATCTACCTTTACAGAATTTTTTTTAAAACTTCACTACACAATGAGCCTGAATTCATACTTACAAAATCCTTGCTACCTAAGACTTAACTATAAACCTTGACGTCAGTAATTACTTGACTGCCACATTCCTCTCAAGTCGGCTATGACATGGAACACATACCTTTTAGTTTCTTCTTTTTTTTGTCAATTAAAGATTTTATTAATTACCAGGAGCAACAGAGGGTGAAACCAGACTAGACGAGTCCCTTTTAAGTTTCAACCAACAAAATCATTTAGACTAGAGACCTAAGAAAACAAAAACGACAAACTCATAAATAACAGATAAAATCAAATAACCTCTGATTGCTCCTAACTCGAACCAAATTCCAATTTAAAGTTGATGGTGCAACACATCCATGGGTCTGAATTTGTTATGAAATACTCGTAAATTTTGCTCGATTCAAATATAGTATAATTTTTTTTGATAAAATAATTTTTCATAACACCATTTAAGGCAAGAGAAACGACATAAGTTTCACCCTGAACTTGTCCAAAAAAGTCACTTACACACTTAAACTAATAGGATAACTTATTACCCCCTTATTCTAATTTTGAATGGAACTAATACCTCCCTCTTTGTCTATGTGGCATGTGCGTGCAATTCAGATATTTTTGGGCGCGTATATTGACGCAATTTACAAAAAAAATTAATTAAAAATTTTAAAATAAATTTAATTATACACATATTATTTTTCAAGCGGTTGCTATAAAGCTAATTACCATTAATCTATTAATTTTTGTGGGCCTCTTTTCTTTTCACTTTTTGGTAATAAAGAAATTCTCTTTTCTTTTATTTAATTTCTTATCTTGCTCTTTCACCATTTTCACGACACTTGCTGCCGTTAATTACCATTTACCACCAAAGGGTCAACCACAGCCAACTTCCCCTTCTCCCACTTACTTGAATATAATTACTAATTTAATATACTAGAAGAAAATCACTAATGAAAGTTTAAATTTTTTAACTAACTAACAATCATCGAAAAAGAGTGAAAAGTTCATCGGAGTTCCGCCGAAAAATTCTATTAAAAAGTTTTCGATACTGATGAGATTTCTCCAACCTCCCTCATTTTATTTTCTCTTCCCCAAAGCACATAAAAAATACCTTGCTCAAATATTTCTCCTTGTAATCCAATCCCAAAATCAAAAACTATGAATTGAAAAGATCCCATCTTCACCGGAGAATCAACTTCTGGCGACCTTCATTTTTATCTTTGTCGCTATCTATCTCTTCTCCGACTCATCCTTGTTGAAAAGTTTTTTGGGTCTTCGTTTGCTCGCTACTCTGCTAATCCATTTATTTGTTGGTAAAGTTCCCTTTTGGAGAGGTGACAAGAGAGATGAGGTGGGGGTGAGGAAGATGGAGTAGGAAAACTGTTGGGAAAGGCAAGGCACTAACAAAGAATGCACAACAGGGTAGCAGCGGAAGAATACCCAAGTCTAAACTTTCCCTTTCAATTTGAACCAAGAGAAGACAAATAAACCAAGCACAATGGTAATAAGGCAGCAAGTATATCAACCAAAAGAAATACGACAAGTCAAAATAAACCAATCACACGAGACACCAAGCTTTACGTGGAAAACCCCTTCGGTGTGAAGAGTAAAAACCACGGGACCAAAACCTCCACTATAATCACCAAGAGTTACAATAATGTTCTCCAAAATGGCCACCAAAGAAGTGCCAACAAACGAGCAACACTACATAAATCACAACACCAAAAACAAGAGAATAAAAGGAGCAAAAGCACCGAAAAACGCAGCTACTGTTCACGGATGCAAAACTGGAGCTACAGGATACCAAATCCAACTCTGTCAGTTTCTAATCAAAGATTGAGATGAGAGGAACAAGCTGTCCAAAAATCAGATCAATCGGATAAGAAACGAAGCGGGAATCGCAATTTGAAGTTGGCAATTTAGGGCTGAAATTGGGTGCGAAAATCTGCTCTTTCTCTCTATGTGTGGCTGCTGAAAAATATTATGTGGATTATGAAATAAGACCTAAAAAAGGTCTATATATATGCCCCATAGAATTGGGCCTATGGGCAAAAGTGGGTTGGTCCAAATTGAGCTTTATTTATCCACATAGGAAGGGAAAAAGACCCATAACCCCAACAATTCTCCCCCTCACGACTATGTGGAGGAGACCGCCATCCCGGCGATCATGCAACAATCTTCAAATTTCCATCTTGGCAAAGCTTTAGTCATCATATCGGAACCATTATCATCCGTATGAATCTTCTCAAGTTCAAGCAACTTAGAATCCAACACATCTCGAATCCAATGGTATCTCACATCAATGTGTTTAGACCGACCATGGAATGTAGAATTCTTGCCAAGATGTATAGCACTTTGACTGTCGCAATAAAGCACATACCTCTCTTGAGCACAACCAAGTTCCCCCAAGAATCTCTTCATCCAGAGCAACTCTTTACAAGCTTCAACGGCAGCAATAAGCTCAGCTTCTGTAGTAGATAGAGCAACACATTTTTGCAACCTAGATTGCCAAGACACAGCTCCCCCTGCAAAAGTAACCAAGTACCCTGAAGTAGACTTGCGAGTATCAACATCACCAGCCATGTCTGAATCAGTATAACCATAAAGAATAGGCTTCCCTGTACCAAAACACAAACTCAGACTAGAAGTGCCACAAAGATATCTCATGATCCACTTCACAGCATTCCAATGTTCTCTTCCCGGATTAGAAAGAAAACGGCTAACAATACCAACAGCATGAGCAATATCTGGTCTTGTACAAATCATTGCATACATTAAACTACCAACAGCTGAAGCATAAGGAACTTTCTTCATATCTTCCTTCTCATCATCACTGGAAGGACACTCTTTCGTGCTCAACTTGAAGTGCATAGCTAAAGGTGTACTGACAACCTTAACATTATTCATGTTGAACCTTCGAAGTACTTTCTGAATGTACTTCTCCTGTGATAACCACAACTTCTTGGCCTTTCTGTCACGGACAATCTGCATGCCAAGAATCTGCCTTGCTGGTCCTAAGTCTTTCATAGCAAAAGACTTACTCAACTCTTGCTTCAACTTTTGAATCCTGCAAGCATTATAACCAACAAAAAGCATGTCATCAACATAAAGCAACACAATAATAAAGTCACCATCAGAGAATTTTTGCACAAAAACACAATGATCTGAAGAAGTCTTCTTGAAGCCCTGCTGACTCATAAAAGAACCAAACTTCATGTACCACTGTCTAGGAGCTTGTTTCAAGCCATACAAGCTCTTCTTCAATTTGCAAACATAATTCTCTTTTCCCTTGACTTCAAAACCTTCCGGCTGCTCCATATAAATTTCTTCATCTAAGTCACCATGGAGAAAAGCAGTTTTAACATCCATTTGTTCAATCTCTAAATCTAGACTTGCAGCTAAGCCTAGAACAACATGAATGGATGACATCTTCACAACTGGAGAGAATATCTCATCAAAATCAACTCCCTTTTTCTGGTTAAAACCCTTCACAACTAATCTAGCTTTGTACCGTGGAACTGGATTGCCATCTTCATGTTTCACCCTGAAAACCCACCTGTTTTTTAAAGCTTTTCTGTCTTTAGGTAACTTAACCAAATCAAAAGTATGATTATCATGTAAGGATTTAATCTCATCTTCCATAGCATCAAACCATCTTTCTTTTTCTTCACTATCCATGGCTTCATCAAGACTCTCAGGTTCTCCCCCATCAGTCAAGAGTACATACTCATCGGGAGAATAACGAGATGAAGGTAGTTTCTCTCTAGTAGATCTTCTGAGAGAACTCTCTGGAGCATCAATAGCAGCTGGTTGCTGGCCAACCACATCCTCTTGCACTGGAGCGTCAACAACATCCTGGTCATTCTGAACATGATCATCATCTTCATTATCAACTTGATTTTCATTATTATGAAGATTTTCTTCAGGTGCAGTAGTCAAAGGAACTGGATCAATATCAACTAGGCTCTCACTACTCTGAGAATCAACCTTCTCAGTTTTGTCAAAATCTTCAATTGTTTGGTCTTCAAAAAACACAACATCACGGCTTCTAACAAGTTTCTTCTCAACTGGATCATAGAAACGATAGCCAAATTCATCTTGACCATAACCAATGAAGATACACTGTCTAGTTTTAACATCCAGCTTTGACCTTTCATCCTTAGGAACATGAACAAAAGCTTTACACCCAAAGACTCTAAGATGATCATAAGAAACATTCTTACCAGACCAAACTCTGTCAGGGACATCACTATTCAAAGCAACAGCAGGAGATAAATTGATAACATAAGCAGCAGTATTAAGTGCTTCTGCCCAAAAGGAATCTGGCAGCTTAGCATCTGAAAGCATACATCTAACTCTCTCAACTAGAGTTCTGTTCATCCTCTCTGCTAAACCATTTAACTGAGGAGTCTTTGGAGGAGTTTTCTGATGCCGAATACCCTTCACTCTACAATATTTATCAAAAGGACCAATATACTCACCACCATTATCTGAGCGGATGCATTTCAATTTCTTCCCTGTCTGTCTCTCAACCAAGGCCTGAAAACCCTTGAACACATCAAGTACCTGATCCTTGGACTTCAAAGGAAATACCCAGAGTTTGCGAGAATGATCATCAATAAAAGTCACAAAGTAAAGTGCATCGCCATGAGACCTTACCTTAAAAGGACCACACAAATCAGAATGTACCAACTCCAGCAAATCAAGCTTTCTTGAAGGCGGATGACTCTGAAAGGAAACTCTTTTCTGTTTACCGGCTAAGCAATGAACACATTTCTTCAACTTTGCTTGTTTCACTCCAGAAAGTAAATTTTTCTTAGCCAAATTGTCAATCCCCTTCTCACTCATATGACTTAGCCTTCTATGCCATAATTCTGATGAAGTATCATTCTCCACCAAGTTTACTAAGCCTCTAGAGATGGAGCCCTGAAATACGTACAAGTTAGACAACTTGTCACCACGAGCCACAACCATTGAACCTCTAGTAAGCTTCCACTGGCCAGCACCAAGGGTGTTAACATAACCCTCATCATCAAGGTTCCCCACAGAGATCAAATTCAGGCGAACATCTGGAGCATGCTTGACATTGTTGAGAACTAATCTCGAACCATTGTTACTTTCTAAGCAAACTGTTCCAATGCCAAGAACTTCAACTTCATCATTATTACCCATCTTCAACATCCCAAAATTACCTGGAGTATAAGAAGAAAATAATTCTTTCTTGGGCGTGACATGAGAAGTAGCACCAGAATCCACAAACCAGCTAGACTCATCACGAACAAGATTAATGGCATTCTCACCACAAGCAACAAGAAGATCATCATTAGCAACAACAGCAACACGATTCTCATTATCGCCTTCTTTCTTTTGTCGTCTCATATCTCTCTTGTGCTTGTGACAATATTTCATGATATGTCCATTCTTGTGGCAATAGTCACATGTAACATTCTTGTATCTGGACTTTGACTTGCTTCTACTTGTACCTCTATCATTCTGACCTCTGAACTTATTTCTCCCCCTATCTTCAGTAACCAAAACATCGGAGTGTGAAGCTGAAGAAGATGAGGCCTGTGATCTTCTTCTCATCTCTTCATTCAAGACACCACTCTTAGCATATTTCATAGTTACAACACCACTGGGAGCAGAATTAGTCAAAGAAACTCGAAGAGTCTCCCAAGAGTCTGGCAGAGTATTGAGAAGCCAAAGTCCCTGAATTTCTTCATCAAACTTTACACCCATTCCGGACAGCTGGTCAAGGACACCCTGAAAATCATTTATATGATCAGAAATAGGACTACCCTCTTTGTACCTGATATTTATCAATTGTTTCAGCAGGAACAACTTGTTGTTGCCAGTCTTCGAAGCATAAAGTGTCTCAAGCTTATCCCACAAACTTCTGGCATGTGTCTCATTCACAATATGATTTCTAACATTATCTTCAACCCATTGTCTGATATAGCCACAAACCTGCAGATGCTCAAATTCCCAATCCTCATCATTCATAGATTCAGGTTTGTTAGAAGCAAACACAGGTAAGTGCATCTTCTTGACAAATAGAAGATCTTTCATCTTGCCTTTCCAAGTATGATAATTACTACCATTCAAACACACCATCTTGCTCATATTTGCCTCCATCATTCAAATTGACTATCAACAACAACCAATGCTCTGATACCACTTTGTTGGGAAAGGCAAGGCACTAACAAAGAATGCACAACAGGGTAGCAGCGGAAGAATACCCAAGTCTAAACTTTCCCTTTCAATTTGAACCAAGAGAAGACAAACAAACCAAGCACAATGGTAATAAGGCAGCAAGTATATCAACCAAAAGAAATACGACAAGTCAAAATAAACCAATCACACGAGACACCAAGATTTACGTGGAAAACCCCTTCGGTGTGAAGAGTAAAAACCACGGGACCAAAACCTCCACTATAATCACCAAGAGTTACAATAATGTTCTCCAAAATGGCCACCAAAGAAGTGCCAACAAACGAGCAACACTACATAAATCACAACACCAAAAACAAGAGAATAAAAGGAGCAAAAGCACCGAAAAACGCAGCTACTGTTCACGGATGCAAAACTGGAGCTACAGGATACCAAATCCAACTCTGTCAGTTTCTAATCAAAGATTGAGATGAGAGGAACAAGCTGTCCAAAAATCAGATCAATCGGATAAGAAACGAAGCGGGAATCGCAATTTGAAGTTGGCAATTTAGGGCTGAAATTGGGTGCGAAAATCTGCTCTTTCTCTCTATGTGTGGCTGCTGAAAAATATTATGTGGATTATGAAATAAGACCTAAAAAAGGTCTATATATATGCCCCATAGAATTGGGCCTAGGGCAAAAGTGGGTTGGTCCAAATTGAGCTTTATTTATCCACATAGGAAGGGAAAAAGACCCATAACCCCAACAAAAACATTGTTTAAAAGTAATTTTTAAAATTATTTTTGACATGGAGGGTGACGTGGAACGAGTGTATTTCACTGCTCAATTTATCATTGAATGTGGGTATGACATGGAGGTGTTAGTTCCACTAAAAATAAGGAAAAGGTGGTAATAGATCACCCTATTAGTTTAAGTGTGTAAGTGACTTTTTTGGATAAGTTTAAGGTGGAATTCATGTCTTTTCTCTTTAAGGCAAGGCAAATTTTCCCCTATATATGTGTGCATCTTTATATGAATGTTCATGAGTGCATATTCTTGTAACACTCCAAGTTTTTTGGGCTAAGATTTACAACTGTTCTAAGTTTGTAGTTGAATCCGAACCCAATGAATCCTATTGTTCCTCAGTGTCGAGATCAATTCGTATGTGTGGGAAGTGCTACGTATGTGAATTAGTGTCTTAAGGAACCTCTAACACAAGTTAAGTTGAAAGCTTCTCTACCGGCTAAGTTTTTGTATAACTTTCTAACTAGGGTCAACTTCAAATGATCATAACTCCTAGAATATAAAGAGTTAGGTGGCCTATGACCCACCAAATTAAAGGTCTTAGAGTCTTATTTCCAACGCCACTGACCGCACATTAATATGAGTCAGGAGTAAAAAGTTATGCTTAGTTTACCAAGAAGACGTCAGTCTGCCTAAGGATGACGACTCGCGTGACGAACCGTCACACTTGTGACGATCCGTCAAGGCAAGTCGTCAGAATTAAACAGTGAGACCAAATTTTGGTCATGTTTTGATGGTTTGGAATGACAACCCATCAAGGTTCTGACGGTTCGTCACCTGAACCGTCAGACAGACCCGTTCTGCACTGTTTATGTATTTTCAAGGTTTTTTTTTTATCTTTTCCCACTCTTTTAACATCAAAACTACGTCGTTTCGGCCTACCTAAACTTGATATTAAGCCTAAACTACCCCAAATCCCTCATTCACTCAGATATCGATTGACTCTTAACAAAAAAAATAGAACAAAAGCGATTCTTTTCTTCTCCAAACTCTCAAGAACCCTAAGGAGCAAGAGACTCAAAGTTTAAGGTTTTCTTCAAGTTTCTTCCTCAAACTCCAAGATTAAGGTATGTAAAGTTAATCTTTTCATGTGGGAACCCCGTTCTCCCTACAACCAAGTTATATTTTTAGTTTAAGCCATGAATTATATTAGAGTTTTTAAGAGTTGAAATTCAGGAGTTTAATTCTTGATCTCTTGATGGTATTCTTTGAATATCCTATAATTTTTAGTAAGAATTCTATGAGTTTGGAGTCTTTCTTCTTGATTTGATTCCTAATACATGTTTAATGAGTTTTCTAGCAAAGCTTGCAGATTTTCTTAAAGTTATTGAGAAATTTATTTCATGATTTACTAGATTATTCATGATTTTCATGAAATCTGATTTAAGGTTTTCAAGTGTATGTTCATGAAAAGTTTGCAAAGAATCTTTATGCTAATATCATGTCTTGAAAAGAGAAGAAGTTTATCATATCTTGAGAGTTAAAGCAAAGTTATAAAAATTTAGAGCCAAGGCTCACAAAGATAGATATGTTTATGATACGATATTTTGAGTCAAGCATGATTTTTAGAAAGTATTTTAAGACCTATGTTATGAGCATATAGTATGTTTTGGGAGGACTATTTAGCACCGAGACAGGTATGGGTTTAAACAACACATGCCTCAAAACTACGTTGTCATCGTAGGATAGGATCGTCTGCAGTTAGGGCGACTCCTCTATTATGTATAGCCTTCGGGCTCAGCTTTGGGATCCCTAGATTATGTTTCATCTTATGCCCCGACAAGGTATAGGATGGCTCTGTCAACGAAGGCAAGTCGTTGGGTTCTGGCAACGTGGACAAGACGTTGTACTCCATGTTGCTCACATGGTTTATGTCGGTTAAGAGAAACTCCCCAAAAAGAAAACTTGCTTATTTTGAGATGAAATATGATTGGCCGAGGCCACTAGTTTAAAGAGAATTTTTATGAAGCATTATTTTTAAGTTTTATCCAGACTTCAGTTATTAAATTTTCAGTTTCAGTTTTAGTTTTAAGAAAGTTTTACTTATATTACTTTAAGTTTCATCATTCAGGTTAGTCATTCTTATTTTCAGTTATTTAGCTCTATCTATGGATATATTATTCATGTCTCAGGTTTTCAGTTTTATCAGTTTTGATTTTAGTACTATTTCACTTTACTGCTTTGCATACCAGTACATTCAAAGTACTGACACCTCTTTTTGGCGCTACATCATTGGACGATGTAGCCCCCAGCTTTCAGATATGCAGGTTTCTGAGTAGACTCTTCAGTAGGTTATGCCATCAGCTTGAGTGAGTTCTCATTATTCTCGAGGACTTAGCAGTATTCTAGTCATCAGCTTGTTTTGTTACATAAAGGTAGTTGTACTCAGAATGTAATAGAGGCTTCATAGACAGAGTCAAGTAAAGTCAGTTGTAACCAGTTTTTAAACCTTTTATTATTTCAGTTAATAAAAGTTTATATTATTTTATTTAATCTTTTTTTAGATTAGCCCATGTTTTCCAGCTTCCGCAATTTATTTCATTAAAAGTTCAGCTTTATGAATTGTATGCCAGACCAAGTGATTCTCTCGGGTCATTCGTGGTTTCGAGTGCCGATTACGTCCAGGGTGTAGGCTCGGGGCGTGGCAATTCTATACATGAAAGGGACATCAACATACAATAGTCCCATGTAACATCAATTAGTCCTCTCCCCTCTTGTTAAATTAGATGAACAGTAGTGCCAATTTAATTGATTTTCAACGTTTTCTTTTTCTTTTGAAAATAATTTTACAAGTGTTTGAATAAGATGAAAATGTTATAAGTTGCACCTTTAAAGTTGTATTCTTTCCTTATTAGTTGTTATGCTTTTTTCAATATTTTCTTTTTCTTGTACCTGAATTTATTGCACGTGAGCTAATGGTCTTTCAGAAACAACCTCTCTATCTTCATGAGGTAGTAATAAAGTTTGCGTACACTCTATCCTCTCCAGATCTCACTTGTACATTTCACTGAGTATGTTATTATTGTTATTGTAGTAGTATTATAGTTCAAGTTGAGTTCATAATATTATATATAGTCCAAAGTGAGTTTTCTTATCTTCCCTAAAGCTTTAAACACATAATGCAATGAGATTGATATATCCCATGAGTAGTATGACATGACAAAAAAAGCTAAAGAGAAAAAAAAAGGCATGAAACAAAAGAAGATTATAATATTAGTAGGAGTGTACCACTTGGGCATGAGCCATGAATGCATACAGCTACTAAGCCCCATGCTTTAAGATATTGTAACGGAGTTGGATATGTGACAATATTGAGTCACGTGTTACGTCCGTCTAAGGACAAAACGAAACCGTTACATGAAATAAAAGAAGAAGATTTTTTTTTTTGACAACAAAGAAGAAGAAATCAACGTCATATAATCATCATTCTTTTTGTTTTTCATTTAGTGTTTTATATTTCATATTGAAGCTTGATTAATTTAGATCTATATTATTATTAAAGATCGTGATAAAGTGGTAAGTACTTCTCCATCGTTAATCAGAGGTCTCGGGTCGAGCCCTGAGTATAGAGTTGCTTTTGGTAGGGAGTGCTTTACCCCCATAACTTCTCAGTACAAATCTGAATTAATTGGACTCTAATATGAATATCGAACACCAAGTAGAAAATAAAAAAAAATTAAATCTACACCGTGTAGCTTTTATTTAAGGAGAAAATACTCCTTAACTAGATTTTTTCTATACTCATAGCTCCAATTCAAAATCTATTCATCCCACTATAACCTTATAAGTTGGTCATATAAGTAGAATTTAATTTTATACATGTTGTGTAAATACTTTTTGCACTATGAAGCTATTTGAAAATTAGTTACTACTGTAACTTTTATAGAAAATACGGTACGATAAAGATGAAAAATAAATTGTTATAGCTAAAATCTTTTACATGCATTTACAATGAACATGTTTGGAAATTTGAACTTGTTAAATTCATTAATTCATTTTATAATATGCAAGAGATCATTAGTAGCCGTTTGATCATTCAATTTGTTTTTTAATTTGAAATTAGTGTTTTATAATATTTGAGCAGAACTTTAACTTCAATTTCAAATCCCAAATTTTTTTAAAATAAGAATTTCAGTTTCAAGTTTGTGATTTCAATTTTTTTTAAATTTAAAACTTGATCCATAAATTTGTATTTTACAAAAAAAATAAATCATAATTTTAAATTGGAAAAAGGGTCAAATTTGCCCCTCTATTATGTGTAAATATTTACTCCATATTATACTATTGGTGCAAAAATATCCTTACAGTTCAAATATACCCCTCCTCCAAGATGAACATTCAATTCCACGTGATACTTACATTTTGATGAGGTAAATGTAACATCATATGCAGCCTCAACGCCCCAATCTATTCTATCCCTCTTTGACTCCACCACTAGAGGGGAAAATTCTTAATTAATGAGAAAACTTATACTATGTTAGTTCACATTTTTCTTACAAGTTTCTTGCCAGCTACAACCTAACTTACCAATTGTAACCATAGCAAAAGTTCTAAATCAGCCCATAACTTGATCTTCAGGTTGGGACTTGTGGTGCTAGTGGTGGAGGGGAAAGAAATGCTAGTGTTGGAAAAACAAGAGGAGCAGCCGGGTAAAATAGATTGGGGCGTTGAGGCAATATACTATGTGATGTTCACCTTATCAAAATTTAAATTTAATATAGGATTGGGTGTCCACCTTGGACATTCTTAATGAAGGAGGCGTATTTTCGAATCATTTAAGTAATTGTAGGGTTATTTTTGTAATGGGAGATAAAATTGATCCTATTCACATAATAGAGGGGTAAATTTGATCTTTTCCCTTTTAAATTTTACAAAAAAAAAAAAAAAAGATTCATGCTTGATATATGAAGAGATTATCTGTATTATGTAAGAAGATTATGTTAAAGAATAGTTAATTGCTACTATTGCTGATTTATTGAACCAATTGATCTTTGCAAGATTATGTATATTTGAAAATTTGTAATAGCATGTAATTACAAGCATTTATTTATAAGAAAAATACAGAGATATACATTTTATTAATGCGACACCTAATTAGGATATTACCATACATTTGTTTGTGAATTATAGTCTTATTTGGAAAGATTGTATAATAGTTGGGAAAATTTTGATAATTTTCACCAATTATGATATTTTCATGTTTATAAAAAAAAGTAATTTTTAGCTCTAAATTGCATGTTCAAAATAAAATTTCAATTCCAAATAAATCTAATTTAAAATCACGATTTCAAATCATGATCAAATGGGTAAGTTGATTTTGTCATGAATCCTAGTACAAGTCACAACGTTGAGGTTCAAATATCAATGGATCTCAAGTTCAAATATCTTAATTGATTTATAATGTCTTAGATATTTATTTTTCTTTCTACTAAATTAATTCGTCATTTATCCCCTCAATCACAGTATATTTTACATTGTAACATTAATTTAAATATAATTAGAACAAAATGATTAAATTAGACTTGTATTGGCAGTCAGAAAAGTGGAGCCATTTTTATATAAATTATATTTTTGTTTGACTGGTGACGTCCAATATAAAAGTCGTAGGTTTGACATAACCATAGCTTCCTGGTCAATAGTATATAGTACTATACATATACACATAATACATACACTATAATTTTCATAATTAACATTTTCAACTTAAAACTTATGGAAAATAAATTCTGAATTTGTCATTGAGTTTGATATTCAAATAAAAATATGTAATTTCGTCTAACTTCACTTGAAATTCCAAACTAGTTTTTCGGAAATTACAGATCCTTTGGTAGACTAATGTCAAACTAAAATATAGTAATTATTATTTTCTTTGTTTCAATTTATATGTCAGTTCGAATTTCAAGAGTCAATTTTTTTAGTTTATCCGTAAATTTAGATGTGAAATTTTTTATTCTTTTATAATAAAATTTATATATTTAGAAAAAAATACGTAAAAATACTATAAATCACTATAATGATAATTCATAATATTTGAAAGATGTATGGAGAATTAAATTGTGACATAAAAAAATTCGTTTAACTCTTAAAATTCGAAAAGTAATACAAGAGACTGGAATCGTTTGGTACGCGGGATAATGTGTGATATTTCATGGTTAAGTTTGAGATAAAATTTAGAGAAAATGCATAAAATACCCCCTAAATTTGGACGTGATTTGGAAGTAGACACCTAAAGTTTGCGGGGGTCCTATTACCCCACAGAACAATTTAAAAGTATTATATGTACCTCTTTTTCGTTCATTCCCAGTTGTAAAAGATTATGTGCAAATCACGCACCTATTACAGCTTACCACGTGTCAAATTTATTTAATTTTCTAATCTTTATTTTTATTTATGCTTTTTTCTTATTTTATTAGCCTTAATTATTTTTTCCCCTCTTTCCTTCTTCTTCTTTTTCTCTGGGTACGATCCTTTTCTTTTTCTTCATCTTTCCTTCTTCTTCAATGTTCATATATGCAGGTAAGCACATTCCCTTTACTCTTCTCCGTTGGCAATTCTCTAATGTAGCCATCATCATCATTATTTCTATAACACCACCTTTGTTGTATCTGTTATCAAATCACTAACAAATTGAAATTAAAATTGACAAATCAAAATCACTATCAAAACAATTGCTAAGCAAATCGATAGGAACAATGTTTCTTCTATTTTTTTCAATGTTTAATCTTCTTTTTATGTACTCTGCCTTTGATTTTTGCTCTAAATCAAGATGGGTGTATCTGCAAGGATTGAAACACACTCTCTCTCTCCGGCTGAAATGGAGTATTTTCTACTTTATCTAAATATGATCCGCTAATAATTCTTCATCCGTCAATCTCTCCGGTGCTTCTCTCGTCGGACCATTTTAGATTTTCCTATGCCCCGTCACTTCACTTTCATCTCTCTCTTTTCAATAATTTATTAACTCTATTTTTTCCCTTTCCCTTTCTATTTCTGAATGTCATAGCCTCCCCTTGATCTTTCTCAAAATTTTCTATGTGGTCATACTTCAGATGCGTTTTAATTAATCAAATGCTGAAACAAATAAAAAAAATATTCTTTTGCTTATCTCACTCGCCTATAGTGAGTGAAATACACTCTATGTGCCACGTAGGTTCATAATGAGGTGATAAATTCACTTTGAATAAGAAGAATGGGGTATTAGGACTCTCATAAAGTTTGAGTGTCTCTTTAAGAAAAGTGTTATAGTTGAAGGGAGTAATGATGTATTTACTCTAAAATTTAAATTGTATTTGGTTAATGGTATAAATTTATCTGGGGATGAATTTATACCTTCAATAAAATGCAATATAAATATTATCACATGCTTAATCATGAGATATTTCACTTTATCCTATATAACTTAGAATTATTTTATTTCATCTCTTAAATAAAATAAATTAATTTAAAAATTATAATTTTAAAATTATAATATCAAAATAATTTAATCGCATAATAATGAAAAGAAAAAAAAAGGTCATAACGGCCTTTGAAAGCTATTTCATCCCTGTTGACAGTTGGACTCTGACCCTTAAGTGCTTCTAAAGAACTAAAGAAGATTCTTCCACTTCTCTAATTTAACTATTTTAATTTCGAGTTCCATTCACCTGCATCTAATCCCACCTTAATTCATATGTGCTTCCAATTTTTCCAAGATTAATCAGATGATATATATTTCCTTCAATCTACTTTTGAAACTGGATTTACATCTCAAACAAATTTATTTGTTTATCATATTAGAATTAGAATATGTTTATGTGTGAATTAACAACACAAAGCCAACTAAGAGAGATAGTTGATCATTTTAGAACATAAATTATCTATGTACAACGTTTGTGATAAATAAATTAGTGGGAGTACTACTAAATATTAGGATGTTTGCGCTGACAAACTTGACATGCACAAAGCAATATAATTAAGGTGACTAATTTGTCAATATTAAGGTTATATATAAGATTGTACTTTTATCAACAAGCTATATCTAATTAATGCGATTAGGCAGTGATGAGTGCAAATGGACATTCGAGAATTTAAAATTTATGACTTCTCAAATTTTGTATATGTACATAATATTTAATAATTCTTTTGAAAAAGATATAAAGTTTGAATTAAAACGAATGGACTGACCCTGATGAGTAGAGATTCAAGTTTTCGAAAGAAGATCTAAATTTTTTATGCAAGTATAATGTTAGAGTCAACAACAACAACAATTATAACATACTCTGAAGAGGATAGAGTGTACGCAGATTGTACCTCTATCTCAGAGGTGAGATATAATGTTAAAGTTTAAAATAAATAAATGTATCCCCATTTAATAATATAAAATTTTCGAAGAGGTTTTGTGTTGAGGTCCCCTAAGTTCTTTTACTTAGTATCAAAGTCAAACTTTGATTATTTATTTTCATAATCATTTTTCTCTGCATATATTATCACTCCTACTCTCTCTCAATGCGCCCAACGAGTTACTTAACACTTTTCTCTCACAATTTATTACATTAAGTTATTATATTTATTTTATTCGAGGCTCACTCATTAATTTGTCGTGCATATGCTCTCTTATCTGTTCTAACCCACTCTTTAACATGTTTTGTTCTTAAAAGTATATATATGCACTTGATTGAATATTGATTGAATATTGGTTAAAGACGATAATATTGGTTGGACGGACTTAAGTCGAAAATTTGAACCTAAAATGAAATGATTTGGTCAAAATATAAAGAACTTGTTTTTTTAAAACTTCATGTAAAGTTTTTAAATTTGCAAATTTTGCTGCTTAGAAATGCATGTCTAAAGTCACTTATTTATTTGCAGAAGATTATTATAACCAGTCTCATTCTGTAAGAAAAAAAAATAACTGACAAAATACAATAATAAATAATAAAACAATTAATTTATGCGATATAAATTGTATAGTATTTTTAAAATTTGTTAAGCGTTAAGAAATTGGAGTTGTGCCTTTTGAGTTTTGGGGCACATGTTCTTTATCTTTTTTTGAGAATTTTTTTGGTAGCTAATGTGGAATGATAAAATATATGTGTAGGTCTAAGTTTTTTTTTTTTTTTTTGGAAATACATTAGGTTCTTCGATATGGCCTACGGACATAACTGTGGGATATTATATTTGGTGTCAAGGACATAATTTGTTATGACTTTTCTGACATAACTCGTGAAATATTACTAAATTGAAATATAAATTTATGTTTTGTGAAAAAATATTTATTATTTTAATATCAGAAGTATTTTCGACCATTTATTTGTTACTTAAAATATTAAAAGAAAAAAAATTAGACACCACCACAAAATAAAGGCGTTTGTGCAATTGACCCATGTTAGTCTATATCCAATTTCTCAGCCCTTTTTAAAACTAACCAAATCATATTGAACATAAATCTCATAAATAAATAGGTCTAAAGTTGTTGCATTTTCAACCCAAATCAAACATGGACCGATATGACGTCCTATCTTGTTGCCATATACTTCATCTGGTAATTTAAGAGAAACTTTCATATATAATTATACTTTGTTATCTAATTATTGCTGGTAATTATATTTTTTTTTAATTACTATTTATAGTAAATTTTTCATTGTCAAGAACTTGAATTTTCTGTATTCGTTCACACAACAAATACAATTTATGTTAATTGTATTCATTTGCACCATGAATACATCATATATCAACTGTATTCATTTATGCAACAAATACAGTCAAACTGAAATACCAAAAATACAAAGGTGTATATAAAAATATAAACAACAGAAATATAGAGGTATATAAATAGGCACATAACCACAAAAATATAATCAAAGGATATATCTATAAGAATACAACCAAATTAAACAAGAATATACACAATAAAAATGTCATGGCCCAAAATTTGGGATTGTGATGATACCTACCCAATTCTCCTAGTAGGTAAGTCGGACTTTCATAACATAAAATATAAGAAAATACACGACTATAATATATTTAACAATGCAATAATCAAATTTCAAAACATCGTTGGCATAACTAAGTATAACGAAACCAACCCAAGACTCACTATCACGTGTACAAGAGCTTCTAAATATAAGAAAAATTGAAAAAGATATGATATACATCACTTTCCGAGCATAAAAGAACATTAAATGAAGATAGAGAGGGAAATAGGTCAATCTCCAAAAACTGAAGCTCACCACGAATCCGAACAACACTGATTATGAAGGGACTACGCTGGAGACTCATACTAGGATCTGCATTAGAAAAGATGCAGAAAATATAACGTGAGTATAAATCTCCAGTACTCAGCAGACATCATAGGCCTACCGAGCCTAAATATTCACTATATCGAATAAAGAACGTTAAATAAACCCTACACGCAGAAAAGTTTTAATAGTTCAATAGTAACAATCAATATGAATCACAACAACACACACACACATATATATATATATATATATATATATATATATATATATATATATATATATAACACTAATAAAAAATGAGATGCAATGCAATGCTATGCATGAAATACAATAACCAATGTCTATCGGCGGTACACCCCCTCCACAGTGGCATACTATGAGGTGTGACCCATTGAGAACTGCGAGGTCCATATACTCGATCAAAATTTTATCTCGGACATGTTTGAAATTTTATCTCAGAGTCACATACTCAATTGGTGTCTTACTTTGGATTCAATAAAAAAGGAGGTACAATTTTTTGTCTGACATCTTACCTTGAACTAAATCAATAAAAGATGGTACATTTTCTTTTAAAAGTAGTGTTTTCAATGGTACAATCCTGTGATTCCATGAAATGAATGAATATGCATGATCACAATCATAAAGTGAATTCGAATGGAACAAATATATAAATACAAAGCAATTCTCAACTCATAAGCACATGCTACAAGCCTCAACATCAATAAATTCCTCAATCTCGTCTGCAAGTCACACTTTTTCCTTCATCTCATTTACTTTTCATATCGTGCCCATCATGAAAAATTAACTCCTCAAATGAATAATAATGCATGAAACACCCAAAACACAATATACGAAATAGTCTTTCTGAATTTCAGGCTATACATTAGCAAAATTTTAATTTTGAGCATCACAATATCAAATCATCAAAATAATTACTTCAACCCAATATTTTGCTAAACTCATAACTTGCTTTACATGATGAGTTTCCACCCAAGCTAAGTCTAAAAAAGAGTAAGTCAAAACCTTCCTCGAAGTCGAATCGTAAGTCACCAACATACACACCAGGATCTTTCCCTTTTGAATAGCCTCGAAATGCTCCCAATCCACCAAAAATATGTTCTACACATTAATATGAGTCCATCGATATCTATATTATAATATAAAAGTTTGAGTCAAATTTGGATCAAAGAGTCAATCCCAAAATTCAACGACGAAACAAAAAAATTCTTTCAAAATTATTTTACTCATAAGGTAAGGAATTTAAGTATGAAATTTTATCCCGTCAAACCTTGATCATTTAACCTACAAATCATTCTAATTGTATTTGACTAAATTCACGTATTGTAGATTTTTCTCATTATCATCCCAAAAAATGAAGCTAAATTCGACCTCAAATCATCAAAAATTGATTGAAGAACTTTGGGAGTGAAAACTCCAATTTCAAATCCCCAATCACTGATTTAAGCCCAAAACTTAAAATAAAATATCAGAAAATAATCAAATTTGGGATTAGGAACTTACCTCTTTTCAATAGCGAAAAATTGCACCCAAAATTGTTCAAATTCGAGCTCTATAAGTTAAAAAAAAAAATTATTGCGTTTTCGGCTCTCAACTCTCTCTTTTTCTTTATTCTGTGCTTGGAATAATGGAATGAAGTGACAAAAAACTAAAAAATCACTGTTTAAGATTATTTAGCGTGATTAGCATGATTACGCGAACACAAAATAATTTACACAACATGATCGCACTCCTAGAGCACTGATAACACAAACCCTTCCTTCCCTGTTGCTCGATCGCACGCCATTAGCACTTCATGCATGTTGACTCCTCTAGCGCAATCGTACTCCTACTGAACTGATGGCACTGACCAAATGTTTCCTTCATCATGATCGCACACCAAGTGCGCCGATAGTGCTCGCACCAGACACCAGAAAATCCAGCTAAGCTTAAAACTTGATTTCAACATCTAACACTCATTCGGAACTTTTCAAACATAAATCAATAGTGTAAACTAATCATAACACACATTTTGGATCTGTTGGAATCTTCAAATCACCAATCCGATGTTTTCTTGACAAAATATTGATCGTGGTTAACTCCAAACTTAAAAAATAGAAGAATTCCTTCTAGGGATTTGAATCACCCCGAGTGTCTTGGGACCCTTGAAAACCATCCCACTAAGTTATACAACACCCTCTGGACTTAGTGAAATCATCAGAATTCGAAAATAACCTCTCTAACCTAAAATATTAACTTTGGTCAATATGCTTAAGTTTCAAACTTTCAAAACTCTCCAACTCTTCAAAAACACATCCAACCAACCCAAAAGTCATGACACCATCTTCGCAAGTCATAAATATCAATTCAAGGCTATAGGGAGGGTCAAACAGAAAAAAAGCAAAAAATGACAAAATGACTTTAGAAGTCATTACAAAAAGTACATTCATATCTGAAAAAATAATACATACATGGTACACTCAAAGTAAAAGACAAAAATATATGAGTGTATATAAGGATACAAATGATAAAAATACATAATATAATCAAGATAAAATACAAAAATATTTATTATACTTAGTGAAAGAGATGAATCTTTTCTCCTTTGTATATGGGAGGGAGCAAAGCAACATCAATTTAGGAGATTAGGAAAGAGATGATTTTTTCCCCTTCATGTGTGGAGGGAGCAGAGCAACAACGAATTTGAAAATTTCAAAAAAAAGAAGTTGCTTAATCGTATTAACGACATCCAAGGTTCCCTAAGATACACATTGAAAAACTTCACTTCTATAATGTGAAAACTAGCCTCATAAAAGAATATAACGATATTCTACAACTAGAGGAGGAATTCTGAAAACTTATGGCCTGAGTTAATTGGTAAAATGAGGGTGACTTTTTTTCAATCATTTTTTTCTTTTATTTCCCACCCGACCTCCAATAGAATCAATCGTTTTTTCACTTATCCTTCAACATGACTCAAACACTCAATCTATCAGTTGATGGTGGTGGTGCTCAACCACTTGAGCAAGTTTCACTTGTGTAATTTTATTTTATTTTTTAAAAAAAGATCGATCTTAGGTAATCAGTTTGTATTTTATCGACTTGTGGCGCTAAAAATATCAACCTCCGGATATTAATTTGATTAAAAATTATTCAAAACTATCTTTCAAAAACTTACCTCCGAAGGTCAGTTTTTTCCATTTTTTTGGAGGTTGATTTTTGTTGTTGTTTTAGTAATATTTAGATCTCTCATAGATTCACATAAACTCCCCTAAATTACACTAGTAGAACAAAAATGTAGGATCACCAAGCATTAGTTAATAATTTCTCCTTCACCATAATGATTCAAGTGTCTGCTATTGGAAACTCTAGAGGCATTATCGTCATCTAGGATGATAATCTGTTAAAATTGAACACAATTGTCATCACGAGACAAGAAATTCATGTCACAATAAAATATATTTTAGTTATGATTACCGGTTATGTAGCTATATACATGCTAGCACATGTAAACACAAGCCTGACGAAAAGAACAGAAATGGCTCAAGGAAAGAGAGTAACAAAGAAACTAATGAGAAAAGAGCTACGGGTTCAGACAACATCAAGGGCAACATAAATAAAATCAAGGAAAAAAAAAGATAGCACAAAGGGGAATAAAATCAAGGAAAAGGTGCACAAACACAACTCTCAACAAGAGGATCAGACAAGCAATGCTGGAAACCACATAAACAACAGAGGTCAAGAAGCATTATCTCCATAATTATTTGAACCTAATGACCTACCTACAATTAGTGGGCAACTGTTTGTTGATCTGGGATCTTTAGAAGAGATCCAGGGAAAAACACACAGACATGATCTTGACGCAAAACATATACAGAGGAGCAGCAACACAATCAATAATGATGAAGATGATCAATAAAATATATTTTAGTTATGATTACCGGTTATGTAGCTATATACATGCTAGCACATGTAAACACAAGCCTGACGAAAAGAACAGAAATGGCTCAAGGAAAGAGAGTAACAAAGAAACTAATGAGAAAAGAGCTACGGGTTCAGACAACATCAAGGGCAACATAAATAAAATCAAGGAAAAAAAAAGATAGCACAAAGGGGAATAAAATCAAGGAAAAGGTGCACAAACACAACTCTCAACAAGAGGATCAGACAAGCAATGCTGGAAACCACATAAACAACAGAGGTCAAGAAGCATTGTCTCTATAATTATTTGAACCTAATGACCTGCCTACAATTAGTGGGCAACTGTTTGTTGATCTGGGATCTTTAGAAGAGATCCAGGGAAAAACACACAGACATGATCTTGACGCAAAACATATACAGAGGAGCAGCAACACAATCAATAATGATGAAGATGATGACACCTCAGAAAATGACCTAGAAAAGGCCGAAGAAGAGTCTCAATACTCTGAGGATGAAGAGGTGGCAGAGAGTCTCATTGAGGCCTTTGCTCTAAATAATTAAAAGGTAGAAGACCCTGTAATAAAAGAAACCAGGGAAATGGTAGACAAACAAGGCCTCTCTCCTAGAGGGAATAAGATCAACAAAAAGAAGCAGAGAGGAGGCGTGGTGCAACCCCAATAAAGCTTCCAAATATAAAGGTTCCTTTCATTTGATTCCTACGTTTATGATGAACATCATAGTTTGGAACATTAGAGGAATGGTTTCTAAAAAAGCTTATGAACGACTTCTCAAGTTAGTCAGACTTTACAAAATAGACTTTGTAGCCTTACAAGAACCTTTTTTGAAGACTGATCAACTTGAAAGTTACAAAAGGTTCCTTGGGTTTGATCAGGCTGCAGCAAATATCAACAACAAAGTATGGTGCTTCTGGAGGAGCGATCTTGCTTGCAACATCATCTCTAATAAAAAACAGCAGTTGACTTTAAGTTGCAGCAAAATCAACTCTAATAATCACTTTTGGATCACTGTCGTTTATGCTAAATCTCATACTAGAAGGAGAAGAAAACTCTGGGATAATCTGAGGGACATACATAGTATGATGGATGGGCAGTTCTTGGAGACTTCAACTCCATCTTAGCTCTAGAAGAAAAAAGAGGTGGTGTGCCTCACAGACTTAGCAAGAGCATGGACTTTAGGTATTGCCTTGAAGATTGCGAATTAGCTGATGCAGGGTACACAGGCAACCAATTCACTTGGAGCAATGGCAGGAAAAAAAGGTATAGGATCAGTAAGAGACTGGATAGAATTTTAATTAATGACAAATTGACTGATCTGTTTCAAGACACCAGAGTGGATCACAGGGCTAAAACAGGATCTGACCATAGTCTTATAATTATGAGCTGCTCCAACAACAATGAACAACCGATCAGATATTTCAAGTTCTTGAACTTTTGGGATCAACAACCTGACTTCCTTCCTTTAGTTGAAGAAGCATGGTCTCAGAAGTTCAGGGGCAATGACATGTGGATTCTTCAGCAGAAATTGAAATCTCTAGGTCACAGGCTTAGCCTCTGGTCAAAAGAATCCATAGGAAACGTATTTGACATGGTCAAACAAATGAAGGAGAACATCAGAAGATTAGAGGAAGCATATGAGCAGGATGATTTTGAATAAAATAGGGAAACAATGCACAAAGCTCAGGCAGAGTACATCCTATAGTTGAGAAAAGAAGAATCTATGCTAAAACAAAAAACAAGGATTAAATGGGCTGAATAAGGAGATGTGAACTCCAAATACTTCCACAACGTTATTAAGCAGAAAAGGAGGAGAAATTACATCCACAAAATTAGAAACAAAGAAGGGGAGTGGGCGGAAGGGATAAAAGACATTTCAGAAGCTGCTATCGAACACTTTAAGGAAATCTTTACTGGACAAGAGGAGGAAGAGTTAGGCAACATTTTGAGGTGAGTAGACCCCATCATCACAGAAGAAGATAACAAAGCTTTGGAGCAAATACCTGAAGAAGAATAGATTAGAGATGCTGTTTTCTCAATTGACACAAATAGTACAGCAGGTTCGAACGGGTACAATGGTTATTTCTATCAATCTGCTTGGACTGTTATCAAGAAGGAAGTTTGCAACTTTGTTCAGGCATATTTCAAGGGAGCAAACTTGACCAAATTCTACACCCATCCATGCCTTGCCCTCATTCCTAAGGTGCAAGTCCCTACTAACTTCACTCAGATGAGACCTATAAGTCTATGCAACATCTCCAACAAGATTATCTCTAAGATCTGGACTAGGAGAATCGCCACCCTTCTCTCGAAGATAATCTCTAAAAATCAAGCAGCTTTCATTAAAGGCAGAATTATCACAGAAAATATCCTCCTCGCACAAGAGATTGTTCATCATGGGATAAAAGATGCGAATGAGGGGGGAAACTTGGTTATCAAACTCGATATGTCCAAAGCTTAAGACAAACTATCATGGAGTTTCTTAACCAATGTTCTCAGAAAAATGGGATTCTCAGAGTGGATCATAGAAGGAATCTACAGACTATTAACTAATAACTGGTATTCCATAATCATAAATGGGACTAGATTTGATTTTTTCAATTCCAGCAGGGGTATCAAGCAAGGTGACCCCCTGTCCCCTGCTCTCTTTATTATAGTTGCAAAAGTTCTCTCTAGAGGTATCAACCAACTCAACAACAACGACAATTTTACGGGCTTCTCAATGAACCAAAAAGGTCCTCAAATCAATCATTTGTGTTATGTAGATGATTTGATTCATTTTAGTTCAGGAGGAAGGAAATCAGTGAGGATTCTAATGAAAGTTCTAGAGGAATATCAAAGAGCCTCTGGTCAGGAAGTGAATAAAGAAAAAACAAATTTCTATACTTATGGTAAACAAAGGAGAAGAACCATCAGAAGAATTCAAAGATGGACTGGTTTTAATCATGCCACCCTCCCTTTTACCTATTTGGGATGCCCCATTTACACGGGAAATAAAATCTGCAGTCTCTTCTCAGATCTTGCTACTAAGGTTCTTAACAAGGTTAGTGGTTGTCAAGGGAACTTGTTATCGGCGAGAGGTAAAGCAGTGATCTTGAAGCACATCCTTCAGTCCCAGATGTTGCACCTAATGGCTGCTTTAGTCCCTCCAGATACTGTGCTTAACCAAATAGAGATGTACTTCTCAAACTTTTTCTGGCAAAAAAAAGAAGGGAAAAATAAGCATCACTGGAGCACTTGGGATAAGATGTGCTACCCACACGACGAAGGGGGCTTGAGTTTCAGGAAACTCAACGATATTTGTAAAGCCTTCTCCACCAAGAGGTGGTGGAGATACAGAACAGAAAACAACCTTTGGGCTAGATTTTTTGATGCTAAATATTTCCCTAGATCCAACCCACTCTCCAAAGTTAAAAATCCTAAGGATTCCAATGCTTGGAGAAACTTGATCAAGACAAGAGAAGAGTCTGACAAGCACATATTTTGGAGGATTGGCGACGGTAATGCTCTATTCTGGTGGGACACATGGACATCCTTTGGTCCAATGACTCACCTAGTAAACTATGAAGCAAAGCCAGGTAATACAAGGGTGAAAGAGTTCTTCACAAATGGAGCTTGGAACCACGACAAGCTGTCTAATATTCTTCCACAGGAGGTGGTCACATAAATTATTCAGAAAACCATCACTCTTGACAGAAGGGATAAACCTTTTTGGACACTGACAAGTAATGGACATTTTCCCACTGCCTCAGCCTACAAGACCCTCAGACAGAAAATGGAGTACATGCCTTACTCCAAAGAAATTTGGAGTAGAGGCCTTCCTTTTAAAATTTCCTTTTTTATGTGGAGACTCATTAATCGTAAACTTCCTTTTGTTGACACTTTGAACAGGTTTGGTATTCAACCAGAATCAAGATACACATGCTGCAGAATGGACAAAGTGGAAAGCACCAATCATGTTTTTGCTAGAAGCGACTTGGCCAGCAAAATTTGGAAAATAGTAGGAGATCCACTGGGAGTCATGTGTAGACAGAATAACATCATCAACACTCTGAAATGCTGGTGGAACAAATAAGCTAACAATGCACTGTACAGACTTCTCCTTAGCATCACTCCAAATATAGTCTTGTTGGGAAATTTGGAAGGCAAGGTGTGCCAAGAAATATGATCGCAAAAACATTACAAATGCCAGAATCAAGCATAATTTGCTGTTCCAAGCCAAGATCACTATAGGAAAAATATTCAGCCCAATGAATCAAGAATGGAGATGGGAATTTGTATGCAATATGGCTCATAGATACAAGCCCAGGATTGTGAGAAAAATGGTCCACTGGGAGTACCCCGATCAGTTCTCTTTTGTTTTAAATAATGATGGTAGTTACTCAACCTCTGACGCCAAAGCAGGGGCAGGATGGGTTGTTAGGGGGAGAAATGGAGACTTGGTAATGGCCTTTGCCAAACCTCTCCAATTCCTAACTAACAATTCAAGCGAAATACAAGCAGCTCTTTACGGTCTGAAATGGTGCCACTATTAGAAAAACAGGGAAAACCGACCTCAAAAAACCGACATCTAGAGGTCGATTTTCCCTGAAAAACTGACTCAAAATCGACTCACAAGCCCTAGTCGGAAAAAGCTTGGTTGGTTTTATATACCGACATCGTGAGGTCGGTAAATACCGACCTCCGGATGTCGGTTTTAATTTTAAATTCAAAAATTAAGAATTTAATATATATTTTATTTTGTTTTATTTCCGACTTCCTGAAGTCGGTTTCTTTTAAAAAATTTTTTATTAAAAATATAATATACTGACCTCCGGTGGTCGGTATTGTTTAATTTTTAATTTATTATTTTTTTGGTTTTCCGACCTTCGGAAGTCGGTATTACTGAAATTTTAATTTATTATTTTTCTGATATTCCGACCTCAGGGAGGTCGGTATTATTTAAATTTTATTTTCTTATTTCACGCGATTCCGACCTACTGAGGTCGGTTTTTTGGAAAATTTTATTCAAAAAACCGACTACCTGATGTCGATTTTCTGGAAAATTTACCCAAAACACTGACCTCAGGAGGTCGGTTTGTTGTCGATATTTTACCATAAAATTGGCAGTAAATTGCTGCAATTTGAATTGCCCACCTGCATATTTGATAATGCATATATTCAACCAAAACCAGCTCAAATATCTGTCAACACTATATTTTTCTATATTTACGTTTCACTACTTCAAATTAAACTTAAAATACGATCAAACAATCTAAAAAGTGTACAAACTATATATACTAAGTCCAAAATGTCTAGTAGTTAGGTACAACTACTCATCATTAGCATCCTCATCCTCCTCACCCTCCTCACCCTCGATATCAGACTCATCCACTAGGCATCGACGTTTATCACTAGCACAATGAGGAATAATCTTTCCCGACTCAAAAAGAGATTTTAACTGGGACTGAAGCTCCGCATACCTCTTGTTCTCTATCTCCTTTGCTGCTGCAATCTGTGCAATCTGCTTGTCTTTTTTCTTCTCCCTTTCGGTTGATGCAGCAAGCTCGGCAGTGAGCATAGATATCTCCTCCTTCATTACAGACACGACCGCTTTATCCACATTATCGAAGCCTGAAGATGATGGACAATAAAACCAGGGTTTCTTCTCCGCATAAGCCTTTTGTGTGTAACCATAGACTGAACCTCTTACTGGTTCACCCGCACTCTCTCGCCAATATTGTTCTACTTGTTCATCTGTAAGCTGTGTGTCCTGACTTTCAGGAGGTTGAGTACAACGGTACTCCTGAATTCTTTGCACAAACGACTCCTATATTTAAATGAATAACTCTTAGCATAAGAATATAATAGATAAAAGAAAAAAAAGAATAAAATTTTAAGTCACTAGTTCACAATTTTAACTTAATACAAACTACACTTTAATTATTTTAAGTCACTAGTTTAAAATTTTAACTTACTACACTTCACAATTTCAAGTCACTAGTTCAAAATTTCAACTAACAACTAACTACACTATACTTATTTTAAGTCACTAGTTCAAAATTTTAACTTAATACACTTCACTATTTTAAGTCACTAGTTCAAAATTTCAACTTACTAAACTTCACAATTTTAAGTCACTAGTTCACAATTCCAACTAACAACTAACTACACTTTACTTATTTTAAGTCACTAGTTCAAAATTTTAACTTATTACACTTCACTATTTTAAGTCACTAGTTCAAAATTTCACTTAATAAACTTCATTATTTTAAGTCACTAGTTCAAAATTTCAACTAACAACTAACTATACTTTACTTATTTTAAGTCACTAGTTCACAATTTCAACTTAATGCAAACTATCATTTACTTATTTTAAGTCACTAGTTCAAAATTATAACTTAATACAAACTACATGTTACTTATTTTAAGTCACTAGTTCAAAATTATAACTTAATACAAACTACATGTTACTTATTTTAAGTCACTAGTTCAAAATTTCAACTTACTACACTTCACAATCTTAAGTCATTAGTTCAAAATTTCAACTAACAACTAACTACACTTTACTTATTTTAAGTCACTAGTTCAAAATTTCAATTAACAACTAACTACACTTTACTTATTTTAAGTCACTAGTTCACAATTTCAACTTACTAAATTTCACAATTTTAAGTCACTAGTTCACATTTTCAGTTTATATGCATGATAATGATGTGCCAAACACAATCAGTAGCCCAATGACTCACAAATAAACCTATCGACCCTGCACAGGCTCCAATCATTCTACAACATACATAACCAACTCTATAATCGAGATATCAATGTCCGAGACTCACGGACATTCCCAAATATCCCACCATCTATGGTCCAGAGGCATAATCAAGGGCACACAGGGCCACAAAGGTAATACTACCAACTAAAACGAATACTACAACCATAAAGCGGACAAGGTCTGGGATGCAAAGCTAATAAAATCCAACTCAAGGATGCTAATTAGTATTAAGTGTCAACACTAGATGGACACAAATTGATCTTGCAAGAAAATCAATTTTGTCATCAATAAGATCAACTAGTCTTGACACTTACTAATCAACCACATTATAATCAAATTAAAGACTAAGTGTCAACACTAGATGGACACAAATTGATCTTGCAAGAAAATCAATTCTGTCATCAATAGGATCAACTAGTGTTGACACTTATGCTAATCAACGACATTATAACTAAATTAAAGACTAAGTGTCAACACTAGGTGGACATAAATTGATCTTGCAAGAAAATCAATTTTGTCATCAATAGGATCAACTAGTGTTGACACTTATGCTAATCAACGACATTTATAACTAAATTAAAGACTAAGTGTCAACACTAGGTGGACATAAATTGATCTTGCAAGAAAATCAATTTTGTCATCAATAGGATCAACTAGTGTTGACACTTATGCTAAACAAATACATTATCACGCTAATAATTAAATAAACTAAATTAAAGACTAAGTTTCCTATTCCAATTCATTAGAAGTCACTATCTCACAATTTGAACTCACTATACTTCACTATTTTAAGTAACTTGTTGATAATTTCAAGTCATTATACTTCACTATTCTAAGTCACTAGTTCACATTTTCAATTCACTACTTCACTATTCAAATTCACTAGTTCACATCCACCATATAAGACAAACTAATTAACAATAATAAACCCTAATTAAATGATAAATCCTAATTTAGTAACTAAAATTAACAATGACATGCCCTAGTTAAATGATAAATCCTAATTTAGTAACTAAAATTAACAATGATAAACCCTAATTTAATAACTATAATTAATTAACAAGAAAATTAAAATTACTTACCTTGATGGACCCCCACCGGAGCAGCAACAGCAGCAGCAGCGGCAGCAGCCTCCAGCAGCAGCAGCGGCAGCAGCCTCCAGCAGCAGCAGCGGCAGCAGCCTCCAGCAGCAGCAGCGGCAGCGGTGGAAGGCGGAGGAGGGGGGGACGCCGGAGTGAAGGTTTTCGGAGGGAGGGGGCGCCGGAGGGAGGCTGGCTGGGAGAGAGAGAGAGTGTGTGAGTGTGAGTGTTAGGGTGTTAGGGTTTTTAGGTAATAAAATAAAGTTATAAAAAAATTTAAAAAAACCGACCAATTGAGGTCGGTTTTACTAAAAAATAATTTTTTAATAAAGTATTTTTTGATAAAACCGACCACTTGAGGTCGGTTTTTAAAAAAAATTAAAAGTAATGAATAAAAATTATTTAATCATCAACATATTTCATAAACTCGGATACATTATTGATTCGTTACATTACTCAATGATTATGCTACTATACAATGTATTTCATACTACTTGAATGGATTATCAATCGATTAATTAATTAGCTTTTGAATACGTACTATATATGTACATCATGACTAGACGAGACATATATTTAAGACGACAGACCAGTAATATATAGGACTTGGTTAATTATATTACTCAACGATCGTCATCGTATAGTACCTCATATGTACGTAATACAATGTATTCCACTAGCTACTTGGATGAATTGTCGATTAGTTAATTAGCTTTTGAATATGTACTATATATATAAACATACATCACTAAAGACGAGACATATATATTCAAGATGATGGACCATTTAATATACAGGACTTGATTAATTATATTACTCTATGATCGTATATTACCTCATATATGTACGTAATACAATGTATTCCATACTACTTGGATGGATTATCGATTGGTTAATTAGCTTTTGAATACGTACTATATATATACGTACAATATCGCCACAAAAAAACATATATTCAAGACGACAGATCATTACTATATATATAGGACTTGGTTATTTACATTACTCAACAATCGTATATTACCTCGTGTGTACGTAATACAATGGTATTCCACTGCTTGGATGGATTATCGATTAGTTAATTAGCTTTTGAATACGTACTATATATATACGTACATCACTAGACGAGACATATATTCAAGACGACGGATCATTATAGTACATAGAATAACTTGGTTAATTATATTCAATGATCGTATATTAACTCATATGTACGTAATATACAACATATTCCATACTACTTGGATATGGATTATATATCGATTGGTTAATTAGCTTTTGAATACGTACTATGTATATACGTACATCACTAGACGAGACATATATTCAAGACGATGGATCATTATATATAATATATAGGACTTGGTTAATTACATTTCTCAATGATCGTATTTGAATATACGACGTATCCATACTACGTATTTGAATATGTATTATCGATCGGTTAATTAGCTTTTGAATACGTACTATATATATATATATACATACATATATACATCACTAGATGAGACATATGTATATTCAAGACGATGTATAAGTTATGAGGGAATCTATGTATTATCTTATACAGGATATAGAAGGTGGAATAAGTAATACTTGTATAATTAATACATGAATAACTAATCCCTGCATAACTAATACATGTATAAATAATATATAGATTCCCTCATAACTAATATCTACATTATTAATACCTATATAACTTTAACTAGCTACCAAACGACCCCTTAGTGTTATACACAGTAGAAAAATAGTGATTATTAAAAATATTTTAAAGGTAATACCGACATCCGGAGGTCGATTTTATTCAAAATAATTAAATAAAAGTAAACTACCGACCTCCGGAGGTCGGTATTAGCTTTAATTTTAATGAAAATAAAATTAATTACGTTAAATAAATAATACCGACCTCTGAATGTCGGTATTAATATTATTTTTATTTTATATTTTATATAAAACCGTCTTCCGAAAGACATTTTATTTAAAACTAATTCAAAATATTATTCTGTAGTCTTTTATATTTTTAATTGAGATAAAATTAAATTATATTCTTAATTTTCTAATCAAGTACCGACCACTGGATGTCAATCCTAATAAAATAATTAAATAAAAATAACAATACCGACTTCTGGAAGTCACTATGAGAATAATTTAAGGTAAATAAAATCAATTATGTAAATTTAATATTACCGACATCAGGAAGTCGGTATTAATTTATTTTTTTTGTTTTTTATCTTATAAATAACTGTCCTCCGGAGGACGGTTTATTTAAAAGTTATTAAAAATATTTCTTTTTTTTATTTTTTTATATTTAATTGAGATAAATTTAAATATTATTTTTTATTTACTAATTCGATACCGACTACAAGAGGTCGGTTTTTCTTAATTTTATTTTTTCTGTGAAAATTTCTGACCATCGGAGGTCGGTATTTGGTTTTCCCGCATTTTGTTTCCAAATAAACCGACATCTTGAAGTCGGTTTTCTTAAGAAAATAAAATAATTTTTTGTTTTTAACAATACCGACCTCCGGAGGTCGGAAATTATCGACTTCCATAGGAGGTCGGTAATTTGGAGGTCGGTATTCACAGTTTTTTTAGTAGTGTGCCACCATAATAATTTGGCCAACTTTCAAATGCAACTGGACTCCTTGTTTGTGGTTCAAATGATACTTGACAAGTGCAGCACTCCATGGATCTATCATTAACTCATCGAGGAGATAAAAAGACTGGTCGATCAAAGAAACATCAAAGTCATACATTGCCTAAGGGAAGCAAACATGGTAGCAGATGCGTTAGCTAAGCACGCTAACAATCTTGATCAAGAAATTTTCATCTTTCAACAAGGGACATTCCAAAGGAAGCCTTGGGCCCTCTACGAATGGACCAATTGGGCTTTCTTTCTTTAAGGATCAAGCCTGCCAAGCATACAAGGTGGCACTTTGAGCCGCCTAAGAGCAGAATGTTCCCACTTATCGATCTGGTGACGTACCAGATCTCTAGATAAGGTTGGGATCAATTTTTTGGTGTTACAGTGTGTACATTGTAGTCTAGTCCTGGTATAGCTATTAGGGGCTGCTCTGTATACTTTCTGCCTTAGTGCTTCTTCCAGGTTCTGAGTTAGATGAGGTATGGTTTATGCCCTCCTCCTTATTTGTTTGTAATTGCCTTTGGTTCATTCAAATATACAGGGTAGGGGTCTATGACAAACCCCCCAACACCCACGGGTGATTGGTTTGGGAAAAAAATGCAAACACCCACCTAAAATTTAGTGGCAAAATCTTAAAATAATTATAGATAATTTTAATGAAAAATGGCTAATAATAGGTAAGTTCAATGAGTTGATGAGCAATGCCGACAAAAATGATGAAAGAGCAATAAAATAATTTTTGGAATGTGGTTAATTATTGTGAATTTATTGAGATGGGTTTTAAGGGAAATAAATGCACATGGTTAAATTAATAAACGTTTTAAAAAGAAAGACAAACTGATTTTTGAAAGATTGGATCGTTTCCTGGCAAACAATGATTAGTTAAACAAATTCTACTAACACACAAGTATATCATCTTTCGCGTACATACTCAGATCACTATCCACTTTTAATATTTCTCTTCGTGTCCATAGAAATGTATGATTTTTTTTCATTATGAGTCAATTTGGTCTTAACATCATGATCTTAGATGCATCATCAACAATAACTAGCAGAATTATAAATAACTGTTAGATGCTATTTCTAGTTTGTCCTATATTACAATTTGGAATAAAGCAAAAAATTTGGTAATATTTTTTGCAAATAAATAAGTTTTTAAACCATATTAACAACATTCAAAGTTTCTCAAGATACATATTGAGAAACTTTCTTCTAAGATCTTTGGCCAAGCATCTTGAAGGCTTGGAACACTTTTCTTCAAAATACTTTTTTATTTGAGGTATTTGTCCAATAAAAAAGTGCTTTTGAGGAGCAGCAAAAATAGTTTTTCTACTATTAGGAAGAAGCTATAAATTTCTACCTTTCTCCAGAAGAAGATTTTTTTTTCAAAATTAAAATTAACCTTATTATAAGTTTATATTTACCAAACTATCCTCCATTAATTTAATACATATTTATCTCTATTAAATATATGGTGTGTTAAGATGAGTTGATGAGCTAATATGGATGTCTTACTTTTTGTAACAAACCTCATAGTAATTTTTGGATTTTTATGCATTTTGACCATTTTCCCCTTCCTGTAGTTACTTTATGGTATTTTTGATCTGTTGGAGTGGGTGACACGGTTCCTGAGGTGCTTGATTAGTTTTTAAGTGAGATTTTTTCATTTTGGAAGGTTGTGAAGTTGATATGGTTGACTTTGGTCAACATTCAAAATGTTAGACGTTGTATGAGAATTTTATCAGTTTTGTTAGCTTCGAAATGTCATTTTTAGGTTAGTAGCACTTTTGCTTCGGGTTTTGAGGCGTTCAGATACATTTTGAATAGTTGATTGAAAAGTTGGAAAGTTAATGCCTAGAAGTAGCTTCGGTCAATATTCATTGATAACGGTCTCTTTCGGTAATTCTGATGATTCTATTAAGTCTAGAATGCTTATCTTTGTCTAGCAGCATAGTTGAATTGTGTTCACGAGATTCCAAATAAATTCTGAGGATCTATTTGAGAAATTTCTAGCCATCTTTGGCTGCTGGTGCAGCTGATATCTGGTGCATGGCACCTCTTCATCATGTTCACGATGCCTTGTCGATATTGTGGAGAAGAAAATTCTCCAGCATTGCGATCGCGGAGGGTTGGTCGCAATCGCAAAGAATAGGGCTTGTAGAATTGGGTCGGTTCTGATTTTCCTCTATGCAAATGCGACCGAACCATCATGAATGCGATGGGTCTGGGTTGGGTAGCTTTCCAAATGCAATGGGAGTCCTGTATTCGCAAAGAAGGATTCCTGTGAGTGACTTTTAAATACCATTTTCGATTTAAAACTCCATAACTCAATTTTTGAAGCTTTGAAACTCAATTTTGGGAGATTGAAAAAGGGATTTTCGAGATTAATTCACGGGGTAAGTTTTTTATACTATTTTTATACATTCCTAGATGATTATTTCATGATTTAGCCTTCAAATCTTTATTTACCAGCTTGAAACTTTGAGGTTTTTTACGGTAAAGTTAATTTTTGATAAATTGATGATTCTAAGATTAATTTTAACTCCGTTTTAAATAAAATTTCATACGTGAACTCCTTAAGTTATGGATAAAGTTATTTCTAAATTTTTTCCTATTTTTTTCCCTTTCGAGCTTGGAGTTGACTTTTAGATTAATTTTTCAGACCCGGAACTTAAGTACAACAATATGAGTGTCTATGATTTTATTTCATCCTAAAGAATGCGTATTTTTATCAAATTGGACTTGTTTATAAGCTCTTCGGAAGGTCAAGGCTTTGGTTTGACGTTGTGTGTCTTCTCTTAAGGCAAGTTGAGGTTCCTTGACTTTATTTCAAAGTGTTTATGTGTCAGTTGTATGTATGGAGAGTAATGGAGATTTAGGAGTCCCGTATAGATAAGGTGATAAGTATCTATTTGGGTGCCGATATTATGTGAAGGAATAAAAGCAATTAATTAACTCGTCTGGATTATTTTTTCTCTCTGCTAGTATATTAGTTGTGGATTGTTTCGGATAGTGACTAGATTGAGTATGCTAGTTGATGATTATTCACCCGTTTGAGATTTTGAACCTATTTATGACAACACTTGGTGAAATACCACATCTCTAACTAGTTGAAGGAGATTTACTATTTGTGAAAGCTGATAGAGGGGACTTTTGGCTAATAATTGGACTAATTCATGATAAAAAATGCTTGATTGATATTGCGTATGATATTTGAGATTGGAGTTGCACGCCTGCACATCATACATTATATTTTATTGGGGTCAGAGTTTCACGCATGCACATTTTAAATACATTATATAAATTAGAGTTGCAAGCCTGCACAATATTAATGGGAATGGAGTAGCATGCCTGCCTTATACATGGACCTCGCGAGTCCTCCACGGTTCTCAGCTAGCTATACATAATAGTTGGTGTGTATGTAGCATATGCATTACATTTATCCATTCATTCCTCTTTATTCGGGTTGATTGTACTGATATTAGATTTGGAAGTGTGAAATGATAATTTGATGCCTTAACCTATTTTGGCTTCTTTGGGATGGAACTTTTACTGTGAGTTATATTTGTACATATATGATTGTGGTGATTGTTTTATTTGTAGCCTAAGTTTGGCCTTCCTGTTTGCAGGTTCATGTAGATTGTAGTGAATAATTGCAAGCTGGTAATTCTCGCTATTACTTTGAATTTGAGTCGGCCAATGATGCTACTGAGTACATGTATTTTAGTACTCACACTTGTTTCTTTTGCACTTTTATGTGCATGTTTTGAGTTCGGAGCTCTGGGTCGTTGATCGCCCTTGGTGCATAAATCTTGTTTTCGAGATTCGAGGTTGTTACTGGCTGATCCGTGGATTTACCGGATTTCCTTTATTCTTGTCTTTTGGTTACTTCGCATTTGAGGCACTTTTGGACTCAGTCATTGTACTTCTTACTTTAAAGGCTTGTACATTGTGACTACCAGATTTTGGGACTAGTTGTTATCTCTCGTATTTCTTACTCATTTTTATAAGTTTCAATATGAGATTTAGTATATTTTGTACTTCTTTCTGCATATCTTTGTTAGATTCTGTTGTGTCAGTGTTTGATTGGCTTACCTATCCCTGAGGGTGAGATATGTTCCATTACGACTTGAGTTTTGGATCATGATAAGTTGGTACTAGAGCTCTAGATTCATTGGTCTTATAAGTACAAGTTGAGTCTAGTAGAGTCTTGTGGATTGGTGCGGAGACGTCGGTTATCTATCCTTGAGAGGCTATGACACTTTAGGAAATTAACTTTCTTCTTTCTTATTATCACAACCTAAACCCACCACGAGTAGCGTCCACACTAAACCCCCGGTAGGAAAACCAACTAACCAGTCAACACTTAAGGCGAACTTAGGTAGCTAAAACAATTCTCATTAAATAAACTAATAATTCATATCATAAACGAGAATAAGAATAAGTTTGCAGAAATGAACCACCCCTAGAATCTGAAAGACATCGTACCAAAACTCTAATATCTGTCTGAAAGAAAATGATACAACCCCAAAATGTAAATAATATCACAATAGATAAGAAAACAAGTGAAAAACTCGTGGCAGCCCGGAAGATGCAGTCCACCCTTGAGTTCGAATACCGTCTGAATCGCAGCTGAGGTCTTAAAGCAGTCAACAAAAAATGCCCTGTACTGAACAAAAGAAGAGCACGTACAATATTAGTACCCAAGAAACAATGGTGTATTAGTAGGGTCATCGACCAACCCAAAATGAGAAATATCAACACTTAACCATAACATAGTACAACAAGACAACCATGATACCTTATCATACAACTCTACTCTAAGTTCATAACACTTAACCTTGTAACAAGTACAACATGAAGTTCAGTCAATATGAGTCAATAAGAATAAGAAGTCAAGTCGGACTATGACCACCAACAAGACTCCAAGTCAACAATCTAGACTCAACAACCATATGAATCATGTCTCACTACACAAGTAATAGACAACACCGAATTGTGTCACATTTTGCAAGTAACCCGGACCACCCAAGGATCCCTAAGACAACAACTATGTCAATTAATATGCATCCCAGTTTACATAGAGAAAACACCTTAGCAATTAAGCACATCAACTCGATCAGCTCATGGAACCAACATGTATATCAAGTAAACAGTTAAGCCTAGTTCGCTCAAGGAACCAACATGGATATCAAGTAAACAGTTAAGCCCGGTTCACTCAAGGAACCAACATGGATGTCAAGTAAACAATTAAGCCCAGTTCACTCAAGAAACCAACATGGATATCAAGTAAAGAGTTAAGCCTGATTCACTCAAGGAACCAACATGGATATCAAGTAAACAGTTAAGCCCGATTCACTCAAGGAACCGTCACACTCACCAAATACCTGTACACACATGCTAAAGGTCTTATGGTCGCCTACTAGCCATACCCTGCAAGGGACGAGCTCTTGTCCATGTACCAAATCCCAGACATCAAGTGTCTGCCAACCTTATATCAATCAATCTCGTGGAGATGTATAAATACCGGTACATTCCACAATAATGACAGATATCAAAATAGTCACAACCACAATGATAAGAGAAACAATACTTGTCAAAACCAACAAGCTTTCAATTAAACAATCATTGCATGTGATTAGCACTTAGGATATCAAATAGTCATTCACTTTCCTTGAACATGCATTGTAGAAGCAATACTAAAAAATAGTTATCATGCACACATAATACAAGTTGGATTTTAAGTATATTTAAACTATCACCTACCTCAATCCATGCCTGAAATGCTCTACTGAACCTGAGCTTTTCCGTTTCTTGTAACCTTGGCTTGATCGTGGTCTAAAAATAGGAATCTAAGCACATAATCAACCAAATGACCTATAATATCAAGGATTACAACCTAATCCCAAACCCCGAGGCCAATTTTATGATCATCCCACTCATTCTAGGGTTTTTCCACCATAAATTCGCCTTAAAACTATCAATTTCATGGTTACATTAGTGAATTATGGGCATGCAAGAGTAAATAATCAATCTTTAACTATAATCCAAAGGTTTTACACCAAATTTACCCCCCTGCTTTAGAATTTATAGCTAGGTCAAGTTAAACCCTCTTCAAGACCCATAAACTAGTGATTTCAAAGTCAAGGAATCGAAAAACTAGTTAATAGGGATAAATAACTTACCTTTATGAAGAAATCCGGTGGAAAACAGGTGGAAAACAGGTGGAAATCTCCCCAAATTACCTAAGCCTTTTCCAAAATGTGTTTTAGAAATAATAAATATTTTTGGAGAATTTTCTACAATAAAAACAATTTACCCCACTATAGTGATCTGATCTCGCTATAGTGGCATCGCTATAGCGGAATTCGCTCGCTATATCAGGATTGACCGACTTTGACTCCCGCTATAGCGAGAATTATTTTGCTATAGCAGCAACCCTGTAGCGTCCTGCCACTCACTATAGCGGATGTGGCGAGGCAAACACTGGGGATTTCTTCCAGTTTTGCCTTTTTCACGATGCATCCTCAAATAATGGTATCCGGTCTAACCCCTTCACATCAAGTTCAATATTGGAAGTTCTACCTACCCGAATTCACTTTTGAAAAGTCCTATGAATTCTTTATCATCTTAGCTAATATAAAATCAAGCTAAACTTTATTACCTTTAACCAATTCATTTCTGGATTACCCTAGACCATATCCCGCTCAGATTTTGTCCAAGGCTAGCCTAGCCCAAAATTTTTAACTTCCAATTTTGGAAAAATTGCAACCTAGATTTTTGTGTGGTTGACTTCTCTATAATAATAGAAAGGGTTGTTACCCTTATCATGAGAAGATTTGGATTCACTAGTTACTAACATCCTTGTTTTATTTTCTCATAAATGATGAGTACTCGTGCAACTGTAAAAAGAGGTCAGGAGCCCATTTTAGCACTCGTGCCTACTACCCATGTCGAGACCCCTAGACGAGGTAGAGGATATGGTAGGGGATGTGGCGGCGGTCGTGCTATGTGTAGAGCTTTGCTATTTGCTCATATCCCAGCTAGGGCAGTGTCTCCTGAAGATGAGTATGTGCTTAAAGATGATTAGGTTCTGTTAAGAAGGTGGGCCCATGTTAGGATCTACTTGGATTTGTAGATGCTCTAGTACTTTAGGACACCTTGATTCGTGTGCTGGGTTTGTTAAAGGGTATGGATCAGAGTGGTGGTGTGGCTGGTACACCAGAGGGTTCACAGACTAGAGTTGGGGTTCAGACCCTATATCAGCAGCCTATTCTAGTTTTTCATGGATCAGCGGGCTAGCTAACTACTGTATTAGCTAGATTTAATGGCATTCCCTTGCCGAGTGCAGGAGCCACATGACTGTCTAGGCCAGTTATGTCTGATAAGAAGTAGAGGAGGTGTGAGAGATTCCGAAAGACGGATCCTCCTCAACTTCAGGGTGGCCAGAGTGAGGATGCTTATGAGTTTTTGGTGAGTTTTCATGAAAGGCTTCAAAGTGTGGGATTGGTTTAGTCTCACGGGGTTGATAATATTGCTTTGCACATGTGTGACCCTGCCAAGTAGTAATGGTGCTCCTATGTTGGCTCTAGACCTACAAGATCTCCTCCTATGACTTAGGAGTTGTTTGCACAGGCTTTTCTTGATTGGGTTGTCTCTTTTAGCTTGAGGGAAGAGTGTAGGCATCAATTTAAATACTTGACTCAGGATGGGATCTCGGTGACTGAGTATAAGACTCAATTCTATGCATTGTTTCACTGTGCCTTGGTGATTTTATCAAATGAGACCGAGAGGATCCACAAGTTTATGAGAGGTCTTAGCTTTAGGATTCAAGAGACGGTTTTTGTATAGCCCAGTCAGGGGATACTTTTCAAAGATAGTTGAGACAATCAAGGATTTTGAGCTAACGCACCTTGAGGAGTTTAGAGATCTGAGGGATAAGATGTCCCGCACTTTTGGTCAGTTCTGTGGCACCTCATATGAAGGTAGGGTTTTGTTCAAGATAAGCTTTAATCCTCAACATAGTAGACCAGTTCATACAACTCTTTTAGTGTTCGAGGGAAGGCATTTCGATTGGGATTCTTTTGTGTGATTTTGGGCATGAATTGGCTTTTTTCATATCATGCTACTGTGGATTATAGTGCTAAGAAGGCCACGCTAGTAATGCCAAGTGTACCTAGGTTAGAGGGGAAAGGTACCTAGGATTCGTATCCTAAGAGGGTGATTTCTAAAGGTACCTAGGATTCGTATCCTAAGAGGGTGATTTCTTTCCTGAAAGCTCAACATTTGGTGAAAAAGGGGTGCTTATCTTACTTGGCTTATGTTCATGATACTATTGCTGACATGCCTTTTTTGGAGCCAATGAGAGTGGTTAGGGAGTTTCAAGTTATTTCCCTATGGATTTATCAGGAGTTCCTTTAGATAGAGATATCAATTTTGGTATTGATTTAGAGCTGGACACTAAGTTCATCTCTATTACTCCTTATAGGATGGCTCCGGTAGAGTTGAAGGATCAATTGCAAGACCTATTGAGTATAGGCTTTGTTAGGCTAGTGTTTTGCCTTGGGGTGCTTCTGTATTATTTTTGAAGAAAAAAGATAGTTTTATGTTAATGTGTATTGATTATCGATAGTTGAACAAGGCAACCATCAAGAAAAAATATCCTCTTTCATGCATCAATGATTTGTTTGATTAGCTTCAAGGTGATTTTATGTTTTCAAAGATTGACTTATGATCATCGGGGTACCATCAGTTGAGTATTAGGGCCTCAGATATCCCTAAGATATCTTTCAGGACCCATTATAGCCATTATGAGTTATTAGTGATGTCCATTGGGTTGAGTGATGCCCGGTGGCATTTATGAAGTTGGTGAATGGGGTATTTCGACCATATCTTAATTATTTCATGATTATATTATTTGATGATATCTTGGTGTATTTTAAGAGTGAGGCGGATCTTGTAAAGCATTTGAGGATTGTGCTACAAATACTGAGGGATGAGAAGTTGTATACAAAGTTCTCAAAGTGTGAGTTTTAGCTTAGTTTTGTGACTTTCTTGGGGCATATTGTGACTAAGGATAGCATTATGGTCGATTTAGCCAAGATTAAGCTGGTTTGAGATTGGGCCAAGCCTACCTCACCTACCGAGATTAAGAGTTTTATAGGTTTGGCTAGATTCCATAAACAGTTTATGCTTGGTTTCTCTTCTATTGCAGCTCCATTCACCAAGTTGACTTAGAAAAATATTGCTTTTAAGTGGATCAATGAGTGTGAGGCGAGCTTTGTTGACTTTAGAACCTATCTTGACCTTAGTTGTGGAAGTTGAATTCTTTACTGTGTATTGTGATACTTTGGGAGTTGGCCTTGGTGGTGTTTTGATGCAGAAAGAAAAGGTCATAGCCTATGGTTAGTGGTAGTTAAAGACTTATGAGAGAAACTACCACTCTCACGATTTGGAGTTGGCGACTGTAGTATTTGTTTTGAAGTTGTGGCAGAATTACTTATATGGGGTTCATTGTGAAGTATTCATCGATCATCGCAGCCTTCAGTATATTTTTAGCCATAAGTATTTGAATTTGAGACAACGTAGGTGGTTAGAGTTGTTGAAGGACCATGACATAATTATCCTCTATTATACAGGCAAGGCCAATATAGTGGCGGGTGCTTTGAGTAGAAAGGCGGTGAGTATGGGTTTCCTTGCTTCGTTGATGGTTGTGGAGCGACCTTTGGCTATGGATGTTCAGTACTTGGGCAGTAGCTTCGTGAGGCTTGATAATTTTAATCCTGGTAGAGTTTTTGCTTGTGTTGAGGCATTGTCCTTGTTGTTGGAACAGATTAAGGATATACAATTTGAGGATGCGAAGTTGTGTATTATTCAGGACAAGGTGCTAAATAGTAAAGCTAAGGAGGCATTTCTTCATTCAGAGGGTGTTTTAACGATGAAGGGTCAGATCTGCATTCCTAGGGTTGGTGATTTGACTAGACTAATAATGGAGAAGGCTCACAGTTCAAGGTATTCTATTCATTTGGGTGCAACCAATATATATCATGACCTGAAGCAACATTATTTGTAGTGTAGGATGAAGAGGGACAACATAAAGTTTGTGGTTAAGTAATTGAATTGTCAGCAAGTGAAGTATGAGCACTAGAGACTAAGAGGTATGACCCAAAGGATGCCTATAACTAAGTGGAAGTGGGAATGTATCACTATGGAATTTGTGGTTGGGTTGCCTCACACTTTGGGAAAATTTGACTTCATTTGAGTAATTATGGATAGATTGACCAAATCAATTCATTTCATTCCAGTGAAGGTGACATAAAATTGTTGAGAAATTAGCAAAGATCTACATTGGGGAGATAGCTCGATCATATGTTATGCGCGTTTTTATCATTTCAAAGAGAGGTACTCAATTTACATTACACTTTTGGAGTTCTATGCAATGTGAGTTGGGCACTCAATTGGAGATGAGTACAACTTTTCAACCTCAGATGGATGGTCAGTCGGACCAGACTATTCAGATTTTGGAGGATATGCTTCAAGTTTTTGTGATTAACTTTGGTGGTCATTGGGACCAATTCTTAACTCTAGTGGAGTTTGCCTATAACAACAGTTACCATTCCAGCATTTAGATAGAACCATTTGAGGCTTTGTATGGGATAAAGTGTAGATCTCCAATTGGTTGGTTTGATTCTTTCAAAGTTAGACCATAGGGGTATGAATCTATTCGGGGATTCGATGGATAGGGTAAGGTTATGATAGGACCGACTTTTGACAGCCCAGAGTAGACAAAAGAGTTATGCTAATAGGAGAGTTTGTAACTTGGAGTTCATAGTTGGTGAGCGAGTCCTATTGAAGGTGTCATCCATGAAGGGTATGATGAGGTTTGGGAAGAAGGGCAAGGTTAACCCGAGGTTTATTGGCCCTTTTGAGATTCTTTGACACATTGGAGAGGTGGCGTATAAATTGACTTTATCTCCTAGCTTTTCAGTTATGCATCCAATTTTTCATGTCTCGATGTTGAAGAAATACCATTTTGATAATTCTCATATGATTCGGTGTGACTCGATGGAGTTGGACCAGAATTTGACTTTTGAAGAAGAGCCTATATTTATTTTGGATAGGCAGAATAGGAAGTTGAGATATAAGGGAATATCATCGGTGAAAGTTCAGTGAAAGCACTATCTGGTTGAGGAGGCTACATGAGAGACATATTCAAACATGCAGAGTGAATATCCCCCACTTTTTGATAATTTAGGTACCTTCCTTATCCCTACGTTTGAGGATAAACGTTGGTTTTAGTGGTAGATAATGTAACAACCTTCATAGTGATTTTTTTTTTATGGATGTTTTACCCCTTCCAAAGTTGTGTATGGTATTTGTGATTTGCAAGAATGGGTGGCATAATTCTCGAGGTATTTGGTTGGTTTGTTTATGAGTTTTTCATTTTAGAAGGTTGTGAAGTTGATATGGTTGACTTTTGTCAACATATGGAGTTTTAGAATTCATATGAGAATTTTATCTGTTTTGTTAGCTCTGGAATGTCATTTTTGGGTTAGAAGCACCTTTGTTTCGAGTCCCAAGGCGTTCAAATGCATTTTGAGTAGTTGGTTAGAAAGTTAAAGCCTAGAGTTGACTTCAGTCAACATTCATTGATAACAGCCACTGTTGGTAACTCTGATGATTCTATTGAGTTCAAAATGTCAATTTTGGTCTAGTAGCATAGTTAGATTGTGTTCACGGGGTTCCAAATGAATTCCACAGGTCCATTAGGGGAATTTCTAGCCATCTTTGGCTGCTGATACAACTGATATCTGGTGCATGACACCTCTTCATCGCGTTTGCGATGCCTTTGTTGTGATCACGGAGAATACCAGCATTGCAATTGCGGAGTGCTGGTCAGGATCGCGAAGAAGGGAGTTGTCGATTTAGGCCAGGTTTGATTTTTCTTTATGCGAATATAACTGACCATTGCAAACATGATGGGTCCAGTCAGGCAGCTTTGTGAATGCATCGAGGGTCCCGCGTTTGTGAAGAAGAATTCCTGTTAGTGACTTTTAAATCCTATTTCTGTCTCAAACTCCCACAACTCAATTTTTGAAGCTTTGGAACTCAATTTTGGGAGATTGGAAAGGGGATTTTTGAGATTTCTTTGTGGGGTAAGTTTCTTATACTATTTTTACACATTTCCCGATGATTATTTCATGATTTCACCTTCAAATATTGGTTTTTCAATATGAAAATTTAGGGTTTTCTCGGTAAAGTTAATGTAAGATCCCGTGTTTTTCTTGCGTAATATTTTAATGACCCTTCTGGTCATTTACTCGTGTTCGCCTTTCTTGTACCATTAGAGCTTGCATGTAGTGGCCCCAAGTCATTTATGACTTGTTGGAACCGGTAGTTCGATGCCCGGGGCATTTGTTTGGTCTTTTGGCCGTTTCTTATTTTAGAGCTTTAAGCTTTTGAAATCATTGACTTTGGTCAACATTCTTGGTGAACATACTCGAAATCGAATTCTGACAGTTCCGTTAGCTCTGAAGCGTGGACTTTCATCTAGTGGTACCCTTGGTCAGGATCCGGGAGCTTTTCAGCTTGGAATTCTCTCTCGTTCTGTGTTTTCAACCTAGTTGGGCTTGCTTGGTTGACTTTGGTCAACAATTGGAGAAGACAACCTCGGATGGAAATTCCATCAGTGCTGTTAGCTTCGAAACATCGAGTTTAGGCTAGAGGGATCATTGGTTTGGGTCTTGAGGCTTCCGGGCTTGATTTCGGCCATTGGGTTCCGTTTTGGAAATAGTTGGCTAAAGGTTGATTTTGGGTGTGGGGCCTACTTTTCATTAAATTGACCTCCGATGGGATTTATATCAATTCCATTGGATCTGGAATGCCATTTCTAGTTGAATGGCTCAGGTCGTTTATGTTTGCGGGACACCAGATGCATTCCCGGGGACCCAAAGTGTGAATTGGCATTGCTGGTTGCTGGTGTGGTCGCCGTGGCGCCTGTGCCAGCGCGCCTGAGCGCCACTGGCCGCACTTGCATCCATGCCACCGCCTGGCCTCCTGCGCACCAGCGCCCATGCCAGTGCCCCTGCGCCCGCGCACCAGCGCCCATGGGCCGCCCCTGTGCCTCTGCTGGCTAACTTATATAGCTGTTGGCAACTCATTTTCAGTTTTTCATCTCATCTTTCAACTTCGATTTCTCCACCATTTTAGCTCCAAATTACACCAAATTTTCACCTGCTTGTCCCCATTGCTTGGAGAAATAATTGTTGCTGATCCGAGCTCATTTCTTGGCATCGTAAATTAGTAAGTTTCTTGCTTAAAGTCCGATAAAACCCCATAAATTCTCCCCTTTAAATTCTTGATTCTTGGGGATGTTTTGATCCCTTCCCATGGTTCGTTTCTGCTCAAATTTTGAGCACGTTCTCCCGAGAATTTGGGGAACACCGTGGTATTTTTCATTTCCAGTTTTGGGTTGCGAGGCCCATGGGCTCGCTTGTGACCCGGATTTTGACTCGGTTATGTTTATGGCATTATGGATATAGTTAGTCTTATTTTGATGTATGGATTATTGTATTGATAGTGGTTTCGCAATTTGGAGCTTCTTGGAGCAGTTCGAGCCTGGACGACACCGTCCCCACAACTATTCGTCGGACGACAGGTAGGTTATGGCTTTCCCTACCTAGACTCTACGTGTATAGGCTATAACTACATTAATTAGTATACTTGGGTGGGTTGTTTTAGATTGGTACCCCAGACCTTGCCCGTCTTTTCTGTCCATTTATTTCATACGCTAATTGTAGTATTCGTGTAGTATTATATATTACCCTTGTGGTCCTGTGTGGCCTTGTATTGACTCTGGAACATAAATAGTGGGTTATTTGGGAATGTCTACGAGTCTCGAACATAGAGATATTATTCTAGGCTGGTTATGTCTGCTGTAGAGCTATTTGGCCTTATCAGGACCGATAGGAATGTTTGTGAGCCATTGGGCTAATTTATATTTGTGTGCGAGCATATCATTCATGAAAAAGAATTTTCCCTGCATGTTTTATCACTGTTTCAGCATTGGGCCTACTATAGACGACTTTCTAAACCTTGCATGGCTCTGGGGGCTCGTTTTCAGTACAAATGGTGATAAAATGAGATTTGAATGATTTTACACTTGATTTCCTACTGATACTAGGCTTGGCAGGGAAGAGCACTAGACTTGATTTCCTACTGATACTAGGCTTGGCATGGCAGAGCACTAGACTTGATTTTTTTTACTGATTTAGACCCGGATACGCTCTGGCCATCCTTTGAGAGAGTTATTGAGACTTTTATCATCGATTTAGACCCAGATACGCTCTGGGCACCCTCTGAGAGGGTTATTGAGACTTTTATAACTGATTTAGACCCGAGTATACTTTGGGCACCCTTTGAGAATGTCTTTTGAAATTACGACTACTGTTTTAGACCCAGTTCAATTTTGGGCACGTACTTTGAGGTTTTGATTCTATGAGATTTCGTATTCATTACTATATGTGGTCAGGGACCTCCATTGGCCCTGCCATTTCAGGACCTGGCCAAAGGGCTGAGCGTACCGGAGGTGGGGTATACGATGTCGAATGGTGTATAGAGGGTACGTCCCACCATGGGTCCTCCTGCCGGAGTACCGGGGGAGGTGAATACAGAGTTACTATTACCGGTTCCATCATTATCATCATCATGCATATCACATTCAAATTCCACCCTTGTTTACTGTGTGTTCAGTGTACGCTCCGGTTGTATGGGCAGTCAGAGGGTTTGTTTTCACTTGATTGCGTTCCTCGATTGTATGGACGGCCGTTGGGACTGTAGGTAGATTATATTACTCATGTCATTTCATAGAGCTATTTATGATCCTTGGTTCTTGTGGATTGGTAAGTTTTAGTCTGTCGAGGCTCTGCATTTTGGGCTTGAGTATGGAGGGGGCTAGTGAGTCCTTTATCTGTGAGGCTCCGTTATGGATCCTCCCGTGTGGTTGTGGTTTATCAGGTATTGTTCTTTATCTTGGTTCTGAGTAGAAGCTCGTGGTTTTGGTGGTTTAGTTATTCCATTCTAGGTTGTAAATTGTGGGATTGATCTCGGTACATGCTTATCTTGTGAATTGGTGTTTAGTGTGTTTCTTGTGAATTGGTGTTTAGTGTGTTTTCGTTATCTTTTATGGCTTTTAGTTGATTATGTTGGATTGCTTTCCTTCTTTCCCTTCTTACTTGAGGTTACCGGTATACCACTATGTTTCCAAACTCTCTCCTTTTTATATACTATTATTGCAAAGATTCCAGGTGCGTTCTTCTTTCTTAAACCTGTGTTTCTGTGTTATATATATGTTTTGTGCTAGCATGTATACTTGTAACTCTTGGTTGATTACTCTTTGTGCTAGTTCCTTGTGCTTCTTCCTTTCTTCCATGACTGCTTTCTTGTATTCTGCTTATTACTGCTTTTATATCTTATATGCGCTCAGTCGACCGATGAAGCCTATTGGGTACCCATTTCTTTGCAATTGGTGCTCATACTACACTTCTGCATCCTTCTGGTGTAGATACTAGTTGAGCTTCGCCGTACGAGACTCGTGCAACTTTTGGATCTTCGAGACTAGGGTGAGCGCCTGACGATCGGGGCTTGACCACATCTCATCTTTTGTACTGTTACTTTTGGTATTTTCGGAGACAACTGTATTTATCTTTTGTTACTTCTAGCACTTGTATTCTATTAGAAGCTTCTGTACTATCAATACAAAGTCTTGGGGCTAGTGTAGTTTCATTAAGTATATATTCAGTTTTTTTTTTCTAACTTTATATTCTGCTTCCGCTTATTTCTGCTTGTTGTGCTTATTGGTTAGGTAGTAGCCCATTACTAACCCTTCCAGGCTACGGGAATTGGTTCGCCTACTGGAGGTTGTAGGTGCCATCATGACCTGAGAAATTGAGTCGTGACAACTTGGTATCAGAGCTCTAGGTTCACCGATATCGTGGTACAAAATCAAGTGTCTAAGTAGAGTCTCGCGGATCAGTACGATGACGTACATATCCTATCTGTGAGAGGCTACAGGGCATTGTTAGGAAGAGTTCCATATTCTTGTCTCCTTATTGTGCGTTCCTGCCTCTATTGACTTCTAAACTTTGGTTGTTTCATTCCTTCTCAGATGCCTAAGACGAGTTCAATAGCGGTTGGTGTCGAGGCTTTCGTTCCTGTTGCTTCAGTGCTTCCATCAGTGCCAGGGCTTCAAAGTAAGAGTTTACCGCATCAGATAGGGGGTGTGGGGCCAGCCCAGCCTCCAATTAGATTTATAGCAACCCTAGTTCTTCAGGACACGTGGCTAGAACTCTGAGTCCTCCGGTGGGTTTTCAGTACCCGATTCTTCGAGTGGTCCTTCAGTTAGGGTTGAGCTTCCAGTTCTTCAACAGGGTTGTATGTCGATATTGGACTATGAGGCAAGATTTCACGAGATGGTTAGGCGTACTGCTAGGACTGTGCCATCAGAGTTTGATAGGGTTCAGAGCTTTGTTGGAGGTTTGATTTCACCGCTCCATTTGGTGACCGAGCATTTGGTTACAGTTGGGACGACCTTCCTTCAGGTAGTGGATCATGCTTGGGCTATTGAGGGTTTATGCTGTGAGGCTTATGAAGGTAGTGCTAAGAAACATTATCGCCAGGACAATTCTCGAGGTTCTCAGACTCGAGGTAGGGGATTCTCCACCAGAGATAGGTTCCGCTGCTTCTTATCTGCCAGGCCAGTTTCAGTTGCTCCACGGGTTCCATAGAGTGGTTGTGTAGGGCATGTTCAGTAGAGTAGGCAGGGTACAAATCATATTCTTCAGGATTTGCCTTCAGAGTGTGCAGGCCGTGGTGGCTGGTCAGGCCCAATGGGATCATCCCATCAGAATCCACTTGGTAAAGTTTGTTATCGGTGCAGGGAGCGTGGGTGTTGACACCCAATTTTGGCTCTCCATGCTTAAAATTAATATTTTCAGGTCTCCTGATCGTTAAAGAGCACAAAATACATTTTTTTTCCCATTTTTCTTGAAATATAATAATTTATTGATAATCGTCCTTGTTTTAGGAGTTTTATTAATTTATTGATATATTTTCTATCTTTTAAAATTCATTGATAATTATCCTTAATTTCGTAAATATTAGGATTATTATTAATTTATCGTCACATTTTTACTGCCTTACAATCTATTGATAATTATCCTTTATTTTGTAAATATTAGGATTTTTATCAATTTATTGTCTTTATACAATTTTGATAATCACAATATTTTTTTTATAGTCACCTACACACGTACACAATACAAATACTACAATTTTAATTCTTTACAACACATTACATTTTTTTAAAAAGTTAATTATATTTTATTATTATATTTTTGTAATCATACCAACACACATATTTTTGTACATTATTTATATTTTTATATACATTTCGCAAACGCAAGAAGTCAAAACAATTAATTAAAAATACAGCGTAAAAGTTTGGTCAAGTCAAAGTCTTGTCACCTTTTTAAAAGGTGACATCTGATGTGACTAAATGCGGCTTTTACCCTTTGGGTAATGAACTTTTGTTTATTGGTTAGAAAGAATAATAATCTCTTGGATACTAACCGAAAGATAAGAATAGGTAATCTTTTATCCTTTGGTTAAAATGATGGGTCTTTTGTATTATATAATAAAGTGAGGGAAAGATTGTTTGGGGGAAGAAAACATATACACACATTTTTACACTCACACACACACTACACATCCAAATATTTATTTTTCAGATTTTTTATCTTCCTCTCCTCACTCTCTCTCTCTCCCGTTTGCTTTTTCTCTGGCCAGCAAAACGCCGGAGCTCCGAGCTCCGGCCATGAACAGCCACACGGCCACCAACGCCCCTCTCCTTTCTCTCCCTTTTTCTCCGTGTTGTCTCTCTCCCCTCTGCCATTTTTGAGCCAAACGGGCCAGATCTGGCCGGATTACTGCGTTTCGGCGTTGCTCTGCCGAAAGTCGTGGAAGCAACGCCGCTCCCTTCTCCTGTTTCATCACTGTTGCTGATCGAAAAATGCTCCGGTACGTGAAGATACTTTCGAAGATGACAATTAAAAGGGGTTTGAAAATCTCTCCAAAATTTATTTCTTTTATTTATATTCTTGTAATTTTTGTAATTGTACAAAAGATAAAGTATAGTGAAAATTTTATTTTCGGGGCTTTGGGGGATGTCTTTTATTTACTTATTCATTATTACGTGCATAGGCAAAACTTAGACCGTAAATACTTTACAAATAAATAAGTTCAACTTAGGTAATTAATTCATATTTTTACTTCACACAGATATTAGGCCGTCTTTTTTTTTTTCCAAACTATCCTTTTAATGATTTTTACTTAAACTTTTCAAATGATTCTTTATATATTCTCTTGAAAATTAATACTCTTTTCTCATTCTTAAACTCATTTTTTCTTGCAAAAGTAAAATAGTATTTACATAATAAAAAACGCAAGTCAATCAATGTAATCATTGTACAATCTTTTCGATACATTTCTTTACATTATACATATTTTTTTACATTCTTTACTCAATGTACTTAGACATATATTACTTACACATTTTTCTTATATATATATATTTCGTAATAGTATCTATTTATATTAACATATTACATATTTACATATTTTTCATATTAACAATATACATTCTTTTACACTCTTTTGTATACTTTCTTACATATAAATTTTCATACATACTAAATTTTCTCATACATATAAAAATATATTTTTCATACTCTTATTTACATATTTTAAAATTATTCTTTGCACTTGTATATACATATTTTTTACTGTTCATATTTATACTTTTCAAAAAATATTTTTTTACCTCCTCTCTCCTTAAAAATTAAGTTTAGCTGGGTACCACATTTGTGAATTTCGAAAGATGCCTAACACCTTCCCTTCGAAATAACTTGAACCCTTACCTAGAATCTCAAATGGTGTTCGCAGATTAAAATGTGAGTCATACATGTCAATAATCGAAAATAGGTTTCCTTATTTTCCTTAAAAATTAGGTGGCGACTCTGTACATAATAAAAATTCTTTTAGAGTCCATAAGTTGTGCTTTATCTAACCTTGGTAAAAGTAGGGCATGACAGAATGGCGACTCCGCTGGGGACACAACCAGGTTCTAACCATGATAGACTCAATTTTTTCATTGAGAGAGGTATTTCTATTTACATTTTCATATATTGATTATTTAATTTTTCGATTATTTTTTACATACTGTGAATTGTATATACTATTTATATTGTGTACATAAATTTTTTTTCTTTCTTACCCATAAATTCTTTATATTATTCTTTGATTCATTATTCACTTTATACTGTAGATATGTATTTGAAATACTTTTACACATTATTTATTTAATTATCACATCATTTCTATCGAGTCTTGACCGTACACTATCACACATTGTGGTTCACGCAAGGAGTGTTTCACGCTACTCCAAAACTTCTTTGGATTCCTTAGTTTCAGAGTCGACGCGTGCAAATTACCACGTGTCTCCTCGCAGTTGTCCGAATATCCTTTATCAGCATAGGTGAATCTACTGTTACAATCCTTAGGCCATTATACATACGATCGTCACTTCAATCAGATGAATTTTTATTTATTGTTTGTTATATATTTTTATTTGAGACCTGCTCTTTGTTAATTACATATTCTGTGTTCTTGCATTTTTGTGCATATTTATTTTAGTTTATACATATATATATATATACACGTCATTTTCGTTCTCGTCCATTTTATCTGACGATTTTTGTTGACTTGTGTTGGGCCTGGGACCTTTTCAATACTTCACATTCGTTCTCGGTCTCTAAGACCATCCTTCACCATTTATCGTTCTTCTTCATACCCATTGTCGATCTGTACGATTACTTTTTTGGACTTCATCATTCTTTTTTCAAGAAATTATCAATACAGCCTTGTACATCCTTCTCATCTTTATACCAAACCTTTTTCTTGTCCAAACTTTCACTCATAGCTTTACTTTTTTTTCAATACAATTACTCAAAGTAATTATACAAATCACATATAACTACGTATCTGTTCGAACTACGTTTTGACCTGATTCTTGTCCTGACAAGATACGTAGGCAACCCTACATAAGAGTTTGGTCTTCCATTGTTTCAATTTCTTCAGGATTTTAAATATTGGGGCAAATTTTTGGAACAATTCAAATACGCTCTCCAAAGTTCTGCTAAGAGCGCAAATCAACAATTCCCTCAAACCCAAATCTCCCTAACATCAGTGCCAATATTGGCCTTACTTTCAAACCTTCAGTCGACTTTGATCTCAGAACATGGGACATAAGTTTTCTTTTTCTCTCGATCATCGTAGATTATGAAACGTGGCATTTTGGCCTTCACTTTCAAAATCAAGAGTTCAACACTCTCCCAGTCATTCAATTCTTTCGACAGCGGCGAAGTAATATCAACTTTTTGTCATGCTTCTCTTTCTTAGTAATCTTTTCAGCGTATTAGAGTAGTGACAAAACTCTGTCTATGATTTCACATCCCTCATCTTGATTGCCTGATCAGAGTTATTTTTACGCCCATTGTATGCAATCGGTCTCCTCTGAGTCGCCTGTCACACCATCCTTCAAAAACAATCACCTGTCCATGGCAATCATACATATCACACCCATTGGTTTATTCTGAACTACGTCCTGACCTTATTCTCATCTTGATTCATCTTTGTGAGATATGTAGGCAACCCTACATAAGGGTTAAGTCTTCCGGCTATTCTAAAATGATTTTCCTAGGACTGCAAACTGGGGCAAATATTTTGAAATAGTCCAATGACGCTCTCAACCCCTCAAAAAATAATAAAAAGCGTCAATCAATTCTCTGAAGTCCAAAATTCAAGGATATCAATGTCACTCTTATCATAATCTCCATTCGACTTGTGTCTCAAAATCTGAAGACCTAAGTCTCTCTTCAAACCTCCCAAATGTCGTAGGCCATGGAACTATGGTGAATCACTTTCACTCTTCAAATCTAAGTGTTCAACACAAGTTAACTCATTTTCTTCGCAGGCACACCTATCAAAGGATATCAAGCAATAAATGGCAAGGAATCGAGTCTGAAGTCCTTAGAAGTGAACACCCCTCTCCTTAAACTAAGAAGCTTTCTTTGAATGCAGGAGGAACAACATCATCCCTAAAACTCATGGGAGAATCACACTAATCTCTTCAAATCAAATGCATCACTTGGCCGCATGGCCTAACTCTAATCCCTCTTAGTCTTATGATTGGAGAGCGACTTTAACACTCTGTTATTTGATTCTTGCAGGTTAAATGATCCCTGAACTTTACATGAGATAACATCTGACCTCGAATGCCCTCGTAAATAATTGAGGGGCCACAATATGTCGTCTTCAACAACAATTGAAGACGATCAGGATAATGGATGATCTCCATAAATAATTGGGAGATTGCGATAACGATCATCCTCTCAAACAGTCGGGAGACACTCTCATCGAGGACGTTGTCAACACCCGATATACGAGGCATCGCTCCGAGTTTGTCTATATCTTGGCATTATTTTTTGTACATATTTTTATATTCGATAAATATCTTAATTTTTTTCCTTATATTCCTTCTAGAGGTGAATTCTTTTCTGCACATATATTTGCTATCGTATCTTCACGAACTACGCGAACCTGATTCTCATCTTGATGAGATACGTAGGCAACCCTTCTTGGGTTCGGTATTCCTTTTTAGAAAAATAAAAAAAAAGTGTGTACATACATTTTAGTTCGCATCTTCACGAACTACGCGAACCTGATTCTCATCTTGATGAGATACGTAGGCAGCCCTTCTTGGGTTCGGTATTCTTTATTAGAAAAATAAAAAAAAAGTGTGTACATACATTTTAGTTCGTATCTTCATGAACTACGCGAACCTGATTCTCATCTCGATGAGATAAGTAGGCAACCCTTCTTGGGTTCGGTATTCCTTATTAGAAAAAAAAAAGTGTGTACATACATTTTAGTTCACATCTTCACGAACTACGCGAACCTGATTCTCATCTCGATGAGATAAGTAGGCAGCTCTTCTTGGTTCGGTATTCCTTATTAGAAAAAGAAAAAAAAAGAGTTTGTACATACATTTTAGTACATCATCTTCATGAACTACGCATACCTGATTCTCATCTCAATGAGATACGTAGGCAATCCTTCTTGGATTCGGTATTTCTTTACAAAAAAGGGGTTTATTATTTTTTACTTTACATCTTATACCCTATCCTCTTGAACTACACAGACCTGATTCTTGTTTATACAAGATACGTAGGCAACCCTCATAGGGGTTCGGTCTCATTTTTCAAAAAAAAATATGGAAAAAACATGAAAGTTTTGACTTGGTTGGTACCAACATAGTTAGAAGTGTGCATGAGAAAGAAACAAATGATAAGATGGAGAGGATCAATTTCGTGGTAAACCATAGATTCTTTTGGTACCTCTTAATCGCACCTTAGTGACACTCGAAAAATTCTCTTGCATGCATCTAAGACAAGAACAAAACCAACCTCATCGTTTTATGTGCATTGTGTGGCGAGCATTAGATTAATTCATTGCATTGCATTGTTGATCTAGAACTTGGCCTAAATGCTTGTTGAGGTGAAATCCTGAGTTACACTTGATTTGGGAAAGGATCGTAGGCCTTCTTTGACCCGATTGAGCCTTTCATAACCTACCAAATGACATTATCCCTTGTATTTCCCCCTTTGAGCCTAAAGCCTTTTCTTGGAACAACCACATTTTAGCCTATACCTTTTTGAGTGCTTACATGCACTACCCTCACTTGGCCCGACCTCCCTGAGCACACTAAAATGTGCTAATTATGGACAAAGATTCAAGATCGAAGATGCCAAAGGAAGAAGATGCAAAGTCCCAAAGGAATAAAGATGAAAATACGACTTTGAAGAAGGAGTAAAATTCCCTACAAATCAAAACATGAAAAAAAAAAATGAAAAACACTCCAACAAATGTGGAGAAATTTCAAAAAAAAGAAAAAAAAGAAAGAGAAAAGTCCAAAAGGGGAAAAAAGACTCCAACAACGAAAAGAAGTCGATACAAATTCAAAGAAAGAGACTACGAGACAAAAAAGATCAAGCGTCCAAATGCAACAAATGTCAAAGCACAAATATAGTGCATGCTCAAGGGAGGATTAGTCACTTTTATCCCAAATAATATCCTACCCATCCCCAAGCCTACATTACAAGCTAATAATAAGCCCTACATGATCCGATTTCAAGTGTTCTCACATTAGTGGATACTTACATGAAGGCCAAGCCTATGGTATCACAATTGCATGCATTGAACATCCTTCTGAGTGTTAGTGCACTTCTCAAAATGTCCTAAACTTAAAATACTCAAATGTGTGAAAAATAGGACTTTCTTTTGGTGAGGCACGTGAAACATGAGAACATGTATAGTTCAAAATCTTTGTTTGAATCAAGATGAACAAATCTTGTCGATACTTAGGTACGTCTGAGGTACCATTTGAAACTATTGAAATTACTCGAAGTTGATCTTGGTTAGCTGGGAAAGATGGTGGAATTCTTGTGCATAAGACTAATTGTCGGTACCAACTGAAAGTCAAGACATTATTTTCTTTTCAACATTCTTACAACTGAAAAAAAAACAAAAAAAAAAAAAAAGTTTTCTTCCTTTACAGGCGTCCACCTTCTAATGCGGGTATTTACATTTCAGTACATTTTACAGGCGCCCACTTTCTAATGCGGGTATTTACATTCAAGTCCCTTTTATAGGCGCCCACCTTCTAATGCGAGTATTTACATTCAAGTACATTTTACAGGCGCCCACCTTCTAATGCGGGTATTTACATTCAAGTCCCTTTTACAGGCGCCCACCTTCTAATGCGGGTATTTACATTCAAGTACATTTTACAGGCGCCCACCTTCTAATGCGGGTATTTACATTCAAGTACATTTTATAGGCGCCCACATTCTAATGCGGGTATTTACATTCAAGTACATTTTATAGGCGCCCACCTTCAAATGCGGGTATTCATTCAAAGCTCCGGCACACAAAGCGGAGTATGCATCAGGATCTTGGTACACAACCTAAGATTCTATTTTATTAACGCTCCGGCACACAAACTGGAGTATGCATCAGAATCTTGGCACACAATCCAAGATTCTATTTTATTAACGCTTCGGCACACAAACCGGAGCATGCATCAGGATCTTGACACACAATCTAAGATTCCATTTCATTCAAAGCTCCAGCACACAAACTGGAGTATGCATTGAAATTTTGGCACACAACCCAAGATTCTATTCATTCAAAGCTCCGGCACACAAAGCGGAGTATGCATCAGGATCTTGGTACACAACCCAAGATTCTATTTCATTAACGCTCCGGCACACAAACTGGAGTATGCATCAGAATCTTGGCACACAATCCAAGATTCCATTTTATTAACGCTTTGGCACACAAACCGGAGCATGCATCAGGATCTTGGCACACAATCCAAGATTCCATTTCATTCAAAGCTCCAGCACACAAATTTGAGTATGCATTGAAAGTTTGGCATACAACCCAAGATTCTATTCATTCAAAGCTCTGGCACATAAACCGGAGTATGCATCGAGATCTTGGCATGCAACCCAAGATTTTATTTCATTAACGCTTCGGCACACAACCCGGAGTTTGCATCATGGTCCTGGCATACAACCCAGGATCCCTTTTTCATTCTAATGCCCTGAGAAACAAATCAGAGTTTGACTCAAAGTCTCGAGAGACATATGCTTTTACAGTTTACATCTCATGTCCGAAAGAGTCATTTGACATATCATGACTTATATTCTCAAGCACCACTCTACCTACGTCACACCAACATGGGATGTGTAGGCGATCAGGTCTTCAATGACCAACAATCCCTCTCACATATCCAATGTTATTAATTTGATACTTGGAGAATTTCAAAATTGACACCAACCGTTCCTTCTCACACACCCTCTCATTTTTGAACCACATAGACCTGATTCTCGTGATCTTGAGATATGTAGGAAGCTCTATAAAGAGTTCGGTTATTATCACATCATAATCATTCTTTTTTCTAGCAAGTACATAATCTTGCATCCCCAGCGTCCTACAACTCAACACTGGGGCAATTTTGAAAGAGACATTGGGAATATGTAAATGCTTCTGTTCCCAAATAGTCTTTTCTTTTAATTATTTTCACAGGGTCGTCCGCCTCGAACAATAGGACAAGAGGTAACTTGCCTCAACTTTTGAACTACACCTGGCCTGATCCTCGTGCAATCCAAGGTATGTAGGCAACTCTAAATCAGAGTTCGGCCATATTTTTATCATAATTTTTCGCTGAGCAAAATTGGTTTCATGTCAACGTTTTCGCCCAAAGATTCTTGCATCATCTTTAGTCGAAAAGGGGCAACTGTTGACACCCAATTTTGGCTCTCCATGCTTGAAATTAATATTTTCAGGTCTCCTGATCGTTAAAGAGCACAAAATACATTTTTTTTACACATTTTTCTTGAAATATAATAATTTATTGATAATCATACTAGTTTTAGGAGTTTTATCAATTTATTGATATATTTTCTATCTTTTAAAATTCATTGATAATTATCCTTAATTTCGTAAATATTAGGATTCTTATTAATTTATCGTCACATTTTTACTGCCTTACAATCTATTGATAATTATCCTTTATTTTGTAAATATTAGGATTTTTATCAATTTACTATCTTTATACAATTTTGATAATCACAATATTTTTTTTATAGTCACCTACACACGTACACAATACAAATACTACAATTTTAATTCTTTACAACACATTACATTTTTTTTAAAAGTTAATTATATTTTATTATTATATTTTTGTAATCATACCAACACACATGTTTTTGTACATTATTTATATTTTTATATACATTTCGCAAACGCAAGAAGTCGAAACAATTAATTAAAAATACAGCGTAAAAGTTTGGTCAAGTCAAAGTCTTGTCACCTTTTTAAAAGGTGACATCTGATGTGACTAAATGCGGCTTTTACCCTTTGGGTAATGAACTTTTGTTTATTGGTTAGAAAGAATAATAATCTCTTGGATACTAACCGAAAGATAAGAATAGGTAGTCTTTTATCCTTTGGTTAAAATGATGGGTCTTTTATATTATATAATAAAGTGAGGGGAAGATTGTTTGGGGGAAGAAAACATATACACACATTTTTACACTCACACACACACTACACATCCAAATATTTATTTTTCAGATTTTTTATCTTCCTCTCCTCACTCTCTCTCTCTCCCGTTTGCTTTTTCTCTGGCCAGCAAAACGCCGGAGCTCCGACGAATGAGCTCCGGTCATGAACAGCCACACGGCCACCAACGCCCCTCTCCTTTCTCTCCCTTTTTCTCCGTGTTGTCTCTCTCCCCTTTGCCATTTTTGAGCCAAACGGGCCAGATCTGGCCGGATTACTGCGTTTCGGCGTTGCTCCGGCGAAAGTCGTGGAAGCAACGCCGCTCCCTTCTCCTGTTTCATCACTGTTGCTGATCGAAAAATGCTCCGGTACGTGAAGATACTTTCGAAGATGACAATTAAAAGGGGTTTGAAAATCTCTCCAAAATTTATTTCTTTTATTTATATTCTTGTAATTTTTGTAATTGTACAAAAGATAAAGTATAGTGAAAATTTTATTTTCGGGGCTTTGGGGGATGTCTTTTATTTACTTATTCATTATTACGTGCATAGGCAAAACTTAGACCGTAAATACTTTACAAATAAATCAGTTCAACTTAGGTAATTAGTTCATATTTTTACTTCACACAGATATTAGGCCCTTTTTTCTTTTTTTTTCAAACTATCCTTTTAATGATTTTTACTTAAACTTTTCAAATGATTCTTTATATATTCTCTTGAAAATTAATACTCTTTTCTCATTCTTAAACTCATTTTTTCTTGCAAAAGTAAAATAGTATTTACATAATAAAAAACGCAAGTCAATCAATGTAATCATTGTACAATCTTTTCGATACATTTCTTTACATTATACATATTTTTTTACATTCTTTACTCAATGTACTTAGACATATATTACTTACACATTTTTCTTATATATATATATATTTCGTAATAGTATCTATTTATATTAACATATTTACATATTTTTCATATTAACAATATACATTCTTTTACACTCTTTTGTATACTTTCTTACATATAAATTTTCATACATACTAAATTTTCTCATACATATAAAAATACATTTTTCATACTCTTATGTACATATTTTAAAATTATTCTTTGCACTTGTATATACATATTTTTTACTGTTCATATTTATACTTTTCAAAAAATGTTTTTTTACCTCCTCTCTCCTTAAAAATTAAGTTTAGCTGGGTACCACATTTGTGAATTTCGAAAGATGCCTAACACCTTTCCTTCGAAATAACTTGAACCCTTATCTAGAATCTCAAATGGTGTTCGCAGATTAAAATGTGAGTCATACATGTCAATAATCGAAAATAGGTTTCCTTATTTTCCTTAAAAATTAGGTGGCGACTCTGTACATAATAAAAATTCTTTTAGAGTCCATAAGTTGTGCTTTATCTAACCTTGGTAAAAGTAGGGCATGACAGTGGGCACTTGGTTAGGGATTGCCCCACAGTCCCACTTTATAGTCTGTAGGGTTAGGATAGCCAGCAGGGCTATGGTGGTTCAGCCATCCATCCGGAGTCGATAGGCACCATGCGTCGGAGTAGGGCTTCTTTGGGTTGCTATAGTTGTGGGGTGATTGGTCATTATTCTAGAGACTGTCCCCGTCAAGGGATGACAGAGCCTTCAGCTTCGACTACTTCAGTCACTGTCATACACCGTTAGTCTGATGCCTCTCTTGGTGGGTTCGAGGTAGAAGTTCCTGATATCATTACTCCAGGTTAGGCTCTTGCTACCTTCAGCTTGTGATAGTAATGCTCACATTTTGATTCCTTCCCTCCTATCATTTATTTGCTTATACACCTACCTGCTACTTGTTTAGCTGTTTGGCTACCTGAGTTGTAGTGTTTATACGTTGTTTTCTTGGTAGTTTATTCCTTAGTAGTGGATGGGTGTGAGTTGTCCTTGTGAGGTGTTTTACCCGGAGTTGTAGCTCGTGGGTAGTTATTGTTAGTCTATTTTTGGTTGGGTTTGTTTCCTGTTTCGCTGTAGCTCTAGACTTGTGTTGAGTCTTTCCTTCTTGAGCGGTCCTAGATGGTTGTTGCCTAGGCTGTTTCTTAGCGTTTTCTAGAAATTCTTGTGTTGGTTTGGTGTTACTGGTGGTTGTGCCAGAGTTTGAGCTTTGTCTTAAGTTGAGAGGTATCGGTTATGCTAGCGTGCATAGATTGGTTTGGTTTTCTTGGGTGTTTAGATTTGACCCTCTTTATTTGGTTGGTTTAGGAGGTTGGCAGGTATGTGGGTTGTTCCCATAGTATCCTTCAGGTTCTCGTCCTGTTGGGTTGTCTTATTGTTTTCCCGATTCCAATCAGAACAATTTTCAATCATAGCCCTCTGGTTGAGATTTTGATTCAGTATTGTGATTGAGTTTGGCTTTAGCATTTTCGACTAAGTGTTGACTGTAGCCTCATGGTTAAATTGTATTCATAGCATATTGGGTGAGTCGGGCATCCAGCCTATTTTCTCTTGCCTTGTTGAGTTTTTACAATGTAAGTATGGGAGCTAAAGAAATGGATCCAATTTTGATTTGAGAAGGAATTTGTAGGGTTTGGTATATACTAAGGAAGGGTTTGTTTAGTTGGGAAAAGGAGGGAGATGACTCCTTGTTTGTGCTTATGTGTTTTAGTAGTTGACTGAGGTGATGGTGGAGGTTTGCCTTGGGTTGTGTGTTGGTGATTTGGTTCGGATGTTTATAGAATGCTTATGAATTTTCCTTCGAGCGGTTTGGGATTTAGTAGCATCTATGAATTGGATGACTTGTTATTCAAAGCCTAGTTGGCTTCGGTTCCTAAGGGTTCATTGGCAGCATATGGGTAAGACATAGGCTCTGGTTGGTAATTTCAAAGTTAGGTTTCAGAATCATGGGCTAGTAAGCTACTCCAGATAGTTCATGGTTGGTTCTTTTCAGTTGCAGCTTCTTGGGTTGGAAGGCATTGAGTTCCGACGACTTAGTTTCCCTATTTCAGTTGTGGAGTGATAGTTGACCTTGGACACCTAGTCCTTGGATAACCTTTGAGTTAGGCTGGACATTCCAGATTTCGGTGGTGTTCTAGATAGTACGAGGTTCCTTGTTTCATGGTTGGACAGACTCCGTGGTGTAAGTTTAAGATTCATCAGTGGTGGTGTGTTATACGTGATCAGGTTGTACAAGTTAAGGCAAATGAGCCTACTTTGGATTAGGATGGTACCTTGAGATTGATCATCGCCTTTATTTGTTGAGAGTTTGAAAGCTTGTTTAGTTGATTCTTCAAGGGTTGTCTTTTATGTGGGGTTCTAGTGTTGGTTAGACTCGGCCAGTACGGACTAGAAGTTTGGTATGTTGTATGCTTTAGAGTTGGTGGTTTGTGTGCTGATGCAGTAGAGCGGTTGATTCGAGCCAAAAGAGGTGAGTTGATAGGTTATGTAAAGTTTCTATAGCTAGATGACGACCTCGGACTTCAGGCACTTCTTCCTTTGTCTTGGGGGTGCTTTGGTTTGATATTCGTGGAATGGTGGACTTATTCCCAAGGTGAGAGTAGTAAGGCGATTTCAAATCCGAATGGTGTTTGAGTATTCGGAGTAGCAACAATACTTCTCAAAGTTTGGAGCTTAGGGATGACTACAGACTTCGTGGTAGGCTTACCACACTTCTTGCAGGATCTTGGTTTTGGTTTAGGTCTGTTGGGCCGGTTACCCTGATGCATTCATTTTCAGTTGATCCAGACTTGGTATGGTTCAACAAGGTTGGGTTCGTTCTACAGCTAAGGAGTCTCTCCGTCAACACAGAGTGTTCATTCATGCTTGTCCTAGCCTGGTGGGCAAATTTTAGTCGGGTTCAGATGGGTTGTTCTGTTGGGTTCAGTTATCGAGTTGGATGTTAGCAAGGGTATTCATCCGTTGGTTGGTGGTCAGTTGGGGTGAAACTATTACAGTTTCGAGTACGTGCTTTGGGTTAGTGTTTTGGATAGCAAGGGCTAGTAGATTATAAAAATGGCTTGAAAAGAGTCTGAGCAAAAAGGGTAGATTCGTTCATGGTAGAGTATAAGTGGGAAGTATGGATCCCCGGTGTGTCCGTTTATGATTCGAGGATGGTTTGAGTGTTTGAATTGTATGCGACTTTCTATTTGTGGTACAAAGGGATCCAGTTCGGAATAAAAGGGTTTTGCGGATTAGCGGGTTCATGAGTTAGAGTTCTGGGTTGAAGGCTTTTATGGTAAATTTGGTTGTGGTTTCGAAGATTTGAGTTATGTGTGTTGATCGCCTTGCTTCTCTGGTTTTGGTGTTGTGTCAGTGCTTTTCGGTTGAGATTCTCGAGGTTTAGTTTGGGTTAGCAGACCCTTGGAGTTTTGGAGTTTAAGTTTGGAATCTAGCTTGGCTAGTATAAAGTTTGGGCTTGGTTGCCTTTTGTGGCTTCATTTCGTTGGGTACGTCAGGTTGTGAAGGCTACCCGGTTTGTCTAAGAGAGTAGTGTGGGCTTCGTATCCGCTGTTTTTAAATCTCTAGTCTTTCTTTCTTTCCTGACTTTCAGGGACGAAACTCTTTTTAGTAGTGGATGATGTAATGACCCTTTCGGTTATTTACGTGTGTTCGCCTTTCTTGTACCATTAGAGTTTGCCTATAGTGGCTCCAAGTCATTTATGACTTGTTGGGACCGGTAGTTCGGTGCCTGAGCTGTTTATTTGGTCTTTTGGCTATTCCTTATTTTAGAGCTTTAAACTTTTGAAATAATTGACTTCGGTCAACATTCTTGGTGAACATGCTCGAAATCGAATTTCGACAGTTCCATTAGCTCCAGAGCATGGACTTTGGTCTAGTGGGACCTTTGGTTGGGATCCGGGAGCTTTTCAACTTGGAATTCTCTCGTTCTGTGTTTTTAGGCTAGTTGGGCTTGCTTGATTGACTTTGGTCAACATTTGGAGAAGAAAGCCTCGAATGGAAATTCCGTCAGCACTGTTAGCTCCGGAACGTCGAGTTTAAACTAGAGGGACCTTTGGTTCGGGTCTTGAGGCTTCCGGGCTTGATTTCGGCTATTGGGTTTCGTTTTGGAAATAGTTGGCTAAAGGTTGATTTTGAGTGTGGGGCTCACTTTTCATTAAATCAACCTACGATGGGATTTTCATCGATTTTATTAGATCCAGAACGCCATTTCTAGTTGAATAGCTCCGGTCGTTTGTGTTCGTGGGACCCCGAATGCGTTCCTGGGGACCAAAAGTGTGAATTGGCATTGCTGGTTGCTGGTGTGGCATCGTGGCGCCTGTGGCAGCGCCCCTGCGTGCGCGCCACTGGCCGCACCTGCGCCCATGCCAGCACCTGGCCTCCTGTGCACCAGCGCCCATGCCAACACCCCTGCGCCCCGCACCAGCGCCCATGGGCCGCCCCTGCGCCTCTGCTGGCCAACTTATATAGCTGTTGGCAGCTCATTTTCAGCTTTTCACCTCATCTTCCAACCTCGATTTCTCCACCATTTTATCTCTAAATTACACCAAATTTTCACCTGCTTGTCGCCATTGCTTGGAGAAATAATTTTTGCTGATCCGGGCTCATTTCTTAGCCTCGTAAATTGGTAAGTTTCTTGCTTAAAGTCCGATAAAGACCCATAAATTCTCCCCTTTAAATTCTTGATTCTTGGGGCTGTTTTGACCCCTTCCTATGGTCCATTTCTGCTCAAATTTTGAGCACATTCTCCCGAGAAAGTGAGGAATACCGTGGTGTTTTTATTTTCAATTTCTAGTTTTGGGTTGCAGTCCCACGGGCCCGCTTGTGACCCAAATTTTGACCCAGTTATATTTATTGCATTATGGATATTGTTAGTCTTGTTTTGACGTATAGATTATTGTATTGATAGTGGTTTCGCAATTTGGAGCTTCTCGGAGCAGTTCGAGCCTGGACGATGTCGTCCCTGCAGCTATTCGTCAGACGACAGGTAGGTTATGACTTTTCCTACCTAGACTCTGCGTATATAGGCTATAACTGCATTAATTAGTATCCTTGGTTGGGTTGTTTTAGGTTGGTACCCCAGACCTTGCCCGTCTTTTCTGTCCATTTATTTTGTACGCTGATTGTAGTATTCGTGTAGTATTGTATATTACCCTTGTGGTCCTGTGTGGCCTTGTATTGACTCTGGAACATAGATAGTGGGTTATTTGGGATTGTCTGCGAGTTTCGGACATAGAGATATTACTCTAGGCTGGTTATGTCTGCTGTAGAGTTGTTGGGCCTATGCAGGACCGGTAGGAATGTTTGTGAGCCATTGGGCTAATTTATATTTGTGTGCGAGTATATCATCCATGAAAAAGATTTTTCCCTGCATGTTTTATCATTGTTTTAGCTTCGGGCCTACTATAGACGACTTTCTAAACCTTGCATGGCCCCGGGGGTCTGTTTTCAGTATGAATGATGATAAAATAGGATTTGAACAATTTCACACTTGATTTCCTACTGATACTAGGCTCAGCAAGGCAGAGCACTAGACTTGATTTCCTACTGATAGTAGGCTCGGTAGGGCAGAGCACTAGACTTGATTTTTATTACTGATTTAGACCCGGATACGCTCTGGGCACCCTTTGAGAGGGTTATTGAGACTTTTATCACTGATTTAGACCCGGATCCCTTTGAGAGGGTTATTGAGACTTTTATCACTGATTTAGACCCGAGTATACTTCGGGCACCCTTTGAGAGGGTCTTTTGAGATTATGATTACTGTTTTAGACCCGGTTTAATTTTGAGCACGTACTTTGAGGTTCTGATTCTCTGAGATTTTGTGTTCGTTACTATATGTGGTCAAGGACCTCCATAGGCCCCGCCATTCCAGGACCTGGCCAAAGGGCTGAGCGTGCCAGATAAGGGGTATACGGTGTTGGATGGTGTATAGTGGGTACATCCCACCATGGGTCCTCGTGCAGGAGTATCGAGGAAGGTGCATACAAAGTTTCTATTACCGGTTCCATCATTATCATCATCATGCATATCACACTTAAATTCTACCCTTGTTTGCTGTGTGTTTAGTGTACGCTCTTGTTGTTTGGGCGGCCGGAGGGTTTGTTTTCACTTGATTGCGTTCCTCAGTTATATGGGCGGCCTTTGGGACTGTAGGTAGATTATATTACTCTTGTCATTTTATAGAGCAAGTTATGGTCCTTGGTTCTTGTGGATTGGTTAGTTTTAGTCTGTAGAGGCTCCGCATTTTGGCCTTGAGTATGTAAGGGGCTAGTAAGTCCTTTATCTGTGAGGCTCCGTTGTGGTTCCTCCCGAGCGATTGTGGTTTATTGGGTATTGTTATTTATCTTGGTTTTGAGTAGAATCTTGTAGTTCTGGTGGTTTAGTTATTCCATTCTAGATTGTAAATTGTGGGATGGATCTCGGTACATGCTTATCTTGTGAATTGGTGTTTAGTGTGTTTTTGTTATCTTTTATGGCTTTTAGTTGATTATGTTGGATTGCTTTACTTTTTTCCCTTCTTACTTGAGGTTACTAGTATACCGCCATGTTTCCAAACTCTCCCTTTTTTATATACTATTATTGCAAGGATTTCAGGTGCGTTCTTCTTTCTTACACCTGTGTTTATGTGTTATGTATATGTTTTGTGCTAGCATGTATACTTGTAACTCTTGGTTGATTACTCTTTGTGCTAGTTTCTTGTGCTTCTTCCTTGCTTCCGTGTCTGCTTTCTTGTATTCTGCTTATTACTGCTTTTATATCTTATATGAGCTCAGTCGGACTATGATGCCTACTGGGTACCCGTTGTTTTGCAATTGGTGCTCATACTACACTTCTGCATCCTTCTAGTGCAAATACTAGTTGAGCTTCACCGTTGATTGCGTTGGAGACTCGTGCAACTTTTGGATCTTCGAGACTAGGGTGAGCACCTGACGACCGGGGCTTGACCACATCTTATCTTTTGTACTGTTACTCTTTGTATATTCGGAGACAGCTGTACTTATCTTTTGTTACTTCTAGCACTTGTATTCTATTAGAAGCTTCTGTACTATAGATACCAAGTCTTGAGGTTGGTGTAGTTTCATTATGTATATATTCATGTTTTTGCTTCCGCTTTGTCTATCTTTATATTCTGCTTCTGCTTATTTCTGCTTGTTGTATTTATTGGTTAGGTTGTAGCCCATTACTAGCCATTCCGGGCTACATGAATTGGTTCGCCTACTGGGGGGTTGTAGGTGCCATCATGACCTGAGAAATTGGGTCATGGTAAATATACATCGCGTGGCATGAGTATATAAGGTGTATATGACTTGGTGTAGCACATAAGGAGAATAAGGTTGCAAATGGGTGGTAATATCAAAGAATTAAACTAAAAATTTAGGTCAAGGAACCCCTTAAACAAAAGTTTGAGTTAAAAAATGCCTCGTCTAATGCCTCACCTATTCAGAAGGTTTAAATTACCCGTACCTTTGAGGTAAGACTAAAAGTGTCTAATATGATAAGAAGGATGTGTTATGAGGTATTAGAATCACATAATTGTCGTATGTTAAATTTTTAAGTCAAGCAAGTTGCAAAATAAAAGTCGACAAAAGTTATCGTAAGTTTCTTTAGTAAACTTTCTGAACCTTTGGATCAAATTTCTCGGAGCTTTTATCTCAAACTATAAAGAGTTAGAGGTCCCCTAACCTAGAAAATCAAAGGTATACGAGTCTAGTTTTCAACATATAAAATCTCACGTCAAATCGACATCAGAGTAAAGAGTTATGACTGTTTACCGTGGACTGTCTGGGCTGAAACTGGGTTGCGAACCATGTCGCAAACCGAGTGGGGTCAAAATTATTATAAAGCTGCATATTAACATTTTAAGTCATTAAAAACACTCCAAAACAGTTATGTGTAACGACCGGGTTCGTCGTTATGGGTAAACATTTCGTGCCAAGTTCGAGTTAGAATACTTTCGGGTTGAGAGTTGAAAATTCTGGGCTAGGATAGCCTCGACCGGAATTGGAGCAAAGTATAGTCCAGGGCAATCTGGGTAAGGATTGGGTTTGATGTCTCAATTTGAACTAGTTTTTCTGTGTAGCTAAGACATAGAGGAGTCCGGGGGACTTTTTGGAATCGAATTCGGGTAAGAAGAGCTCCCGAAATCGAGGTTGACGTGAAGGGGTTATTCCGGAATGTCGGGGATTCAAGATGTGTTGTAAAAAGGGCTCTTTTCAGGAATTTTCCAAGTTTTTGTCCGTGCCGAGTGCTACCGCTCCGCCACGGTGACCTCCGCTACAGCGCAATAATTACCGCTATAGCGAAAGTCAAGATGGCTAACCTCTGCTATAGCGGTTGACTCCGCTACGGCGGTACCGCTATAGCAGAGCAGGGACCGCTATAGCGGAGCGACGAGACCAGAAAACCCAGAAAATGGGTTTTTTATTTCATTCTCTTCCCTTCAACCCCAAAAACAGACGAGAGCTATTCCAAAAACTCTCCTAGGCTACTCCAAGGCTTGGGAGCCATGGGGAGGAGGGATTCCAGCAAAAGGGACGCGAAACCACGGATTTGGGCCTGCAGAATTGTCAGGGAACGCCTTCACGGATCCAGAAAGGGCATTGAACAGCTGCTCGACATCCAGGTAGGCTAGGTTTCTTTCCAAGAGTAGATTGAGCATTTTTATTTCCTATTATTGTGTAGAATGAAAGGGAGAATCCATGATTAGGCCTTCGGGCACGGAGTTTGGCGGATTTAATACTGGTTATGTGTGAATTAGGAATTGTATGGATTGAAGGGTTGGTCTTATAATGCGTATAATATGGATATTTTATTATTTTGGTAGAATAAAATGATAGGCTTGGGGACTGGAATGTCGGGAAGGTTCGGGGAACCAGGAGAATGCTTAGGAACTATGGGTAATGGAAATGGAAAACTCCTAGATAAGGTTTCGGGAATGTAAATGGCATGAGATGTAGCTGTTGGTTTTACTAAGGCTAAGGGGAGGAGTTCCCAATGTTCGGTGTTGGGTAAAGTCTCGGGAATCATGTAGTTGCTAAATTATGCTAAGAAATGAAATCGTTCATTATATGTCAGTAAGGGGAAACGGGTTGATCCTTAGACCAAGGTTGGGCTAAGTCATCCACCCGGGAAGGGGTAGGTGATGGTTAACGATCCCTGTAAATGTTGTATGTTGTGTACTCTTATCTAAGTTCTTGTATGAGATACATTGCTTAGGGAATTGTTAGTAATGTATGTTGTGTACTCTTATCTAAGTGTTTGTATGAGATACATTTCTTAGGGATTGTTAGGAATGTCTAAGAGTCCTGTATTATAGTCTGTGAATTGAACAGTTTGTTGCTTGTGGTTGTACAAGTTTTTTGTTAATTATTTGACTGTGGATTAATTGACATTTGGTTGGCTCGGGTACCACGCCTGGTACAAGAATATTAACGGTTGGCTCGGGTACCACGCCTGGTACGGGTATAACAAATAGTTGGCTCGGGTACCACGCTTGGTATGGGATACTAACGGTTGGCTCGGGTACCATGCCTGGTATGGAAAAATACTAACGGTTGGCTCGGGTACCACGCCTGGTACGGGTTTACTTTAATTCATCATTTCATTGATATTGTTGCATTGTGTGATTGGTGTTGGTTCCATGAGTGGATCAGGCTGTGTTTATAAATTGTGATATTACTTTAGGTCTTGGTGTAGGCCGGGTAATTATATTGTGAGTTTGGTCTTGGTGTAGGTCGGGTTGTTATATTATATTGTGCTTTTGGTCTTGGTGTAGGCCGGGTAATTATATTATGAGTTTGGTCTTGGTGTAGGCTGAGTTGTTATATTATATTGTGCTTTTGGTCTTGGTGTAGGCTGGGTAATTATATTGTGAGTTTGGTCTTGGTGTAGGCCGGGTTGTTATATTATATTGTGCTTTTGATCTTGGTGTAGGCCGGGTAATTATATTGTGAGTTTGGTCTTGGTGTAGGCTGGGTGGTTATATTATGTTATCAGCTGGTCTTGGTGTAGATCGGGTTATGATGTTAACTATTAGTTGGTCTTGGTGTAGACCGGGTTATCATGTTAACACCTAGATGTGTTAGGGGGATCCGAGTGGGTCCAGACTATGTAAAAGAGGTTATAAGTTCACACTTTATTATCGTTAAGTGTGTTAATAACGGTTAAGAATTTGTTGTGGTTAATAAGCTAAGGATGGGTCTTGGTGTAGACTGGGTAGCCTGTTGAACACTTAGGTGTGGTTAGAGGATCCTTGGAGGGTCCGGGTTTCGGGATTAGAAAGGAATTTAGATATAACTCTGTTGTTGTCATTGAATGTGTCAATGGTTGCGAGGTGATTTTCATGTGATTGGTCAATTGGGAGTATGACAAAAAGTCTGGGGTTGTAGTTGTTGGTTTTTATAACCAGGATGAAAAGTTGTGTGATAGGTCCAGGAAGGGCCGAACACCGGTAAGTGATACTACGGGTATAAGTGGTTTGGTTGGGCAGTTAGCCGGGTTAAGTCTGAATATCTAGTCAAGGCGGTTGACTTGGGTAAGGGAAGAGTAGTCCAGGTATCGACATTGTTATTGGTAAGGATTAAGTGAGACTTGGGAAGTCTAGGGATAAGGTGACTTGGGAAGTCTAGGGATAAGGTGACTCGGTAAGTCTAAAGGTTAGGAAGGTCGGTTCTGAAAGGGGGAATTGATAAAGGCGATGTTGAAAGGGGTGGAGCATTTACATTGTGCATTTTATCTTGATTTTTATATGATGGTATGAGTGAATTCGGGTCAGTCGATGATGCCTACCAGTACGTGTGTTTGTACTGATTCTACTCTTGCTATACCTTTTTGGGTATAGTCTGGTTGCAGGGTTGGTGATGTTTCACAGGTTCAGGATTGCGGTGATCTTCCAGCAGCTCCTACTTCCTTCTATGGTGGGAGTTGTGTCCATTTTATGTTATAAGCTCATCTTGTAGAAGCTCTTGTACCGGCTTAGACTAGGTTCTGGAGAGGGTGTTTATATTGTTAATAAATTTCCGCAAGTTTTAAAGGTTGTGAAATTTTTGAAAGCTGTTGTATAAAGATTTTCCAAACATTTGTAAAGGGATTCCTCTTGTATTAAGGGAATTATTTAATGGTTTATTTTCTTTTCCACATTGCCTGTTAGTTCGGCTGGTAAGGTTCTCCTATCTAGGTGGATTAGAGTAGGTGCCCGCATGGCCCAGTAGTTGGGTCGTGACATTATGAAATAGAGAAAAATATAAGAGAGGGTTCCAAGAGAGTTCTTGAGTGGTCAAGGTGCGTTTATAGTGATTCCTATTGTTGAAGTTTTTTTCCGTGCCTAGAAACGCGATCTCTACGCGTGACAATCATTTTCCCCTTTGATTAAGGCATTTGGATCTAGTTTCGAAAAATAGAACTTGGTAGTTCTTGGTGGTTCTTCAAGCTTTACACTTGGTTTGCTAAGGTAACCATCTCGGGGCTCTTTTATGATTGTTTTTGTGAAGTTCTATGGATGTTTTTTCAAGTTATGATCCTATGGCAAATCTGTTGATTTAAGCTTAATTATAAACTATTTATAGGTGCGTATAGGATGCATATATATATATATATATATATATATATATATATATATATATATATATATATATATAGTGTTTGCGAAGCTTAGGATGTAAGGAAACACTTCTGTGAAGGAACTACGAGCATTCAGACGTTTGTTAGAAATGTATGTTAAGTCTAAGCTTTGTCCTTCTTTTGAGCATGCATTTTAGAAAACTCCTAAATCGTCAAATGCAATATTTTACTATTCTACTGCTAGAAAGACCTTCTGTGAAAGGCATTGAGATTGCAACTGAAGTAATTTCATGATTCTATTATGTTGATATTCCACTCATTCGATTATATAGGGTATTTGGCATCTATATGTCATTTTGTTGACTTCCTTGACTTTATGTCCATATGTATGAATTCTTATTCTTCTTTAGGTGTTGTGATTTAAAAATATTTTGAAGGAACATTAAGAATTTGCAACCAGTCCTCCTTCTTTGCTAATGTATTTTTTGAAAAAATTTAAGATAATACATCGATTTTTAAAACTCTCAAATGTCGCTCATATGTTTAAACTACTAAAAGACATGGTTTTTGAAATACTTTCTTTTATAAACTATTAAAGAAACATACATAGAAACTAAGTGAAGCACCTTAAGCTCTTTATGAACAGTCACAGGTTTAAGTTACCATTCAAAAGTCGAGTTAAGTGTTCAAGTTTATTCTAAAAGCATATGAGGTTCTACAAGGTATTTACATGTTATATGAAAGTGATTATGAGAATAAAGAGTACCAATGGGCCAAGATTGGTAACATAATTATGATAACATATATTCATTATGAATTCATGACATGACATGCTATGCATTCCACTCTCGAGCTATAATTATACGTATAAGACACAGATGGTGACAAGTTGACAAATTGCCAGTTAGCTACCGGAAGGCACCACAATTGCTAGCATTTGGTTGGGTATGATATGCATTTGCATCTAAATATATGTATATGTATTCACGACATATGACTACACGAGCACACCATGCATATTTGAATACTATGAGGTCAGATATTGGCAATGAAGCTTATCAGAATTTCAGTTTCTGGTGGTATCTCTGTTACCCTTTCTTACAAAAACTATTTATGATTCTACGTTCTGCCTTACAAACCAGTATATTTTTATTCGTACTAACATCCCGCTGTTTGGGGATGCTGTATTTTTGTTTCGTGCGTGCAGGTCCAGGTAAGAATTCTGATCGACCCCTCCTCTAGGATTCCGGGTTCAGCTGTGAGTTGGTAAGCTCCACCTTTTTCTGGGGATATCAGAGGATGTTTGCTTTTGTTGTACAGTTTGGGTATATACGGAGCCTTCTTCCGACCAATGCTTATGCCACTCTTAAAGGCTATTGTGGGCACCGTATTCTGGGTTTCTTTTTGCAGCTTCCAGACTCCATCCTCATAGGCTTGACATGTATATATATGTATGCATGTATGTCTTTAGTTGCAGCCTCGTTGGCCAGCCAGTATTTCATTATTTTTGGCTTGTCTACCTTTGTCTATATGACTTGTTGTTATTCAGGTTATGACCTTAATGGTCCAGACTTAGTATTTCAAATATTGTTCTGCCTGACCTTCTAGGCCCACAATTTAGTCAGCTAGTATGTTTCAGCGGCTAACTTGGTTGAATAAGGTATCGAGTCCCAGCCGCGCCTCCCTTAGTTTGGGGTGTGACAGTTAAAGTTTGATAAATTAATGATTCCAAGCTCGATAAGCTGTATTTTAAATAAATTTTATATTTAAACTCCTTAAGTTATAGGTAAAGTGATTTTCAAAAAAAATTCTATTTTTGCCCTTTCGAGCACAAAGTTGACTTTTGGATTGACTTTTCAGACTCGAAACTTAAGTATCGCAATATTGGTGTCTATGTTTTATTTTATCATGTAGAATGCATATTTGATCAGATTGGGCTCGTTTAGAAGCTCTTCAGAAGGGCAAGACTTTTGTTTTGACATTTTGGGTCTTCTCTTAAGACAAGTTGAGGTTCCTTGACTCTATTTCAAAGTGTTTATGTGTTAGTTGTATGTATAGAGAGTAATGGAGATTTGGGGGTCCCATATAGATGAGGTAACACCCATCTATCTGGGTATCGATATCATGTGAGGTCTAATAGCAATTAATTGACTTGTTTGGACCATTTTTTCCTTTTTTGCTAGCATATCAGTTGTAAATTGTATCGGATAATGACTTGATTGAGTACTCTAGTTGATGATTATTCACCTGTTTGAGATTTTGAACATGTTTATGGCAACACTTGGTGAAATACTAAACCTCTGACTAGTCAAATTATGAAAAGAGGGATTTACTATTTTTGAAAGCTGATAGAGTGGACTTTTGGCTGATAATTGCACTAATTCATGATATGAAATGCTTGCTTGATATTGTGTATGATATTTGGGATCAGAGTAGCACGCATGCATATCATACGTTGCATTTCATTGAGATCAAAGTTGCAAGCCTGCATATTTTATATATATATTTTATGAATTGGAGTTGCATGCCTACACGATATTATTGAGAACGGAGTGGCACGCCTGCCCAATACATGGACCTCACGAGTTCTCCATGGATCTCAGCTAGCTATACAGAATAGTAGGTGTGTACGTAGCATATGGATTACATTCATCCATTCACTCCTCTTTATTCAGGTTGAGTTATACTAATATTAGATATGAAAGCGTGAAATGATAATTTGATGCCTTAACCCGTTTTGACTTCTTCGGGATAGTACTTGTACTGTGAGTTATATTTATACATATATGATCATGGTAATTATTTTATGTGTTAGTCTTGGTGTGGCCTTCCTATTCACATGTTCATGTAGATTGTAGTAGATAATTATTTCATGCCAACACATGTAAGTACCTCGATTCTGAAGTTTATAAATACAAGGAAAAATCCTAACTCAAATGGAGATGCTAATAAAAAGAAAATCATTGATTCAAAAACCTAAAATGGCTCAGCTAACCCAAAAAATCTAGGTACGATTTAACAACTCACGTCTTCCCACAATGTTGACATCATATTAGGTGACATCATTATAGATAGTAAAAGAAATAAAAAAGTAACTAAAGCTACTTTGACTAAGTCGGTGAGTACTACAACCCCCGAATTTAACTTATCCCCTGTTATGACCCCTACAATACCTACAAAAATAGTAATCCCTAACGATACTACTGCATATACTCCTGACTCTAGCCCTACAAATAGTAGTTAAAAGGCTAATCTAGTTATATGAAATTCTCAAATAACCCCATTATAATTTACAAAGATAGAATATCTCCAAAATCTGCTGCGTTGGCCTTTTTCAAAGTCACAAATTCCGCCAGCTGCACCGATAAAAGGTGTGCTCAGCAAGCCTTGGCCCCTACTAACACAACAGTACCAACTGAAATATAACAGATATTCAAAAAGTATGTGACCTTTTGCAATCGGATAATACATTAAAAGAGAAAAAATAGACGCAAAATATTCCTAGTACTGATATTCTAAAAATAGAAAACACGTCTATTAATACGATTTTTATTCCCATCGAATTTATATCCATTGAACTTTCTGACATAAATAAAAAACATCAAAATTCCCCTTTTCATCACAACAGAGAAGACAAACCATGAGAACTCTTAACTCCAGTTCTTAGAATTCATCATCCTCTCAACTTCAAACACCATGAATCTTCAAGATCTTATCCCACCATTTCCAACCTTTCAAGTGATCATTGGAGACACAACCTTTTTTGTAATTCAAGCACCAGTCCAAACTCCACCCATTACGCATGGATAGAAATAAGGATGCAAGGGTAAATACTTTCGTTCAATGTAGAATTGGGTGGCCAGATGGTAGTAGTGTTATCCCAAAATTTGATGTTTCTGGCACAAGTGGTGTCAGAGGGGATAAGGCTTGCTACGGAGACTTAAAACAATCATGCAACAGTCCTACAGTTCCATTTAAGCTTTTTGTTTCCATAAATGTTATTTTACCACTTTCAAACTTGGAAGATGTCACTATTCAACCCGCTGACTCAGGTATCAAGCGTGGACTAATTTGTTTTTTCACACTTCTGTTTCCCTAAACAGATTTAAAAAATAATGATGAACTCATATATTAACCCAATTCAAACCCATGAGACATACCCAGTGGCCTCCACAATGGTCTACACCAATGTAGTGGAGAGCCTAAACCTGGTCATCTCAGGTACAATCCCATTCAACATAGTTTTAGGGAGGAGAATTAAGTGGCAAATGTGTTAGCTAAGGAGGTATCTAGTATGCGCCATGCTAATTCTTTTGTGCATTGGACATTTACATCATTGTTTATTTCGAGTAGAATAAAGAAGACAAAGTAAGAACTCTTTTTGTTACGCTAAAAATGTCACCTCTTATGTCAATTAGTTATTATAAATATTATATTACCTATGGTACAATCCCTCCCCAAAACTCTAGCAGCGACTACAATGCTCCGTCACTTTCTTGTAATGATGCATATTAAACATTATTAATATATTATCGTGTTTACCAAAAAAGAAGCAATAACACCATCAATCATTAACTTGGACTCGAAGGAAACTATTGATTTTCTTAATTATGGACATCCTTTTTATACTAACACAATTTTTGAATGTAGGGTGTTGCTCTAGCAGTTGGGGAACCTTTTCATCCAGCATAGCTTCAGAGAAGAGAATCAGGTAGCAGATGCATTTGCTAAAAAGAGATCTCGTCTACAATAGTTTAACCCTTTGTTACAGAGGACTATCCTGCCCTTGTTTGTGGCCAGAAAAATGAAAGCAAATAAAGAATTTAAAAACTATTTTTGTTTGACTGAAACAGCCAATTACCATGTCGTACAATTGTAATAGTTATTGTATTTTCTTTCTGCTCCTCAGAACTTTTTAGCGGCCCTATTGTCTGAATATGTTATAATGATGCATATTATTCTTCTTGCTGGTATGGTGAAAGGAACAAGTTTTCACACTCTCAGATGGTCTTTTTTTTAAAATTTAAGCCATCGTCTTTGTTAGCTAATTTCTTTGTAAGTTTTATGAAGAAACTTTGTATATAGGCTACTTTCTTTCTATAAATTGCTTGTCAATTTATCTTTTGCAGACTTGAGGGAAGGTTTGTATGTCCCCCTCTAGTCATGTTAAGCTTTTTCTTTACTTTTCAATATAACATGATAGGGGTCTATCATGTTTTTATTTAAAAAAATCAAACTTTAAATCCTGCTTTCGTCTTTATTAACCCAATGGCAATGTAAAGATTTTTTTTACACTAGTATGTAACTTAACCTACTATATTATAGGTAAGTCACTGATTTTATATTTATCATAAAGAATTTACCTCAAATTAACCTGATAGTGTAACTATTTCTTATGTTAATAGTATATAAACTCAAATTAAATTCATAAGATAAATCAAAGAACTGAGATGAGTTCTGCTCTAATATCATGTAAAGAGATGGATTTTGGGCCTAATTCAATTCCAAAAATTAGTTTAAGAGACATGGATTGCTCAAGGCTGTATAAGAAGATCACCAATCCCTTTTTTATCCGGTGTTGAACTCTTCAACATATAAACTCTGTTGAGTGTACGAACAAAGTCCCACATTAGTAGCTGAAAAGATTGCTAAACTACATATAGGGTGTATGATCTCTTAATGATGTGAGGCCTTTTGAAAAAAATCATTCAGGCTTGGCCAAAAGCGGACAATATCACAACGTGTTACAAATACTTTTGGGCTGATTTAGTCCAACAAACTGAGGAATGAAGATCTCTTGACGACTTACAAAATGAATAAAAGAAAAATAATATTTTCAGATTTCTTATGTGTAAAAATGATGAAGATCTCTTCTAAAAAGGATATGACACTAAAAAATTTTATAAGTGACCTACAAAACCAATTCTCCAAGCCGAGGAAATTTACCCATAATTAACCCGATAGTGTAAATATTTCTTACATATATAGCATAAACTCAAATTAAACTCATAAGATAAACCCAAGAACTGAGATGAGTCATGCACTAACACTATGTAAAGAAACGGATCTTGGGTCAAATTCAATCCCAAAAATTAGTTTAAGATGAGAGTATTTCCCAAGACTATATAAGAAGATCACCAATCCCTTTTCCATCCGACGTGGAACTCTTCAACATATAAACTCTGTTGGCTGTGCGAACAAAGTCCCACACTGGTTGCTGAAAAGATTGTGAAACTACATATAAGGTGCATGATCTCTTAATAGTGTGAGTCCTTATAGGGAAAACCGTGCAGACTTGATCCAAAACGGACAATATCACACCATGCTAAGATTATCTTTGGGCTGATTTAGTCCAACAAACTAAGTAACTAAGATCTTTTGGCCACTTAAAAAAAGAATAAAAGAAAATGACATTTTCAGATCTCTTATGTGTAAAAATGAAGATCTTCAATCTTGTAATAAGGATATATAAAACTAAAAGAAAGTTTACAAGTGACCTACAAAACCAATTCTACCCGTCAAACTCAGATTAAACTCCTAAGATAAATCCAAGTTTTAGAAGAATCTAGTTCTTCATTTTCACGATTGCCAAAAACAAGTTCACACTAGGAGAGAGTGAAAACAAAAAGTTGTTGGGAGTGTGTGTTTTTATTGTGAATAGAGTAGGAAGAGGTGAAGAACAAGTAGTAGCTGGAAATATTTGGAATCTTTTAAGTAGTGAAGAAAGGCAATGCATGCATGGTGCCAAGCGTATTCTCCTTTGTAACGTCTGCCACGTCCCATTTTGTTGTCTCTTCTCTTCACTTCCTCCATAAAAACCTACCTTCTTTCTCCATTGAAACCTACCTTATTTCTCCATCTCTATCTATCATATTCTTTAATTTCTCTCAAATAATTATGGCTTACTCTCTCTACTCTCCACCAAATATGTCACCAATAACATCACCTGAATCAACACCACCATCATCACCACTCCACTCCATCGATGAGCCTAAGACTTTGTCCGAACAAGAACTTAATGCTCTTAGGGTATCTACTCGATCTCAATATATATGTATATGTGCTCGCACATGCCTTCTTAGATGTCTTTTTTTTTTTACTAAATTCTATTCACCAGGGCTTTCACCTCCTGAGCTGATGGAGGGTTTGGCAAGACCCCTACCGCATCAATTGAAAGCAAAACAGATACAAAGCAAGGGGGGGGGGGGGGGCATTCAATCTAACCTACTCTAACATCTTAGGAAAAGAAAATAACTTCTATCCTATCAAGTTTCTTAGATATGTTTTAATTTATTGTTATTTGCTTGTTTTAGGAGGCGGCTCAGCACATAATCAACACTCATACACCTGAAGAAGCCACAAGAATTTTTATGGAGGTAACATATATACACTAGTTCCCTTTTTCTGTTCCCCTTCTAACATTCATGTCTGTTGATATATGATTTTTTCGGTCGTGTTAATATTTAGGGATTTTTATGCTTTACAACAGCTGAACAAAGTCTATAATGAAAAATAATTTTGATCTTTATTTTTACAAGTATACATTAATGACGACTACAAAAATTAGAGGGGGTTTATTCCTAGCGATTTTAATTCTTAATTTTTTTTTAAAATTATAAGTAGTTTCCAAGGGGAATCAAACCCTCACTGAGGAGAGTAACAAAGTTATATACTGAGTATACATTAGTTAGGGATTTTTACACTGTTCAACTGCTGAACAAAGTCTACAATGAAAAATAATTTTGATCTTTATTTTTATACAATTGTTATATACTGAGTATACATTAGTGACGACTACAAAATTGGAGACGGATCGGATCCATGATTTGACGTTTATGGGTTCCTAGCGATCTCAATTTTTTATAAAAAAAAAACTTTATTAGAAATTCCCAAGGGGAGTCGAATCCTCACTAAGCAGGGCAACAAAGATTAAGCAAGTTCCATTTCTACTGCTAGGCCAAGAGCTAATTTTGTTACTTGATCCCCAACAAATAGTGTTTAATTATATATTTAATTAATATAAATACAAGATCTATATAAAAATTGATGGGTTCTTGAAAAACCACATCCGATGCCCTAGATCCGGCCCGTACAAAACAGCTATAGCTAGGTGGGTGAAATTCTTTTAGTTGTCGGATTCGAATTTCAGTGAATGAAGGAAATCTTAATAGAGAGCATTAATTTTTTAATGTGTGTTACGTAGTTCAACTTTTATACTACTAATATATACTTATCCTTTGAATCATTCAACTCTATTTATTAATTTTTTTTGTTTTTTTGTTGTAGGGTTTAATACCTGTGGATGTTGTGAAACCAAAAGCAGTACTTCCCAAGGAGAAGAAGGTCCCTGAAACTGGTGACAATGTCAAAAATGGAACTGGTGACAATGTCAAAAATGCAAATAAGACTCCTTAAGATAAAATTACCTATGGTTTGCATCTTTGTATTTGAATTTTGAGTTGTTTTGAACTAGTACTTCATGTGACCTTCTTGTTTAATTTCAGTGTTATGATGCACCTCTTTTGTTTTTGATCTTGTTCTAGTATTGAACAAGATTTATTAGCTTTGGAATCTATGTTCTGCTGCTTTCATACAAAGTAGCTTAATTAATTTAAGATTTCTTTGATAAATAATTGTTTGTGATTGTGATTAATCATATTTCCCTAGATAATTAATTATACTCTTAAATTCAAAATTATAGTTGTACTGATCTTAACTTATCCGTGCTTGTTCTTGCTCGGCTTCTCAAGCTTAATTAATGTCACGCTCTCAAACTGAAACGAGACGTAATTGACACTCATCTGTACTAAACCACTGAGTATGAACCCTATACTTGCTAGTTGAAGGGCTGAACTGAACCACACATGTCCTAAGAATGTTGATATTATTGCTAATAGTTTAGTATTTTTAGATCTAAATTTTGTTATAATTGTCAAGAGAGATATACATGTTTTTTTTTAATTAAAGCCGTCTTGGGGTGACGGGGGGTTTGGCAGTAACTTGAAGAGCCAAATAGCAATTCTATGAATCAAAAATCAAATTAGAAAGGATCATATAGGTGTATTTGTCAATAATTGGTAGACCAAATTAACATTTTCCTGTCATTTACCTATAGAACAAGGTGGTCCTTCTTTTGGTCCTTTTAGTCATAAATTTTGATCTTTATTTTTTTACACATTTGTTATACAATTGTTTGGTACGGGGATGAGATAGATAAAATTATTCCATGGATTAGTTATCCCATCATCCGGGACTAACTGATACCTCTAACCAAATGCGGGATAAAATAATCCCTCTAACTAAATGCGAGATAAAATAATCTTGCATTTTATCTTGAGATTATTGTCATTTATTCCTCATACTAAATGACCCTTAAGTATAGTCAATGACGGGGACAAGACGGCTACAGTTACGGCTAGGCGGATGAAATTCTATTAGCAAAGATCCCTAAATCGAATAAAGCCATTAATGTTGTAATTGTGAGAGTTCAAATATATCGTTTAATTACGGAGATTTCCCTTCAATTGATCTTCTTTTTTTTTTTTTTTTTTTTAAATTTCTATTGATAAATTAAAATATCACCAATGTAGGAACAAAAGGGGACGGGGAAGTTTCAGCATAAACAAACAAAAGGTTCTTTTATTTTTTCAATAAAAAATATGGTGCGTAACTTAATTTCAAGATACTAAAACAAACTATGGAGTAGTTTATTTGTGTGGTTAGTTTTAACTTTTAAATTAACCATATGAAATATTCTTTACGGAGATGTATGAAAGCTAATAAGCATGTGGGTTATGGAAACTGTGGTTTCCGATTCGAGTTCCGATGGAAAAAGAAAATTCTAGTAGAGATATAACACTTTTTTTTTAATGAGTCTTATGCAATTTGGATTTGAATTATCTATAGCACTAAAACCAATATTGACATCGAGTGAACAACCAAAAAATAATAGCTAGACTTTGCAAAAAAAAAAAAAAAATGTGAAAATGATATTGCATATACATTTAATTTTAAATAGGATATAGGGCTGCGTATCGGTCGGTTCGGTTCGGTTATGATAATTATCGGTTTTACTTATCGACTATCGGTTCGTATACATTCTAAACCGTTAAGATATCGGTTAATCGGTTATTGGTTAATCGGTTTTTAATCGTTATCGGTTCAGTTATCGGGTTAACCGTTAACATTTCACACAAAAAAGTGCAGACTGCCAGTAGGTTGTAGCAGCAAACTTCAAACCTGTAGCTGTGTAGCAGTCGCAACAAACTTCACTAGTTACAATAGCTACATAGCACTATAGCAGGCAGCAACATACTTTAATTAGTTAAAAGTTCAGCAAAGTTCACTTATACACACATACACATCCCAAAACCTATACACACATACAGTCACACAGTACATATATACACTTCACCGTTGCTCACACACGCAACCTTACTTCTGCTCGACAACAATCATAGAAGGACAAACACACGACTCAAATCCATAAGTATTTCAACAATCAAATTTCAAAGCAGTCACAACTCACAATCTACTGATCTAGTACAAATCGAATTTCTAAAGCCCAAAAAAAGGTAAAGAATAGTCACAGTGTCACACAACTTGATAATTAAGTCCAAGTTATCATCACGATCAACAATGAATCCCAAACAGATCACATCATCACAATGAATACATCTCACTGTGCACCATCCATCATCATTTTTTTCAAACTTTTCATCGTAATCCCAAGCAGATGATCGAGCTTTAGGACCACGAAGTCGAGGCATGATTAAACCTAATTAACAGAGAAATAGAAAAAGTATTAGATATTCAATAGTTAATTGGTTATATCTTGTTAATTATGTTATAACTTATATCTCAAAGAGTTAACTTACCAAAGTTCATCTCTTAACAATGTATGATTCTACATTTCATCAATGTTGGATTCTTTTCCAAGGTTGGCCAAATCTAAAGAAAATTACAATAACAAGTCAAGTCAAGGCTCAAACAACAAAAATATTAAATTAACAATTCATGATTTTAGATTAATGCAAGGCTTTTTTCTTACCTTGTTCAAGTTTCTCGAGAAAATCTAAATCTTCATCAATACTTATAGGTTGTGGTTCACTCCGAAGCCAATCTTGAAGGCACACTAGAGCTTGTACCAATTTTGGAGTTAGAGAACTCCTAAACGAATCAAGAATGTGTCCTCCAGTACTAAAAGCACATTCAGATGCCACACTTGAAATAGGAATAGCTAACACATCTCGAGCCATCTCAGAAAGAAAGGGGAATCTAGGTGAGTTAACTTTCCACCAAAGCAATACATCAAAATCTGCATTTCCAATTTCAGCATCTTCTGCAAGATATTTATCCAATTCTGACTTAGAATTTGTACCCCCACTTCCAGATGTATGTCTACGTAGTTCCTCATAGAAGTCACCATAATCTCCTATAGGTATAAACGTTGGACCGGAAGCTTCCACTTCTATTGAAGAAAGTTGATCACTTTTATCTTTTAAAGAAGACTTTGCATACTCATTAAATAATGATTTCATGTACGCTCGGACATTACTTTCTATATCTCGCCCTTTGTCCCCAAACATCTTCTTAAGTGCAAAAGTAAGAGTGCCAAATTTGTAGCGAGGATCCAAAACACAAGATATGAAAAGCATCTTATTCATTTTTTCTGTATCACCCCAATATTTCTCAAATTTCTCCTTCATCTTTGTTGCCATTTCAGCCAAAACAGTATCTTCACTTGATATCAATTTTGTCAAGTAACCACCAACTTGACAAATTTCAAGAAAATGAAAATTTGATGTAATATAATTTGATCCAGATACCTTCAAAGTAAGCTTAAAAAACAATTCAAGAAATTTAGCAATTCTCTTTACACTCTCCCAATCACTACTCAAAAGTGTACCTGCAGGACTTCCATCAACAATATCAACAAACTCAAGATGATGTGTCAATCCAATATCACGATCAGCATAATCTAAAATTGCACTCTCATATTCAATAGCCCTATTCAACATCAAGTAGGTGGAATTCCACCTGGTAGGAACATCCAAGCATAAAGACTTTTTAACAAGATTTTCATCTTCACAACATTCCTGAAACTTCTTCCACCTAGAAGGAGATTGTCTAATGTACCTCACTGCTTGCCTAACTCGTTCAATAGACACAGTTGCTTCTTTTATACCATCTTGAACAACAAGATTTATAATATGAGCCATACACCTCACATGAAGATGACTACCACCCATAAGATTGGTCCCCCACTTAGTTAATTGCTTAGACAACTCAGTCATAGCCACATTATTTGAACTAGCATTATCAACGGTAACGGTGAAAATTCGATGCAACCCCCACTCGTGCAAACACTTACTAATGGCCTTTGCCATATCTTCACCTCTATGACTAGAAATTGGACAAAAATTGATAATCCTTTTATGCAAAGTCCATTTTTTATCAATCCAGTGAGCGGTAATGCACATATAATTAATTCTTTGCACGGAAGTCCAAGTATCAGTGGTTATACACACTCTTTGTTGTGTTTCCTTAAAAACAGACTTCATTTTATGTTTCTCTTCATCAAACATGTCAAAACAATCACGAGTCACAGTGGTACGAGAAGGAATTCGGAAAAAAGGTTGTGCCACTTTCATAAATTGTTTAAAACCTTCTTTTTCAACAAATCTGAAAGGAAGTTCATCCAGAATTACCATACGACACAAAGCCTTCCTACACTCTTCTTGATCAAATTTCCATGGAACAACAGCTACATCATCCTTGTTACCACCTATAACCGGTTGAAATGCTAGTTTTTTTTGTTTAGTATCAATATTGTGAGGCATTTTGGTACATTTGACTATATGACCAAGCATTGCCGTTGTACCATGATCTTTTGTGTCAGCAAAATACTCATGTTTACAATAGTTACAAACAGCCTTATTAATTCCGTCAGAATCAACTTTAGTAGTAAAATGATCCCACGCACGAGACCTTTTTCTCCTTTCTTTCTTTACTTTGGACTGAACGCTTTGAGTTTGACTCATTACATTTGAATTAGAAGCTCCACTTTCACCAATCACCTTATCAATTATGATATTTTCAGCCATGTCACTGTGAATTATGATTTTAAAAGAAAATAATCATCAAGAAGCACAAATTTTGGCACAAATATATAGACTGTTACTCTGTTAGTGCCCCTATTATGTACCAAGTATACATAAATGATAAATCGATTATGCACTTGATAAAAAATACAATAACTAGTAAATGCTTTAAAAAGAAGAGTAAGAAAGATGAACCTTTCTCAATTGTGAGCTTACCAGTTGAGACTTGAGAGTTGAGAGATCGTGAGAGGTTGAGGGCTTGAGGCCTGAGAGCAGCCGGCAGCCGCAATTTTTGGCGGAGCAGCTGGCAGCACCGCAGCAGACTCAGAGGAATGAGTCGCACTGTCGCAGCAGCCAGCGGAGGAAACCCTAGGCGACTTTAGGCGGAGAAAGTGAGAAAGTGAGAAATGAGAAATTATCACCAACAACTGCAGATATAAATTTGAGAAACTTGAGAAGTTGAGATTTATAAATTTGAGAAATTGTAACCAATTGTGAGCTTACCAGTTGAGACTTGAGAGTTGAGAGATCGTGAGAGGTTGAGGGCTTGAGGCCTGAGAGGCGAGAGCAGCCGGCAGCCGCAATTTTTGGCGGAGCAGCTGGCGCCTGGCAGCACCGCAGCAGCCAGCGGAGGAAACCCTAGGCGACTAGGCGGAGGCGGAGAAAGTGAGAAAGAGAAACAGAGAAAGTGAGAAAGTGAGAATTAGAATTTAGAAATAAGAAAGTGAAATATTATTTTAAAGAAAGAGTGCGTATCGGTTTATCGGTTAACCCGATACACCGCTCCTCAAAACCGAGGACCGACCCGATAAACCATTAATGTTGTTTGCCTAACCGAGACCCGAACCGAAAGTCCAATAACCCGAACCAATAACCCGATAATCCAATTTTCGGTTCGGGTTATTGGTTTGACCCGAAAATTGCACAGCCCTAAATTAGGATATCCAGTAATCCATTTGATGTTTAGTTAAAATTTGTTACTAAAATGACAAATGGCTGTATTTTATTTGAATAACATGAATCCTTAAGTACGAGTAAATTAAATGACAAGTGAGGTTTGATCAAGTGAATAAGCATCTCCACAGTCGATTTGTAGGTTGAGGATTTGAGTCATGCTAAATACGGTAAATGAGAACACTATATATTGATCCTCCTGAGTGGTGGGGCAGGGGAGAAAATTACGAGTAAATTTGATAAGGACGGAGTTGTAATTAGTTGAAAGAACATGAACCAAAACTTAAGAAAAGTAAAATGAAGTTAATTCGGCGCTCTAAAATCTAAATGCTCAATAGTTGTTAGCTCTAAAATCTAAATGCTCAATAGTTGTTCTTACTTAGTTTTTTCTTGATGCATATAGATGTTATTACACTCGGTTCAAAACAAGTGGGTAATCGAAAAGGACTGCTCGATCTCAAGAGCCAGGGCCCAAAGATATGCCATGAGTAGGGATGTTCATCGATCTGTTCGGTTCGATTTTGAATATATCAATTCGGTTTATCGATTTTTGATTTGTAAACATGCAAAACCGATAAGAAACCAATAAGATATTCGTTATCGATTTTCGGTTAATTGATTTTTGGTCCTTCACGATTCGGTTTTCGGTTTAACCGATAAGAAAATGCTCCTATAATTTTTTTTTTGCTTTCTCTTATTTTCAACTTTATATATACACTACCTTCATGCATAAAAATCTAAACAAATTACAAGCATAAGCAAATTCAAATCCGTTATTACTAAAAACAAACTTATTTTCTTTCTAGTTAAGTAGCAAAACTTGAATGCAACAACAACAGTAGCAATCTCTCAAAAAAAAACATTGATAGATAGAACCTCCCCCAAACCAACGACTTTAGAAGGAAAACAACAATACTAAGGGCCTGTTTGGAAAGTCACACTGGTAATTGAATTTGGTGTAATTGGGTGTAATTACACAGTTTGGCATGTTAGGTTGGTCAGGTAATTACTTGGTCAGCAGGTAATTGAGTGTAATTGGCAGGGGGTAATTACACTCTCCAATTCACAGGGGGGAGCTGTGAATTGCTGGTAATTACATGGTGTAATTACAAGCTGATTACTTTCTAATTTCGTCCTTTTATTTCTATTTTTATTTTTTCGTTTTAATTTATTTTTTATTTCTATTATTTTAAATTCTTTTTTTTATTATTCTAATAATTTTAAAATATATATTTTTTATTTTTTATTATTTATATTTCATTTTCTTTTCATTTTCAAACCTTTACTTCTTGTGATTCCATGTAATTGTTCGTATTATCTATTTTATATTTATTTTATGTTTATTTTTTTCATTTAGCATAATTTAGTTAGTATTCTAATTTTTTAATTAAAGTAGATTTCATTGTTGAATAAAGTTATATACTTAGGTTTTCCTTTTCTTTTGAATCATATTTAGATACGTTATATTGAAATTTGACATAAGAGTATTATGTTAACTTTTTTGTTTTGAATTTTGAACTTATGTTATATTTCAGTTCCAATTTATTTATTTTACTAGTATTGACTTGAGATTTCACATTGCAAGCCATTCAATTTTTAGTTAGAATTGATAGATTATCTTTTTTATCAAATGTTTTAATAATTTTATGATAGTATATTTATAATATTAATCTTTTTGCTAAACATGCATTTCATGATGTTCTTAAAAATTATGTGCTTTAAATTTTTATGATTAATTTAATTAAAATATATTAATTTAAAAAATATTAATTTAACAGTTTGGCAGGATCGCTTCGATGTAACTACAGGTTCGTTTACGACTCATATAATCTAAGGATGGAAAGAACTTTTACGGTTCCAATCTAGCCCAAATAATAACCTCCATATGGCTGACATGTGCCTTACCAGGAACACCGGACTAAGCGAAGTTTTTTCTACCCCTGGACTATACTACCTCGACCTTAGAGACATCGGAACAGTCTTTTTCTCACCATGTCTTAATAGTTGAAGTTGTTGTTAGTCCAACACGAGTTGGTTAGCCTATCATTTAGGCTATAAAATCTTTTAAAACGTTTTAAATAATAAAAGGTGAAAGAAAAATACCTTAATTGGGGATCCTTCCTCAGTAACTCTCCAAAGTACAAAGCAACAACAATATTTTTATTTTAATACTAGTGGAATACAAAGAAAGTAATACTGAAAGGGTTGGCCAGAGCCTGCCTTTTAATTACAAGAAGTGACCCTTTTATAGAAAGGATCGAGAGGAAAATCTAAAGTTCATGACGTAAGTGCTTACGTCATGTTACATTATTGGACCGAAATTGAGGTCCTCTACTTTATAAAAGTTTTACAATAATTCAAAAAGCATACAATAATTTTAACTTTATAAAAGTTAATGTCTTGTCTTGTCCTCTAATCTTTCACAATCTCTTTCCCTTTGGATTTGTCTGAGCTAGAAGATTCTTCTATTTGATTTCTGAACTGTTGCAGAAACATTTCAATGTCCATTTCTTCCGTGCTATGAATACTTTGAGATTCTCCTGCCAAATTGTTGGTATCAGAGCCATGTTGATAGTAGTAGTAGGTGTTGTTAGTCCGACACATCTTAATTTTATGAACATCATTAAGAAACATATTACTGTTATAAACAGTAGAAAAGAGGAATATGATATGCCTCAACAACTAGATCTTCTTAATAAATGGACTATCCCAAAAATTCAACCCAATGCTATATACCAAATGGGTACTTTTGAAAAAATGAGATTTAAATAAATTGTCAAAACCACAGAGGAAACTATTACTGTGGACTCTGATCATGGTACTTTTAGATTACTGTTTGAAAGTGATTTTGCCTCTTATATAAAAACTCATAGATTTATGCATATTGGTTTGGTACAAGTTGCTTTTAAGTCACTCACTTTAAGAAATTTTTCTGAGAGTTTCATAGCAGCTCTAAGGGATGACAGAAATCAGAATTAGAAAAAATCCCTGATAGGGACGGTTCAAACCAGTTTGGCCTATGGCCCTGTATATTTTAACGCCTATCCTAATTTACAAATTTCTTTGAATGATGAAAATTCGCTAAACACTTTAATATTAAGTATAAAATTACATGGTTATGATTATTTGTCTGGTACTGAAGTTATATGTATTTGTTATAGAATTTACTATAAACCATTATACACTTTGAACCCTATGTGTAAAATTATGGATTTTAAAAATGAAACGATTCTTATAGAAATAAATTTTAGTAAGTCTAAAGTTATAACTAGAAGGCCTATTAAATGGGATGAACTTAATTTTCCTAAAGAGTGGGTGATCGAAGAGGCAGTCCCACCCAAAAATAATATAAATCCTGATATTTCTGACATTGAGCAAACTTCTGATGGGACAGTGAGAATCAAATTCACTGACCAAAATTTATTAATGAGTTATGCTGATAATATAGGTTTTCCTTCTAGAATGTTTAGATCTAACTCATCTTATATATATCTCCTGTTGATTATATTGTTGATATGCCTTCTAGAGCGTCTACTTCTCAGATTAGAGAAGAAGATAATTCTAGAGTATCTACCTCTTATATGAGAGAAGGAAAAAGAGTTGATAATATCAAAATTGAAAATCATATAGTTACCCCTGATATGGACCCTACTTTGTCTGAAATGGACTTTCCAAATGGTTTACATGGATAGATCAGAACTTATTGATTTTAGACCGGGATCGCCGGTAAGAAAGAAAATTTCAAATGAATTTTTCAGCCCAAATGGGAATCATTTAGAAAATGATTTTTCAAAAATTTTAATAATAATCAACAAGCATTTTTTCAAGAAGATTTTTATAATGATCTTTTTAAAGCAAATAAAGCTATAGCTTTTGTACCATGGTTTATGACGAAATATGTTTATAACTATATTTCTATGTTAGAACAAGATTATAAATTATCTGATAGTACAATTACCAAATCTCTCCTACCTCCTCAACAATCTTTTCAAATTGAAAAAGATAATAAAACTGTATATTTTACTGCATTTGCAGAGCTGTTTGATGATAATGACACTGCTCTTATTACTTCTAAGCATGTTAAAATTTTAATAAGACAAAATAATTACACGAATGTATATGTGAGTATTTTAGGAGAACATATTCTTTCTTTACATGATAAAATTAGTCATTTATGTTCTGAATTAGAGAAGTCCAAAATCCCTGATAAAGGAAAGGAGAAGGCTACTCCTACTATCCAACCCCCTCCAGAAATTAAGGACTTTAAATTATCAAAGCTCGATAATATTGAAAGATTGCTTCAAGAAAGGTTCCAGGGGTTAAATATTAATCCCCTCCAACTAAGTGAAAGTGAGGCCACTGATAGGAATACTAATCCGAATGAGATTAATAAAATCTCAGAAAAACATGCTAGAAAACCAGTCCAAAGGATGTATTATTATCCTAGGCCGACTCCTCAAGATATCCTTCTTGAAGAGCAAGAATATTACGTCTCTAATAGTTTTAGTGGGACAGAAATTTATGAATGGAATATTGATGGTTTTACTGATAGACAGATTTATACTCTGGCTCATATAATTCTTATGTATAGTACGATTTGCAAGGCCAACAAGAATTCTGAAAAGGATACAGCTAACATGATTATTGCTGGGTTTACAGGCCAATTAAAGGGGTGGTGGGATAACTATCTCTCAGAATCCCAACGTATAGCCATTTTAAATGCCGTTAAGGATGAAAATGGAATGATTCCAAATGTAGTCTACACCTTGGTCCTAACCATTATAGAGCATTTTTCTGGTAGATGGTCGGATAATAGTGAAACCATTAGGATTATGCTCCAAAATCTTAGATGTAAAACCCTTACGTCATTTAGATGGTACAAAGATGTTTTCCTATCCAGAGTTATGGAATTATCCGAGTGTAATAGCTCTCATTGGAAATCCAAGTTTATAGACGGACTCTCTGCTTTATTTGCAGAAAGAGTTAGGAAGGCCCTTAGAGGAGATGGGGTGAGTATTAATTACGATGACTATACTTATGGAAAACTTATAAGTGTTTGCACTCAAGAAAGTCTCTCTTTGTGCAATGAGATCAAGTTGAATCAACAAATTAAAAGATATCATTTGAATGAGAAACAACAATTAGAAGAATTTTGTGAACAATTCGCAATCGATATGCCTGAATCCTCTAAAAAGACTAATAGACATAGAGAAAAAAGAGATTATAAGGAAAAGTCTCATAGGCAGTCCAGAAAAAAGAAATGCTTAGACAAGCGTGAAAAGAGAAAAATGGATTATAAAGGGAAAAATGAGTTTTATAAGAGTAATAAATCAAATGCATGCCACAAATGTAGTAGAATAGGCCATTATGCAAGAGATTGCAAGGTTAAGGATAAGATTAACACCTTGACCTAGAGAAAAATATTAAGGATTCTTTATATAAAATCCTCCTTAATTCTTCTTTGGAAATTTCTAGCCAAAACAATAGTGACGGAGAGGAATCCTCTACAAGTGAAGACCTAAAAGTTCTTCATGAAGAAGACTACATGTCCTCATCTGAGGAAGAATGTATGTCTTGCCAGATTGGTCAACCTTGTGATAATAAGGACAAGGATGAATTCTATCAGTTGTATTCTCAGTTCAAAGACTTAAATATCAATGTCATCAGTAATGATAATTGGATGGAAATTCTCAAGATGATTGATGATCCAACGCTAAGATTCCAAATTATTGACAAAATTGGTAATACCAGCACCTCCATTAGTAATACTAGAATTCCTAAAGAAAATTCCGCTCATCATAATGCTTATACCATGGCAGAAGTAAGGAGACAACTAAAACTTAGGTCTCAAAGGGATCATATTTCCACTACTGTTCAAGACTTGATTGAGGAGATTAATAATCTCAAAAAAGAAATATCTTCTCTGAAAAATCATAATATGATTCTTGATGAAAGAATTAATTATATAGAAAATAAAGACAATGGGAAACAGGTTATAGATAATCTCCCTGATATTCCTGAAGGTAATCTTCCTGATATCCCTAATGAATTTATAAATAATAATAATTTATTTTTAGAAACTATCGAGCTAATTACGGCTCATAAACCTTTGGCAAAAATAACTCTTTTTATTGATTATAACTTAAAAAAAGATTTTATTGCTCTTATTGATAGCGGAGCTGATTTAAATTGCATTCAAGAACGATTAATTCCGTCAAGATATTTTAAGAAAACTACTCATAGTCTTCGAAATGCTAGCGGTCATAAAATGGATATTGAATATAAAATTCCTAAAACATATATATGTACAAATAATATCTGTATGCCTGAAAGTTTTGTTTTAATAAAAAATATTTCTAACGAAATTATTTTAGGAATGCCTTTTTTCTGGCATATTTATCCCATAACTCTCTGGGATGAAACTGGAATAACAGGTACTTTTGAAGGAAGAAAAATAAGAATAGATTTTATATCTCAACCATTCTCAAAATTCGTTAATGAAGTTAAATATATGATTTCTTTAAAAAATAAACAAATCGATTTTCTTAAAAGTGAGATTTGTAGTCTTACCATAGAAGAGACTTTATAAAATCCTAAAATCCAAGGAATGATTGAGATTTTAAAGAATCAATTCTCCCTACAGATATGTGGAGATCACCCAAATGTATTTTGGGAAAGAAAAAATATGTGGTAAGTCTTTCTTATGAGGAAGAATTTTCTGAAGATAATATTCCCACTAAGGCAAGACCTTGCCAAATGAATTCAGAATATTTAGATTTATGTAAAAGAGAGATTGATACTCTTCTTCAAAAGGAATTAATAAGGCCTTCAAAATCTCTATGGTCTTGCACTGCTTTCTATGTTAATAAGCAAGCAGAGCAAGAAAGAGAGGTACCCAGACTTGTCATAAATTATAAACCCTTAAATATAGTTTTAAAATGGATTAGATATTCTATTCCCAATAAAAAAGATTTATTAGATAGACTTCATGAAGCTATAATATTTTCAAAATTTGATTTTAAAATCAGGTTATTGACAAATTTAAATTTCTGAAAAAGATAAATATAAAACAGCCTTTAACGTCCCAATGGGACAATATGAGTGGAATGTTATGCCTTTTGGGTTAAAAAATGCCCCTTCTGAATTTCAAAAAATTATGAATGATATTTTTAACCCTTTTAGCAATTTTATCATTGTATATATAGATGATATTTTAGTATTCTCAAAAACCTTAGAAATGCATTTTAAACATCTTGACCTATTTAAGAAAATTATTATTCAAAATGGTTTAGTTATACCTAGACCAAAAATGCATATTTTCCAAACCAATGTTAGATTCTTAGGTCATAATATTGAAAAAGGAAAAATTATTCCCATTCAGAGAAGTATTGAGTTTGCCTCTAAATTTCCTGACGTTATTACTGATAAAACCCAGCTTCAACGTTTCTTGGGAAGTTTAAATTACATTTCTCCTTTTATAAAGGATCTAGCTAAAGACACAGCTATATTATATGATAGACTAAGAAAAAGTCCTAAAGCTTGGACTGATAATCATACAAAAGCAGTCAAGCACATTAAGACAAAGGTTAATAACCTACCATGCCTCACTCTGGCTAATCCGAATTGGCAAAAGATAGTGGAGACAGATGCCTCTGATATTAGCTATGGAAAATTTTTAAAACAAATCTCTCCTGCTGATAGACAAGAATACCTCATACAATTTTATTCTGGAAAATGGAATAATAGTCAGAAAAATTATGCTACTGTAGCTAAAGAAATTTTAGCCATAGTCAAAAGTGTTTTAAAATTCCAAGGGGACTTATATAATCAAAAGTTCATTATAAAAACTGATTGTCAAGCAGCTAAATTCATCTTTAATAAAGATGTAAAACATGATGTTTCTAAACAAATGTTTTCAAGATGACAAGCTTTATTGGCACCATTCGATTTTGAAATACATTATAAAAAGGGAACAAATAATAGTCTTCCCGATTTTCTTACTAGGGAATATTTGAGTTAATAATTCTTTATTTCCTGAATACAGGATAATGCGGCCATCTGGAAGTTCTTCCTCTAATAGAGGAAGAGGAAGAGGAAAAATACCCATGAGCAGAAATAATATTTTGGCTCAGTTAGGAAACCAGAGACTAATAGCCTCAAACATTGCAGGAACTTCTACAGGTATCTCGAGAATTAATACAGAACACCCAATGTATAAAGAATTCATGGATTTTATACAATCAAGGCAACCTCAAAACAATGCACCACCGTCATATTCTGCAGTAGTCAATGACGAAGTTGGAGAAAACATTGAGGTATATGATAAGAATGAGAAAGATGAAGTAATACTTCTTCTTGAGCCAAGGAATTTACAATGGAGAGAGGATCCTTGGCAAATCATGTCGAGATATTTTGATACAACATCATATGCTGTTCCAACATACAAATACAGAATGCATTATGAAATCATACTCACATCTATCGGGTCTGCTGAATTCCAGCACTTTTACCCAGCAAATACCAAGAAAGTTTATAACTTTTCAAAAATTATTATAAAAAAGATATTTACCCCAGAAGAATGGGGAATCAGCACGATGAAGGAACGGGAATACACCCATCCGGAACAAAGAATAGTTGTTAAGTTTAATTACTGGGATTACATTGAGAGCTTTAATAAAGCTTTATTATATGAGAATGCTAATAAGAAGCATTCATGGTTTATCAAAATATGTTCAAATATTTTCAAACAATATATACCAAATTGGTTTTGCCAGTGGTGGACTTTATATGGTCCAACTCTGAATATCCTCCCAGAAGATTATAAAAAATTATATGCTCAATGGGTTGATGTTTCGCCTAAGATAATAAAATTACAACAGGAGGACGTATATTTTAAGGGAATATCCTTAATGTATTTTTTCATACATTTTTCTATCCCATGGATAATGAAATGGACAATAGAAGTTCAAACAAATGAAGAAGGGTTTCCTTGCTTAAAAAGAAAATTTCATACAAAATTTTGGAGTAAATTACTCCAAAGAGATGTGGAGAGAAAACTTCATAGACGCGAGATAATAGACTCGATCAATGTGGCTATTGAGACTAGCAAGAACCAAACAGAAGTTATACAGGATAAAAATAATATTAGTCCTTCTAAACATATAACCAGAAAATTACAGATGAAACAAGGGACTATTTCCAAATCTGAACTTCTTGCCTCATATATGGAAGAAGTTAAAAAAGATTTAGTAAAAAATATGGGTATAGAATTTTCAGACAGCATATCCATGGCCACTTCTAATGAAGAAGAAGACCACTGTTTAGCAGGAGAATCTCAAAGTATTCATAGCACGGAAGAAATGGACATTGAAACGTTTCTGCAACAGTTCAGAAATCAGATAGAAGAATCTTCTAGCTCAGACAAATCCAAAGGGAAAGAGATTGTGAAAGATTAAAGGACAAGATAAGACATTAACTTTTATAAAGTTAAAATTATTGTATGCTTTTTGAATTATTGTAAAACTTTTATAAAGTAGAGGACCTCAATATCGGTCCAATAATGTAACATGACGTAAGCACTTACGTCATGAACTTTAGATTTTCCTCTCGATCCTTTCTATAAAAGGGTCACTTCTTGTAATTAGAAGACAGGCTCTGGCCAACCCTTTCAGTGTTACTTTCTTTGTATTCCACTAGTATTAAAATAAAAATATTGTTGTTGCTTTGTACTTTGGAGAGTTACTGAGGAAGGATCCCCAATTAAGGTATTTTTCTTTCATCTTTTATTATTTAAAACGTTTTAAAAGATTTAATAGCCTAAATGATAGGCTAAGCAACTCGTGTTGGACTAACAACAACTTCAACTATTAAGACATGGTGAGAAAAAGACTGTTCCGATGTCTCTAAGGTCGAGGTAGTATAGTCCAGGGGTAGAAATAAATTTTAATATAACCATGTAATTACACTTGTGCAACCAAACAATACACTTGTAATTACACTGTAATTACATTGTGGCAACCAAACAGGTCGATGTAATTACTAGGCTGTGTAATTACTACCCTAGTAATTACACCAATTCCAATTACCAGTTGGCTTTCCAAACAGACCCTAAGACAACAACTATAAAATGCAAAAAATATAGGGTATATATTTAAAATCTAAAGTCATTATTATATAACTATGGATAAAAATATAATTTTAATATAATCTTATTGAGTTTATATCATTAACAAAAATCTTAAAATCGATACCGTACCGATAGCCCAATAAAAAATTTACAAAACCATTTAAAAATCATTAACCCAATAACCCGATAACAATAAACTAATAACATTTTAATCGGTTCAGTTTATCGATTAAATCGATTTTTGCACGACACTTGGTCCAAGTTGGCTCAGAAATAGCTCGAAAGGTTTGGCAAAGTGAGATGGAGAATGGATAAGGGTAAACGCAGGAGTAACCAGGTTTCGAGAAGTTGATACTTTCAAATTCTTTGGGGGCGCGTACCCGGAACTTATCATTCGGCCACTTACAGTCGTTTGGTACTGTCAGGATATCCTACTTGCTTATCAAAGAAGCATAATTATTGATCGCTCTGTTATTTTTCCAAACATGACTATATGACCGAATTTTGAAATCATTCTGACAACAGTAAGTTTCAGGAATAATGTTTTCAACGCCAGGTTAGGGGGAGCATAGTCACTCCTTTTCCCTTTCTTCTTTGGTTCACCCCTGGGAAGGGAAGATCTGGCAAGACTATAAGAAAATGAAGACATGTTGGGTCAAGTTCGAGAAAGAAAAGGTAACTGTATTTTAAGTCTCAAGAGGAAAATGGATTAAAAGATTTGAAAAATTGAAGAAGGGGCTCTAGAGGGTCTGAAGAGATTTTAAAGGTATCGTGAAGAGTTGGGTTGAGCATAAAGTTCGCATTTTATAGGAAAAAGAAGAGAGGTAATTATTTTCTTGAATAATGAGCCATTATCAATCCAATGAGCCTTTCGCACGTAGTGAGAGCATTTAATAAGGTTGGGACCAGCGTTTTTTTTGCATAACCTAGAGTATTCTCGGGTCGAATTTATCATATGCAGAGTGGATGAAGATATTTCATTTCCCAATCATGACTAGCATCATGATCGAAAAATGGAGGAACTATCTGCATTGGATAAAAAACAGCTTGGATACATGACAGTATAAAAGGATCAATATGTGGCACCACTAGAGAAGGTTCAAGGAAGATGGATTAGAGAAATATACCGTCTCGATATAAGCTCGGTGAGGCTCGACCTCAGCAAGTCTCTGGAGTCACAAGTCTGATTTGTAAATAGATTAGAGCTCGTGACCCGAATATAAGGAGGATCTCGTGTATTGATGACATAGAAAAAAGGACAAATACGTCCGATATCTAACTATGAATATCTTGAGCATGGAAGAGGAATATTAGGTGGCACCTCTAACGGAACTTACACGTGGACAACATCCATATTTGGCCGTAGTACTTTAGGCCTCGAGCAGAGTTTTTCTATTGGTTAATGAATTACCTTTGTAACGTATAAATAGTAGTTTTCACATAATTGTAAGAGATCTGACTCCAAGGAATATAACAACAATACACTTATTTTCTTGTGCTCCGAGCTTCCCATATTTTACTAAGCCTTTGTCTTATAACATTTATTCACTGTATCGTTCTCGGATCGGAAGTTAAGAACACCTAAGCAACATCGGATTTAGCACATATACTCATTTTATCTCATTTTTATTTACTATTATCTATGTATTCAACTGATTATACTTAGATCTAACGAGTTAAATCAAAACGCATGTTCTTCATATAAATTCAATTATAGCATTTTCTAGTAAACAACCAAGTTAAACATCTAGCTGAAAGTTCTCACTTAATCAAAAAATGAAAAATCAGAAACCACCACTCTCTGCGGGTACTCCAAGTAAGTTAGAAAGGATTGATTCCATTAAGCCTTTTGCCTTCTCTGATAAATTTGTTTCTTTTAATTTTTTTTCACTTTGTATTTTTTTTTCCTCACATTCTTTTTGATTGATTTTATAGATGGTTAGTTACTATCCATTTATTGTACTAATATCACAAAATTTTTTCACAATAAAAAAATCATTCAATTTTATTAGGAGGAAACAAAAGAGACATTTTACGATATTTAGGAAAAGTTGAGTAACTTTCTAATTACAAAAGAATTGTTCCGAACGTGCAGTGATTTTTAGACAAAGTTAAACAATTTCTTTTTACAGAAAATAGTTGAGTTGAGTGATATTGATATCACAAAAATAATATAGTAACTTTGATAAAATAAAATAAAATAAAAGTTAAGCCTTAAAACGATCGTAGTCATACTGTACTTGTGAACTGTATGTCTAGCCACCACAGAGGAGGTGGCTCTACTAGGGCCTGTTTGGAATTGTCATGCAGAGTAGACGTAATCTTGATTTGGGGGACTGAGCTTCGTAGAAGAAGATGGGATGTCAGGTGGTTCTTTTTGTAGCTAGATACGTGTAACAATGTTCATGGTTGTTTTTTGATTGTTATGTGTTTTGATTGTTATGTGTTTTGATTATTTTATCCTTTTTCATAGTGATTTTATGGTATTTATGGTCTGTGAGGGTGGGTGATACAACTCCCGAGGTAGTTGGTTGAGAATTATGCAAGTTTTTTATTTTAGAGGATTGGAAAGTTGATATGGTTAACTAAAGTCAACATCCACTGAAGATGAGATCGAAATGAAATTGTGATAGTTTCATCAGCTATGGAACGTAAGTTTTGAGTTAGTTGGACAATTGGTTTGGGTCCTGAGACATTCAGCTGAGTTTTGAAAGAGTTTTTAAGTTTTGAAAGTTGAAAACTTAAAAGAGTTGATCAAAGTCAACAATCGAGGTTAGAAAAGTCATTTTTGAGTTTCGATGATTTCACTAGGCTCGAAGGGGTGATTTTTAGTCTAGTTGAAGATATGGTTTAATTTTCAAGGCTTTTTTATGAGTTTTGAGTCGTTCTTTGGAAATTTATAGATTTCTATGTTAAGAATTGACTTCGGTTAATATCCAGTAAAGATGATCTCAATTTGGTATTTGATAGTTCCATTAGGTTTGGAATATCATTTTCAATCTAGTAGCATATTTAGTTTGTGTCCAAGAGATTCCGGATGAGTTTTAGATGAATTTTTAATACTTTGGATGTTTTGGCCTTGTTTAAGCAAAAATGTGCCGATTAAAAGGTCATTTTTTAGTTCTAGAGATCGAAAATTTATTCTGAGACTTCTAAAATTTTGAGCATGAATTATAGGACTGATATAAAAAATTTGGTATAATTGTGATAAGTCGAGATTGGATTTTTATTGTGAAATATGAAATAATTCTTTAACGAGTAAAAACTATATTTGACTAGGCCAACGAGTACAAAATAGAGTTCAAATTGTATGAGAGAACCGTATTATTATTTCAGACTTATAGGAAAAAGAATCGATTTATTTCAACGTCACATGAGGGATTTATAGTCATTTTAGTGAAAATAAATATTGCTAGTGCAAAATTTCTGGTGCAAATTTTTCTGTACTGTGTATTTAAATTTTAGATTGTGTTTATTTGGTATTTTGAGCATATTTAAAGTTCTAGAGCTTCAAATTAAGTTATTTTTACAGCATTCTTCTCGGTTTAACAAGGAGGTAAGTGTCTAATTCTTATTTTGATACTCTTTTATGATTTCTTTTTTATCCGTGAGTTTGTTGAATTTTTTTTAGAGTTTTATCTATTCAGACTCAATTTTTGATAAAATTATATAATTAGGATCTTTATGTTATGGGTAAATCGATTTTGGCGTCAAGTTTCTGATTTATCGATTATTTCATCGTTTAAAATCACGTATGAGCATGAAAATTAAGTATTTTGGAACTAAAGTTAAGAAATCGTATTTTGATGATATGAGGATCGATTTGAACTCTATTTATAAAAAAATTATATTTGAGTTCCTTACATTGTGGGTAACATGATTTTCAAAGAAAATTTCAGTTTTGCCCTTGTGAGATTGGAGTTTACTTTTGAGTTGACTTTTTGAACTCAAATAGAAGTATAACAATATGAGTATTTATAATTTTGTATTCTTATGTAGAATACATATTTAATCAGTTTAGGCTCATTCAGAAGCTTTACAAAAGGGAAAGACTTTGATTTGATTGTTCGGACTTCACTTAAGACAACTTGAGGCTCTCTTTGACTCTTTTTTGAAGTGTTTATGTGCTAGTTGATTGTAATTGAGAGTAATGAGAAATAGAGATTCCGTATAAATAAGGTGATGAGCATGTATACGGGTATTGGTGTTATTATGAAGGGTTAAAAAAACCAATTGAGTGGTTTGATCGATTTTCTTGATTCGATTCTTGATGTGACTATTGATGTACTTGAAGTGTATCTATAGCATGTTAGAAGTTGGAATTTTACTCTCATTGTAGATTCAAAATTTATTTGGAATCGCTGATAGCAAAGGTTTAAATGTTAATTCTTGTGAATTGAAGTGAAATAAGTAAGAGATATGATGAAAGGGGAATCAAATGTGACTATTATGAATGAGTGCTATTGAATGTATTTATTTTACAGATGCATCATTTACATTTTATTCATTTGAATTAGAGTGGCACGCCTCTCCAATTTTACATATAGATCAGAGTGACATGCCTGCCCAGTTTTATATTTAAATTGGAGTGGCATGACTGTCCAGTTTTATATATAGATTGGAGTGGCATGCCTGTCTAGTTTTATATATGGATCAGAGTAGCATGCCTAGCCCAGTTATATATATAGTTTGGAGTGGCACGCCTACTCAGTTTTATATGTGGATTAGAGTGGTATGTTTGCTCAATTCGATTGATGGATCAGATTGGCATGCCTCCCAAGTATGCATCATATGCATTCATTTTGTCATATTGTGTGACTTATGTTATTTCGGTGAAATATCTCACTATCTGTACTTGATTTTGACTGAATTGCCTGTTCAACTGTGTTTTGTGACTTTGTACTATCATATTCGTATTATTTCTGTTGTTTTCTGATGTTGTGTTTTAGCTGGTAATTACAAGTGATAGTGGGAGATTCGTACCCTTGCCCCGTGAGTTTTAGGAAGTTTAAGGTGTCTTTCTCCACCACTTTAGATTAGAGTTAGTCGATGCTGCTGCAAAGTACATGTGGTTTGATACTCACGCTTGTTATTTTCTGCACCCTATGTGCAAGTACTAATTTTAGAATTTCTAGACACAAGCATTGTAGCTGAGCCCGAGGCCCTTTATTCAGAGACTTTGAGATAGTTGTTGGCTGATCCGTAGCCTGGCATAGTATTTTTATACTCTTCAGTTGTACTTGAAATTGCTAGTGGCTTGTACTCGTGTCTTTCAGATTTTGAATATTTTGAATCTTCTTCAGAGATTTGATATGAGACTTGATGTTAATACTTCTTCTGCATATTTACCTTGTTTTATATTATGTGTTGTTGGGTTGGCTTACCTATCACAGGGGTGAGATATGTGTCATTACTTCTCTGGATTGTGATTCGTGATAATACACACCAAAGCTGTAGTCATAGATATACAGATCACAAATGTCACGATCCAAATAAGCCGTGATTGGCACCTACACTAACCCTCCGATGGGAGAATCAAACAACCCAAATCACAATCTAATACTTAGCCAGTTTTAGAAGTACTATAGACTCAACCTAATTTATCAAATAAAAGAATCATCCAATATGTATAACAAAAATGTGCAAAATTCATCAACTAAATATATCCCCAAAAACTGAAAGTCATCGTCCAGAACTCTATAACCAACACTGTCTAAGATATCCAACAAGATCTAAAAAGCAATAAATATAAGAGTTCTATTGCCCGGAATAAGGACAATAACCCGTGGAAGATCTATTGCAGCCTGAGAAGTAGTGCTCACCCTTGGATCTGCAGTCTATCTCTCTACTCGAACTGAGATCGCGTCTCAGCCTGCGGAACATGATCTACACTCAACAAAAGAAGATCGCAGGGTAGTATTAGTATAACACACTATGTACTGGTAGGTATCATAGGCCAACTCAATAATATCACATTAGACTAGCAAAACATATAACAAGTAGAAAGACTTCAACACTTAACATATAAGCAGTCAACAGATAAATTCATTCAAGTCAATTCAACAACAGTCTAACCTTTACAATTCACTAGAATATCATCATAAGAAGGGAAGGGGAAACCACTCCCAACATTTATCTCGCACATCACTATGCTCATCAAACTTCACTTACTTTGCCTCTACCTATAGCATCGCCTTGATTTACTATAGAAGATAGTTCAATCATACAATAAGTAAAAGAGTGTGTACACACATGCTTTGAGTCTTATTTTTACCCACTAGCCATGACCTGCTGGGGACCCTCCATGTACCATACCGGCATGGTATCCGATCTGTAGCAGCTGCACTAACAACAATATCTGTATGTCTAGGCTCTCAAACCTATTTCTCAAGAATAAACTCAGTTCCCAAGACACTATTCATACTTAGCCATTTCACTCCACTTATGACTCCCTGATCATTCAGCCTATTTATACAAGCACAACAGGGAAAAACACATATAATTTAACTAGGTCGGAAGACCAATCACAAGTTATATAATTTCACTACAAATATGTAATAAGGTGAGTCTTAACTTCAATTTAACCATAACCTATCTCGGTTGAAGAATAATACCCGCAAGCTAAGTCACCACAGTCTTTCCTTTTCTCAACACCTCGGTGTGCTCAAGTTTTATAAACAATGATAGCATAAGAGTAATTAATAATCTACTCTTCATTTTAGTCCTTGAGAGTCTAACCCATCAACTTCACCTAATAAACGAGGTCTCTAGCATTCCCCAAAGATTAATTAACAACTAATTAGACCCATTACATTCAAAGGAATCAATAATCAAAGGTTTCTAATCAAGTACATACCCTTTTCAGCTATTTTTATGCCTAAAAGTTTCACCTTTATGGAACCAAGGTTCCCCATTAACTTTAAACAAGTTAAATATAATCAATTTCTTGCTACGAGATTAAAATATACATTCTAGGATCAATTATAGGTGATTTTACACCTACTTATAGGGTTCTTCCCCAAGTTCATGCTTTTAGGGCTTTATTGCAAGAAATCCACCATTAATCCTTCCCTCAAGGTCTAAGGAAGATTAATAATTATTAAACAAAAAATTCTACAAATTACTTACCTCAAAAGATAGAGTTTCCCCAAGTTTTCTTGGAAATCCCACTTCTTGGAGCTCTAAAACAAAATAGAATAATGAGAGGAATGACTCAGAAAATTACAGGTCGCATAGGTATACTGTCCCATCTTTTTGTCACGACAGATGCTTTCTTCGTCGTGATGGGTTATCGCGATGAGGACCATTTATCATCATGTACCATCGCGATAAGGCATCCTCTTGGTGGCAAAGGGAAATTTCCAGAACACTGCTATCTCACTCCCAGACCCTCATTTTGCAATATACAATATTTTATAGACACGATAAATTATTCCCAACGCGACAACTATCATATTCAGAGTTCTAGGACTCTGATTCTTGTCGTGAAACTTCCTACGGAACCCTATGGAAATTGGCTATTAAAAAAAGACACCATATGACCACTCAACATCATAAAAAATATGAATCACCTCTAAGGCACAAAATACTATATTTTTATCTAAGCGCACTCTAGCCTGAGATTTTCAATTCTTGCCTTAGAGACTTTTTTAGACAGGTACTTATGCCTTACTTCAGTGTAATAATGGAACATGTCATTATATTAGATACTAATTAAATAATTTTTTGTCCCCGAATAACAATCAAGAAGAAAATAGGGGAAGAATGAAGGTTACCTGAATCAGTGAACAAATGAGGATACTTGTCCCGCATGCCTGCCCCAGTCTTCTAAGTGGCCTCAAAAACAGGACGGTTCTTCCACTGGACCTTCATAAATAGAATTTTCTTGGTTCTCAACTTTCAAACCTTTCAACCAAGAATAGCAACGACCTCTTCTTCGTAAGAAAGGTTCTCATCCAATAGGACTGAATCCCAATGAAGAATATAATTACCATCCCCATAGTACTTCTTAAGCATCGAAACATGGAATACGGGATGAACGCCCCACAATCTAGGTGGCAAAGCCAACCTATAAGCTACTAGCCCCATTTTCTGAAGAATTTCAAAGGGCCCAATGTACCTCAGATTTAACTTACCAGGCTTTTGAAATTGCATCACACCCTTCATGGGTGAAACTTTGAGCAATGCTTGCTCACCTTCCATAAAGTGCATATCTCTAACTTTTCTGTCTGCACATTCCTTCTCCTGGCTTTGAGTTGCCATAAGCTTTCCTGGGATGAACTTCACCTTTTCCATGAAGTCTCTTACTAAGTCTATGCCCTAAGGTTTTGCTTCAAACGAGTCAAACCAACCAATGAGAGATCTATATCTCCTCCCATAAAAAGCTTCGGATGGGGCCATATCTATGCTTGAGTGACAACTGTTGTTATATGCAAACTCAGCCAATGCTAGATATTGATCCTAATGACCTCCAAAGTTTATCACACATGCTCGAAGTATGTCCTCTAATACCTGAATGGTGTGCTCAGATTGTCCGTCAGTCTGTGGGTGGAAAGTTGTACTCAGGTCCAATCTTGTTTCCAACTCTTCGTGCAACTTCTGCCAGAAATTAGAAGTGAATTGGGTGCCCCTTTCAGAAATGATAGAGATAGGCACCCCATGCAATCAGACAATCTCATTCAGATAGATCTTGGCCAACTTGGTCGCATTATAAGTTACTTGCACCGAGATGAAGTGTTCAGACTTCGTCAATCTGTTAACAATGACCCATATCGAATCATACCTTCCCAAAGTCTTGGAAAGTCCAACTACGAAATCCATGGCTATCCTCTCCCACTTCCATTCCAAAATAGGCATTCTCTGAAGTGTACCACCAGGCTTCTGATATGCATATTTCACCTGCTGATAGTTTTAACATTTAGCCATAAAGTCTACTATATATTTCATTCCTCTCAACCAATAGTGTTGCTTCAAGTCTCGGTATATCTTGGTCACACCAGGATGTATGGAGTACTTAGAACTGTGAGCCTTTGCTAAAATGGTGGGAATCATTTCCTCAATACGGGGCACACAAACTCACCCCTTAATATGTAAGACATATTTTTCATCAATGATGGCCTCCTTGGCCTCACCTCACAACACCTTGTCACGAATTCTGCTCAATTCCACATCATCAAATTTCTTACCTTTTATCTGGTCAAGAAAAGACACACTAGTAAGCCACCCCTTTCAGAAATTTCAAATTGCATAAAGTTGTTAGACAGGGTATGAACGTCTCTATCCAACGATCATCTAGCAACGCTCAGGTAGGCCAAGCTACCCATACTCTCAGTCTTCCTGCTCAGTGCATCATCCACCACATTAGCTTTACCCAGATAATACAATATGGTGATGTCATAATCCTTAAGTTACTCCATCCAACTCCACCTCCTCAAGTTCAAATCTTTCTGAGTAAAAACATGTTGCAAACTACGGTGGTCTAGGAACACTTCACATCCGACCCCGTACAAATAGTGCCTCCAAATCTTGAGGACAAACACCACTGCAGCCAACTCTAAGTCGTGCATAAGGTAGTTTTTCTCATGAACCTTGAGTTGACTTGAAGCATAAGAAAGTTTTGTTCATGCATCAACACAACACCTAAACCAGATTGTGAGGCATCAAAATAAACAATAAAGTTTTTACCTTCAACCAGCAAGGCTAGGATAAGAGTTGTGGTTAACAAAGTCTTTAGTTTATGGAAACTCTTCTCACACTCTTCTGACCAAACAAATGGCACATCCTTCTGAGTCAAGTGAGTTAGCTGAGTAGCAATGGATGCAAAATCTTTAACAAACCGATAATATTAGCTAGCCAATCCCATAAAACTATGGACTTCCATAACAAAAGTGGGTCTAGCCCAATTTTTAATCACTTTTATTTTTTATGGGTCTATCATCACCCCTTCCTTCGAAATCACCTACCCCAAGAAGGACACAGAAGATAACCCAAACTGACACTTCAAAATTTTTGCATACAATTCCTTTTCTTTCAATAGTACCAACACAATTCTAAAATGGATCTCATGCTCCTCATCACTTTTAGAATATACCAAGATATCATTGATGAAGACTAAGATAAACGAATCAAAATAGGGCTTGAATATTTCATTCATCAAACCCATGAACACAACTGGGGTACTAGTCAGCTCGAATGACATCACAAGAAACTTATAGTGTCCATACCGAGTCCAAAATGTGGTCTTAGGAATGTCAGAAGGCTGGATTTTCAATAGATGATACCCATATCTCAAATCAATCTTAGAGAATATAGAATCTCCCTGTAGCTGGTCAAATAGATCATCAATGCGAGGAGAGGGTACTGGTTACAGATAGTAACCTTATTCAGTTGTATATAGTCTAACCACATGCGCAAACTACCATCCTTTTCTTAACAAATAGGACTGGAGAACCCTACGGGGAGGCACTCAGACGGATAAAACCCTTACCTAACAACTCTTACAGTTGAGCTTTAAGCTTTCTCAATTCAGCTGGTCCCATCATATATGGAGGAATAGAGATATGATGTGTTTTTGGCTCTAAGTCAAAGCAGATGTCGATGTCTTGGTCAGGTGGCATGCCATGCATGTCTGTAGGAAACATCTCCTGGAATTCGCACACTATAGGAACTGACTCAATAGCTGGGACCTCTGAACTAGTGTCCCAAAGGTAAGCTAGGAAGGCTAAACATCCCCTCCCTATCAGATTATGAGCATGAAGGAATGACACAAACTTTATTGGAGTAGGGCTATAGTTGCCTTCCAACTCTAACTTATCCAACCTAGGCACAAACATAGTCACTGTCTTGGCATGACATTCCAGAATGGCATGGTGGAGAGACAATCAACTCATCCCCAAGATGATGTCAAAGTCTACCATATCAAGAATTACCAAATCCACTAAGGTCACCCTCACTATAAATACAACAGGGCAAGCTCGGAAGACCCTATACACAACTATAAAATCTCCCACTGGAGTAGACACAGTAATAAAAAAATCAAGGGACTAAAATATCATATCAAAACTCTCAGCAAATCCAGCAGACACATAAGAAAAAGTAGACCCAGGGTCAAACAAAACTAAAGCCATGCGGTCATAGACAAGGATAGTACCTTTGATCACCGCGTATGAAGCCTCTGCCTCTAGTCTACCTAGGAAAGCATATAAGTGATTCTTATCCCCGGTTTGCGCACCGCTCCTGTTAGGCTGATTACCTCATCTACCGCCACCCCAGTTGGGCTGAGTGTTATCTCTACCTGATGCATGACCACCCCACCTGCCCTGCGGATGATCTCTATCAGAACCATTACCTCTACTAGCTGGAACTAGAGCTTTAGGAGCTTGATGCTGAGCTACCTGTCGAAGCCAAGGATAATTCTTCCTTAGGTGACCAACCTCATCACACTCAAAGCATGCAAGGTCAAAACTAGGTCATTGTGCTGGGTTTGATTGAGCAATATACCAACCAAAGTCTGATGCAGGTTGACTGGTCCCTAATGGACCCCCAACAAAAAATAGTGCAGATGAGCGAATAGGGCGCACAGGGTGTCCCCGCGAACCTTGACCTTTCAAAAACTATCCACTGTAACTAACCCCAGAACAGAGTCTCTTCGAAGCCATTCTCTCCTGACTCTCTTGTTTTACCCCCTTAACATTCTCTACAAACTCAACAACTTCCTAAAATAACTTACCCAAAGATGCCACTTGGAAAGAAGAGATCTGCAACCCTGTATTCAAACCCTTCACAAAATGGCAAATTCGTTCTTCCTCTGTCTTAATAAGATGAGAAGAGTAATGGTCCAAGGCATGGAAGCGAGTCTCATAGGCATCACAAAAGAATTACCTTGCTTAATATTCATGAACTCATCTTTCCTTCTATCCCTCAAGGTTGGGGAAACATACCTCTCCAAAAAGACTTGGTAGAAATTATTTCAAGTCACAGGGAGTGCTCCAGTAGGCATGCACTCCACGAATGGCCTCTACCACATCTTGGCATCTCTTTGAAACTCAAATGACACGAAGTCCAGACCATGCCTCTCAATATTTCCCATCCTATGTAGCTGCTTGTGACAGTCTATGATGAAGTCATAGGCATCCTCAAATTCCAACTGATAAAATATTGAAGGCCTCGTCTTCACAAACTTGTATAAGAGTTCATGCTCACCACCAGTCATCACAGGGCCTATCACTGGTCTAGGAAATATACTTGTCTTAGAAGCTGCATCTAATTGCGGAGCCATAACTGCAGAATACTGGGTCACCAGATGATGGACAACAGGGACCGCAGGAGTAACCCCATCCCTTGCCACACCACTAAAGAAGTTTAGAACCTGCTGGATTACCTCATATGAAAATAGAACTTGCGCTACCCCTCCCTGAACCGGGTGCGCACCTGTTCCCTGGACTGGTTCTGCTGCCTCATTGTCACGACCCAATTATCGGGTTGTGTGGGCACCTACTCTAAGCACCTAGATAGGAGAACCCTTACTATCCCATTTAAAATGGACCTGCAGAAATAAATAAGAAAAATCAAAATTGTCTGTAATACTTAGAAACAGTTACAAAAACTTTGAGTACTGGGATCTGTGTCTTACTTTTACTTTGTATTTTTTTACCAGACCACATATAATTATGTCACAGCTTGCAAGCCACCTGGACCTCCCAAGGATCCCTAGGAAATCGTCTATGGAATTTAACATGCAACCCCAGTTTACTCAAGAAACCACTTGAACATTTAAACATACCAGCCCGACCACTCAAGGGCCAATATATATGCCAAGTAACAATAAAACCCGGCCATATCAGGAAACCAATATGTAAAGAAGATCAATAACAGATAAACCCAGTTCACTCAAGGAACCAACATGTAAAGAATATCAATAACAGATAACCCCGGTTCACTCAAGGAACTAACATATAAAAAACATTAATATAATAAAAGGATAAGCACGGGTCACTCAAGGAACCAACATGTAATGAATACTAATAACAGATAAGCCCGGTTCATTCAAGGAACCAACATATAATAAATATCAATAACATATAAGCCCAGTTCACTCAAGAAACCAACATGTAATGAATAACAAGTAAACTCGTACTAGGCATCATACCCTAGCCAACCATGAATGAACCTGTACCAGGTATGGTACCCGAGCCAACTAATAAGTGATACTGTACTAGGCATGGTACCTGAGTCAACCAATGATCTATACTAGGCGTGGTACCCAAGCCAATCAAATAATCACAGATATCACAACAATCACAATCACAATGAATACATACCACACTTGTAAAAACTAACATGCATTTAAAATAGTTCATTGCATGTAAGTGGCAGTTAAGACGTCTTTAACACTTACTCTTTTTTCTCGAAACACACATGGTGCAAGAATACCAAAGAAACAGTTATAATGCACACATCACAAAATTGGATTCATTATTGTAACCTTGATGACCTGTCCGAAGACCAACCCACCGGCCTATTCAATTAAGCACATGAATTTATTTACCTCGAATCCTAGACCTCTTTAGGAGTATACACACATTCACAGGGAATTCACCCTCCCTAATACGATGAATTCTGGACCTTCTCTGTTCATCCCTTTTCCCTCATTTACTACCCGGGGAACATTCGCTAAAACCTGGCAACCCCTTACACCTTAATCATTACCGATAACATGAAACCACCCCAAAATCTGATTCCCAAGGATTAACCACCAAGAAAAAACAACCCACTATCAGTTCTAGGGTCAACATTACCTACCATAATAATTTCCCACCCTAAATAATAATTATTATATATTTCAGCTATCCAGACTCCATGTCCGAAGGCCTAAATATGAAATCTCCCATCAGTCTACAAGATATTATGAAATTAAAAGCAGGTCTATACTACTCAGTTAAACCTAGCCTACTTGGATGCCAAGAATCTGCTGCAGAGGTCTGAACATAAACTTCTGGCTTCATGGAGGCAAATCCTGAAGGAAGGTGGGATTGGAATCCATGGGTTTTACCCCATTCGAGCAGAAATCCTTCCTTTCATTGCCCTCAAGCTTTGGAGTGGCCTAGGAGGATTTTTTGGAGCGACCCTTGTCTGCTTACAATTGAAGAGGAGAGAATGAAATTATAAAACCCGTTTCTAGGATACTGGTCCTGTCATCCCGCTGTTGTGGCCTACCAGCTGCTATAGCGATGCTGTTATAGCGAGATAATTCCTGCTATAGCGGGATAATGTCAGTCCGACTCAAAATTTTAATTTCCAAAATCTTTCTTTTGGTTGCGTCATCCTATACTATATTAAGATGGCATATTTGAAAGTTCTCAAACCCATACCCATATTGAGGTGCCCTTTATTAACGACTGAACAAATTATTACAACAGATACTAATCTACCAATCATTCATCCCTGAATGATCTCTAAGGTAGAAGTAAAAGAATGAGCCAGCCCCTTGAACCTGAACGCTCTAACATGATAGCGTAAATATAGCTTATGTGAACCACCGAAACTTTCAATTCTCTCGGTGTACCCAAACTCAACCGAAATTTAATTCGATCCCGCTTTATCAAGGAATTCCTTTCTTCGAGCTGCATGAGACCAATTAGAGTACCCCTCCCCAAGTGCCTAAGAAATATGAGGCCTCGTCAAAATACCAGAGCAAAGGAAATTCAAACATAACGGATCAAAAATAATTTCCATGCCATGAGGAACTGAAACCCGTTGTGGAGACTCATTCCTGCTATAACGGCCTTGCTAAAGCGGGAAAATTCCCGCTATAGAGACACCGCGATAGTGGCCTACCTACTGCTATAGAGACATAGGCGAGGCAGTAACTCCATACAGTCTCCGTTTTAGTAAATTGTACAACACAAAACCCAGATTTTGACATTCCAGACTAACCCCTTTATGTTAAATGGTATATCTCGAGTTCTACTAACCCGAACTCCATTTCAAAAGTTTCTACAGGATACTATGTCCTTCGCCTATCATGATATCACCCTACTCCTATCAAACACTACACTGTGAGACACCAAGTATCTCTAAACCACACAACACCAAAATTCCATTGGAACCCATCTTAGCCTGAGATTTTTGTCAACTCTCATCCTAGGGAGAATTCTACCCGGGCACTTACACCCTAACTAATGTTATAATGAGCACAACCCCACCACTAAATGAGCAGTAACACCACGTATTATCATGATCAACAAGAGGGATATCAATGTTAAAGTATACATTTAATACCACTAGGGATCATTAATAATAAACATGCCAATAATCATCCTCATAATATATGTCTATGAGCAATGTTTAACACTAATAAACTAATTACGGGTTATTGTGCCAAGTTCTACATGGGTGACTATTCCCACCAATGGCAATCATAATTTTACCAATACAGGGAAACTTAGTCCCACTATAATCTCACGGTTTCCTTATTAACTACACATTATATAACACCTCGGAATTCGAATCAGCTGTTAAGCTAAGAGTCTTTGAATTTTTTTTAACTTTCCAGGAATTTTGAGTCCAAACCACGGGCCGTGGTTTGAACCACGAGCCATGGAATGGAGTCATAGTTTGCCTTCTACAATTCAGACTCTAGTCTGAAGACTACGAGTGGGTTTTGCGGATCATGAATTATTCTACGGATCATAAGGACCACTTGTGGAACTGAAGTCTGAGGTATGCCTTGTCCCCAGGAACCACGAGTGAACATTATGGACCGTAGTTTATTTTATGGGTCATACTGTTGACTCGTAGTTCCTCTTCTGCAGCTTAAATGTTGATGCAGGAATGACGACTACAGACCGTACTGTGAACTCATAGAAATCCTTCTGCAACTGATCATTTGGGTCAGGAACCACGAGTCGTGGTCCAGTCTATGACCCGTGGAATCCACCCGTAGAACCTGAAGCCAAACTTTTTACTTCTTGTCTCTAATTAAATCTCAGGGGTATTTTTGTAATTTTTCACTCTTTTAACTCATATACTAAGTCGTTTTAGGCCTATTTAGAAGGATTTTTATTCCCACTTGGCCTAAGTTCTCTCTCATTCTTTCTATCATGTTCCAAAAGAAGAAAATGAGTTCCATCTTCTCAAGCTTCAAGTTAGAGTTTCATCTCCAAGTCTCCATCCTCAAGTCCCAAGTTAAGAAAGCTTCAAGTTCAGGTATGTGGGTATTCAACAATGGGTTTCTTTAACCCTTGTGCCCAAAACCTCTAATTTTTATTTTGATTTCATGAACTTTCAAATTAGGGTTCTTCCCCAATTCTTATGAATTTTGCTATAAATTGTCTTCTCATGATTTTATTATGAAGTTAATACTAAATTGCATGATTTTGCATGGGTTTTTACATATGAACTCCTATTTTGAATTGAAGACTAATTATGGTAAATCTTACATGCATGGTTTGATTTAAGAAAATTGGAAAATTGATAACATGTATTCTCTTGAATTTTTCAAGCAAGTGCATGCCTAGCTCATGCGTTCTATGAAAATCTATGTTATTATGAAATTGAACTGACGCCATGCAAATTTATAAGTGATGAACTATTATGCAAGACAAGACACCTGATGTACCATTAATGCTCATGAATCATTTTCTAAAACCAAAGTTCGTGAGTAGTATGGAGATCCAGGGTATGAACATGTTTATGAACAAGTTTTGACATCTAGATATGTCATATGTATGTGAGACTCATGTTATATATATATATGTTTTAGGAGTAGTATTTAGCACCGAGTTGGACCGGGTGAGAGTTCCCTTAGTCCCAGAACTACGTTCCACCGTAGGTGCCCTCTGGCGCTTATGACAGGATCCTGGTATGACATGGTTCTAACTTTGGCTGGTTCGGATAACCTTTTTCAGTGTGGGTGCATGCCACTGGACTCCATATAGCTCAGCATGGTTTAATGTCGGTTAAGATAAACTCCCGCATGTTTATTTTCAAGCTAATAAGTTATATGATACTCTACTTTGAATCCTGACTTTATTTCACATTTTATGCCTTATATCTTGATATTTTCTTATGCTATCTCTCTACTTACACAAACTCATTTCAAGAATGTTTTAAGTATGTTTCATCATGATCATGCATATCTCTCATACTCAGTACATTCCATAGTACTGACGCATATTTTTTGTTGCATCCTCTTAATGATGTAGATTCAGTTGTTTCCCATCAGGATCATGGCTAGAAAAAGCTGGATATCCAGTCAGTATTGGTGAGTCCTCATGGTTCGAGGACCAGTTTCCATTTTAGTTATGTTGCCTATCGTTCCTTCAGATTTTTGAGTTAGTTGGGGTCTTGTCCCATCAACTCTATATGTTGGTTTAGAGGCTTTTTAGACATAGATAGTGTTCAAGTTTCCTCTTTGGATTATATTTCCTATTTGACTTGACTATACATGCTTATGTTTCCAAACTTTCTTATCATGCTTCCGCTCATTTAATTGATTTGCCTGAGACATGCTATGACCAAGGGTTAGCTTAGGGCACTTGTGGTCCCGAGTCCTATGTTACGTCTAAGGGGTAACCTCGGGGCGTGACAAACTTGGTATCAGAGCCAGGTTCAAGAGTCTTAGGGTGTCTGAAAGCCGCATCAAGTAGAGTCTCTTTCATGGGTGTGAAGCATGCCACACTTATGAGAGAGAGGCTATGAGATGTTTAGGAAGAAATTCACTTCTTCAATTTCACTATCGTGCAATAGAGTTTGACTCTATTTACCCTTCTCATTCATTCCTTACACATTTCAGATAATGTCTCTGCGAAGAAACCCCATGAGGGATGCTAATTTGACCACTCCAGATCATGAGGTTACGAATGCGGAATTTTATGAAGCCATCTATATGTTGGCTCAAGCCATGGCAGCTCAGTTGAATGAGAAGGAGAAACTAAAGAAGAGGAAGAGTGATAACGCCCAAATTACAACTCCAATTATGAAGCGTAAGCGGTCGTCGTCAAATATAGAACCCAACAGAGGTTGGGGTCGATCCCACAGGGAATAAAGTGCAAATTAAGTAGTTAGTGAATTAGATGACTAATAATCAATAGTTTTCGGTAAATGGGGGGGGGGGGGTTGTATGGATCAAATTTTGATTGTTTCAAATAACAAATTTCAAGTTTTAACGAGTAAAATTCAGTAAAAGAGATGAACTAGGGAAGTGTTCACCATGGCGTCGTAACAATTTTGACTCAAAGCTTAACCGGGTTCGTTCTATATGCATGCCACAATGTGATTGAATTCATGGTATCGTCTAAACGTTTCTCAACCAAATAGACGAATTTCCTTTTCAATTCTCTCGAACTTGAAAAGGTGAAATTTCTTATTTCAATCCTAAACATCAAGTAGATTAATCTAGTTACAACATTAATCATAAGACGAGAGTTGGTAGTCTCGAATCCTCGTAGTTAATCAAATTTCCCGATTTTAATCTCTTTGTTCAAGCAAATCAAACCTAGATATGTTCTAATGTTTGCAACCATTAGAAAACGTAAATAACGAATGATTAACAACGTGACAACATACAAATTGAACCCTACGCTACCCGGAATCTATATTGCTACTTTTTCCATGGCTCCCACAACCCTAGTTGTGGGAGATTAGCTACTCATGCTATTGAAGAGATAGAAGAAAATCATATTCATAATAAGAGAAGGATTCTTACAAATAGTATGAAATTTACTTCAATTATCCAAGAACAAGCAGCCAAAAATCCCAAGAGTAATCGAAGAAGAAGAATACTACGTTGGTGTCATATGATTCCTCTCAAAAACTCGTCCAAAACGTTCCTAGAAATATTGGGTAATGAATAATAAAATAACCCTAACACAGGGTATTTATAGTAGTCCAGGAAATAAAGTCCAAAAATAGAATTTTTGGAATCCCGCGTCGCGTTGACGGGTCGCCTGACGGACTGTCACGCATGTGACTGGCCGTCACTGCTAAACAGTGAGTTTCCAGAAAAATTCTCAGGTAAGTCGTCCACCAGGTGACGACTTACAACTTTATATGCGTTTTATGACAAATTTTCAGGTAAGTCGTCACCTTCTCGACGACTTACATGTATATAGGGTAAAAAATGCATTTGAGGAGTGCGTTTTATCTTGGTGGCTTGGGTGACGGTCCGTCAGGTCAGTGACGGGCCGTCAGATGGGCCGTCACTCCTAGGCAGTGCTTCGACGATTTGCTGTCTCGTCCTGGCGGCCTGGCTGACGGCCAGTCACAGGTGTGACGGTCAGTCATGCCAGCCGTCAAGCTTAACCAGTTGAGGTTTTTTGAACATTTTCTTCCGTTTCTATCTCTAGCTCCATTCCCTGCAAATATAACAATAAAACATCAAAAACCACAAAAGTTGCTTGAAAACTCGCGAGTATTCTTAGTTAAAGGCGTCAAATGTGCCGTAGAATTCCGGCACATCAACACCCTCAACTTAAAACGTTCGCTTGTCCTCAAGCAACATGAAAACAAAAACAAAATGACGACTCAACTAAGAATACCAACACATATCTCTAGCAAATCATGGCCACTCAATAGTTTATTAAATTTGAATCAAGCCCCCCGGTGGCACACAAATGTATGAAATGCTAACTTGCAAGGATCCAAACATGTCATTCCGATATGATAGAATATTCTACATACACACACAATAGCTATCCCAACAGTCAATAGATAATACAGAAATCTCGGTGCCCTCACCACAAAGAAGTCCCACACACAAGATTTGGGATTAGGTAAGGCGCTCACACTCACAAACGATTTCAAACAATGCACATGCGATGCCATAAGCTTGCCCTTGCTATTCTATTTTAGTTTTTCAGAAAGCCGCTCAAGTTCACTACAAGACTTGTTTTGGCTTGTAATGAGGCTTCGGGTACAGGTAGGATACGTTTGGGGAATAGTGACTAAACCCTCCTTGGAATCGCCGACCTACTATTTCCACTTAACTTTACTTCGTCCATCCTTATTCACCTTTTTATTCCCTTCTTTCTAGCTACAGGTGCGGCCTCTTTATTTTGAGAATTCTTTTTCATCTCTTTTTAGTTTCTTTTTCTTTCTTTTCTTAGGCACATACCCGAAATTTTCATTCTATCCACAACCAATCTTATCCATCCTATTTTTCTTATCATTTACCTCTATAGTAGCCACCCTCAACTTAGGCTAATTGCCTGAGTTGAGGTGCACGATGTCCAAGGAAGGACCAGGGCCAAAATAGGGATTCAAAGTTAAAAAGAAACAGTGACAGGTTATCGAAAGAATAGGGTCAATTATGGCTCAAACAGGGATCAAAGGGATTATTTGCATTTGGACGGTCTTATAGGCTAAGTGGACTGCACACAAAAAGGGTCTGTGATCCTTTCCTAAGCAACCAACTTCAAGCTTAACAAAATAGACCGGGCAAGTTCTAGATGCATGCACAGAGTAAGAGTTTATAACAATAAGCTCAAACACACTTGGCACCAAGAAACCATACCACTACCAACTATCAAAACATCAGCTCGGCTTAAGCATAATTATTACAATCACAACCACATAATGACATTCAAGGATCCAGAACAGTCAATCGTTTCAAACATAAGTACAAAATCAACTTTTTCAGAGGGGGCTCCTTTTAGTTCAACTTTCCAAAAAGCCATGCTTGCTATAGACATCACAACACAACCAAAATTTAAACGACAACCTAAACATGCCGGTTCTACTAGATAGCACACCGGAGGGAAAAGAAACACGACAACAAAAACCCTCAGTGGTGAAAGACTCACAGGTATCCCTACACCCTCAACTTAGACTCATGCATTGTCCTTAATGCGTACATGTGAAAGCTAAAACTGCGAGAGAAAGGAATACCTGTGCAGCCCATAGGACTCAGAGTCTGGCATGATGTTGGAGACCGCCAGGGTCTCCAAAGCAGGAGCAATCGCTGGAATAGGTGCAAGCGACATAATCCGATCGAACTCCAACTTTCTCTTTTATCGGCTCCTCAGCTAGTCGAGACAACTTCTTTACTCTTTCTAACTCTTTCTCTTTGCTGGTTCTCTTGTGGTGTTTTCTTTTCCTTGATTTGTTCTCACCGCCTTCCTCTATCGGTTTCTCTTCTTGCGATCCCAACATCATTCTCATAATAGCTAGGGTCTCAACAAAACCCTTCTCCTCAATATGCACATCCGTAGGGACTTCATCAATAACATTGATAACAGAGACCACCCTCATGTGTCTTGGTGGCTTCATCAATTTACACGTATCAAACTTGACCAATTCATTGTTTAATCTGAATGTCAGTTCGTTTCTTTCCATGTCGACCAACACTCTTGCAGTGGCTAACAATGGTCGTCCCAAGATTATGGGAACTTCAAAGTCTACTTCACAATCTAAGATTACAAAGTCAGCTGGGAATATAAACTTACCGACCTTTACCAGCACATCTGACAATATTCCCACCGGTCGCTTTATTGAACGGTCAGCCATTAACACCCTCATGGTAGTTGGTTTGGGAGCTCCCAAACCCAATTGTTTATAGACTTCTAGCGGCATCAAGTTGATGCTAGCACCAAGATCACATAAGGCTTTTTCAAAGTTGAATTTCCCAATAGTACAGGGAACAGTAAAAGCACCTGGATCTTCCTTCTTTTCCACTAACAATCTTGAAGAAATAGCACTGCAGTGGTGGAGGTTATCTTCTGGTTCAAAGCTCACTGACCTCTTCTTGGAAATGAAGTCCTTCATGAACTTGGCATAACCGGGCATTTGTTCAAGAGCGTCCACCAGTGGGATGTTCACTGATATCTGCTTGAGCATGGTCATGAAATTTAGGAACTTGCTATCTTTCACTTTCTTCTTCAACCGTTGTGGGAAAGGAGGCGGTGGCCGAGGCATCATAGTTGGAAGTTTTTCAACTTCCTTGCTTTTATTCGTGAGCCTTTGAGTAGAATCCTCCACCACATTTTTAGCCGCAACATCACCTTTCTGAGTCTGAATTACCGGATGTGATTCCGATAATATTTTACCGCTTTTTGTAGTGATCGCCATACAGCTCCCGTCATTCCTCGGGTTTTGAATGGTGTCACTCGGCAAGGTACCTGTCTTTCTTTGATTTAGAGACGCCGAGATTTGACTCACTTGCTGCTCTAATTTCTTGATCGAGGTGGAATGTGAATCCACTACCTGACTCATTGCTGATAATTCAGTCCTCATCTCCTTTACCCCGGAGTCAGTCGATTCTACCTTCAGCAGCATCTTAGCCATCATGTTCTCTAGTTTAGACGTCCCTGACTCATTGCTAGCTTTGTCACGATTCCCAGGTGGTATGTACAATCCGCCTCTATCGTCTTTGCTCCTCCAATCACCTTGTTCTCGACTCTTATTACCCGGCTTTTCATAGTAATTGTTCCGACCTTGGTTTCCTTGGCCATAAGCCTGGAAACCCCCCAAATAATTTGCCTCCTCATCCGATTCAAACTCTGCTGCTCTACCTTGGGAACCCACAACTTTCACTTTCTCAATACCTCCTGACAACAAATGCTTTGTCAGTAGGTCAATTTGCATTTTCAGATGGGCCATATCTTGGTCCCGCTCTTCCTCCTTCCTGCGCTGCTCTGCTGACATACCAACTGCATAAGTGCTAGCTACTACCTCTGTATCCCGTGTATGCCAGGCCTTGTTGGTTTTGGTGAGCCGGTCCAAAATAGTTGTGGCCTCAATAAAAGTGAGACCCATAAATGCTCCACCTGCTGCGTTATCCAATGTCGGCTTGGTAGCCGAATTCAGTGCCCTATAGAATGTTTGCATTAGGAAATTTTTGGTCAACTGATGGTTCGGACATTGTGTCAGCTTCTTCTTGAACCCAACCAAGTCTCATGTAAAGCTTCGTGAGGTTGTTGTCTGAAATTGCTAATTTCATCCCTCAACTGTATCATCCTAGAGGGAGGAAAGAACCTTTCTAGGAAAGCTCCTTTCAACTCTCCCCAGGTTGTGATAGAGTCGGGGGTTAGCTCTGTCAACCATAATGATGCCTCATCAGACAGAGACAACGGAAACAACCTGAGCCTGATCACTGTCTGACTTACTCCAGGCAATTCGAACGACTTGCAGATACCCACAAAATTCATCAGGTGTCGGTTTGGATCATCACCAGCAACACCATGGAACACTCCTCTCAAATTCAACAGCTGAATCATTGTGCTAGTAATGTTGAACTTGGCCCGGGGCGCTAGCGGAAGAAGAACAATGGCGCCCGTAGCACCAACTCCATCCAAGTCGATATCTTCATCATTCAAGTTATGCTGAGCCTGTTGAGCCTGCTTGTCTGCAGCGAGCCTTGCTACCTCCTGCTGTTGTACATTCATGGTTTGCCTTAGCGTTCTTGTGAGCTCGGGGTCGTAGGGTAATATTGGTTCACCCGAGCGTCGGGTACTTGGCATGCACAACTCTGTACCCTGTAACAAACAAAAACAACAAATAAAAGTAAAAGCAGGAAAGTATGACTAAGAGTCAATTAAACACACCAGACTTAATGAACAACCGTATTCCCCGGTAACGGCGCCAAAATTTAATAACGCCCAAATTACAACTCCAATTACGAAGCGTAAGCGGTCGTCGTCAAATATAGAACCCAACAGAGGTTGGGCTCGATCCCACAGGGAATAAGGTGCAAATTAAGTCGTTAGTGAATTAGATGACTAATAATCAATAGTTTCCGGTAAATGGGGGGGGGGGTTGTATGGATCAAATTTTGATTGTTTCAAATAACAAATTTCAAGTTTTAACGAGTAAAATTCAGTAGAAGAGATGAACTAGGGAAGTGTTCACCATGGCGTCGTAACAATATCGACTCAAAGCTTAATGGGGTTCGTTCTATATGCATGCCACGATGTGATTGAATTCATGGTATCGTCTAAATGTTTCTCAACCAAATAGACGAATTTCCTTTTCAATTCTCTCGAACTTGAAAAGGTGAAATTTCTTATTTCAATCCTAAACATCAAGTAGATTAATCTAGTTACAGCATTAATCATAAGACGAGAGTTGGTAGTCTCGAATCCTCGTAGTTAATCAAATTTCCCGGTTTTAATCTCTTTGTTCAAGCAAATCAAACCTAGGTATGTTCTAATGTTTGCAACCATTAGAAAACGTAAATAACGAATGATTAACAACGTGACAACATACAAATTGAACCCTACGCTACCCGGAATCTATATTGCTACTTTTGCCATGGCTCCACAACCCTAGTTGTGGGAGATTAGCTACTCATGCTATTGAAGAGATAGAAGAAAATCATATTCATAATAAGAGAAGGATTCCTACAAATAGTATGAAATTTACTTCAATTATCCAAGAAAAAGCAGCCAAAAATCCCAAGAGTAATCGAAGAAGAAGAATAATACGTTGGTGTCGTATGTTTCCTCTCAAAAACTCATCCAAAACGTTCCTAGAAATATTGGGTAATGAATAATAAAATAACCCTAACACAGGGTATTTATAGTAGTCCAGGAAATCAAGTCCAAAAATAGAATTTTCGGAATCCCACGTCGCGTTGACGGGTCGCCTGACGGACCGTCATGCATGTGACTGGCCGTCACTTGAGCCGTCACTGCTAAACAGTGAGTTTCCAGGAAAATTCTCAGGTAAGTCGTCCACCAGGTGACGACTTACAACTTTATATGCGTTTTATGACAATTTTTCAGGTAAGTCATCACCTGCTCGATGACTTACATGTATATAGGGTAAAAAATGCATTTGAGGAGTGCGTTTTATCTTGGTGGCTTGGGTGACGGTCCATCAGGTCAGTGACGGGCCATCAGATGGGCCGTCACTCCTAGGCAGTGCTTTGACGACTTGCTGTCTCGTCCTGGCGGCCTGGCTGACGACCAGTCACAGGTGTGACGGTCAGTCATGCCAGCCGTCAAGCTTAACCAGTTGAGGTTTTTTGAACATTTTCTTCTGTTTCTATCTCTAGCTCCATTCCCTGCAAATATAACAATAAAACATCAAAAACCACAAAAGTTACTTGAAAACTCGCGAGTATTCGTAGTTAAAGGCGTCAAATGTGCCGTAGAATCCCGTCACATCAAAGAGAAAGAACAAGAAGACCAGAACATGGAACTAATCGTCTTCTCAGCAGAGGTCATCCGGACCAACCCCATATTTAGTTAGAACACCTACACTCGATTCTCATTCTTGTCACTATAGGGCTCCGAAGACCTTGAGGTACCCTCGTTGTAGTAGATGCGGTAAGTTTCATCTAGGTGAGTGCCTTGCTGGAAAATAAGGGTGTTTTGGGTGTAGTCAGTTAGGTCATAGGATCAGGGATTTCCGCTCAGCTAAGCGGAACAACTGTGGTGTTCAGCTCCAAAACCGATTCCCTTCATTGCCTAGCCAGCCGGGTCAGAGTATTCCTCCAGAAGTTGAATCTGGTACGTCACTAGATTTTCTTCCTTTATGCATCCATAGTACTCGGACCCCTATTCTTGTTTGGTTGTGAGTTGTCTTAACCTGGAGCAAAGTGGAGATGGAAAGGTTGAGGCCTAGACTTTTAGGCGAAGGAAAATCTTAGACTATAGAAGGAAGTTGGTGTTCGTGCTAAATTCTAGAGTAGTGTATGCTTTGTTAGGGTAAAATGATCATAGTTCTTTTGAAAGGTTGGGGAGAGTTCTATAGACTTAGAAAGGTAGCATGAATCTAAGGGAGAGATAGTGGGATGTAGAATTGGTCAGATTTTTGGAGGCTCAGGTAGTGATGCTTTTGGGTGTTAGAACAGAGTCAAGAGGGGAGGCAGAAGCTTATTTCCATCCTAGTGTACTAAGTATACTTCTGCCATTATGATACCTTTTGCATGCCTTGTGTGTCAGCACCATGGTCCTATTTCAGATTTACACACTCCATTCAGATTCACGCTTATGTTTAGATTCTAGGATGACAAGTGATTGCTTCAGACAATGACTCTATTCTTATCCTGCAATTCTATAAATTCCAGCTTTATGCCCTGAGGGTTGGTGTCTATGTAAAATCATGTCTCTCAATATGCTCGGTTCTATTTGCTGAGTTCATTCTTCAGACATACCTTTATAGCTAATCAAATCATGTTACGTTATGTATATGCTCCGACCTGATTCTTGAAATGGTTTGCGCTTATGATTTCGTTGCTTTAAAGCCCTTGACCTTTGCCTTTAATGACGAGGGGTGGTGATCCCCACCATTCATGCCTTACATGCCCAGTGTGTGAAATACTCATGCCTATTGCGCTCGGTACCCTAAGCCTCACCTTGAGTGTCTTGATCACACTAAGTGTAAGTCTAGACCAATCAAAAATCCTTCTTTCATGATGCTCCTGCTCCCGCTCTTTTTTTCAATAATTCTGGTTGATATTGTTATAAGCGTTAGGGGAGAAGGCCTTGTAGTAGCCTAGCTGGGAGGTAGCAGATTCCTTTTCCTTGTTAGTGTACTTGTTCCACCTTGACTTCTAGGTGTGGGTGAATTATGAGGTAAGTATTATTCATGCAAATTAGTTAGATGAGGAAGTTTAGTATGTCCCTCTGTAGAAGTTCTTGAATTTGTGATTCCTAGTTATGATAGGGGAGAGGAGAGAAGTCTTAAATAGGGTAAGCTACGAAACCATAAGGTGACCATAATTATAAGCTTGAATATCGTGATGGGATACATGTGGATATTTGTTTTGCACAACTAGTGACCTTTTGGTTGGGAGCCCTAGGTTAGTTGGTTGTTGTGATAAGAGGGGATACTATCCTTAGAAGACGTTCTTGATGCAAGAGATCTGGTTGAAATAGGTTGAACATGGAGAATCGGGTAGTTAGGCTCAGACCTTAGTACCTTTATGTACGCTGTTGAGGTTGTTAGTTGCAAATGATAGGAGTGGTATTTAAAACAGAATAGTTTTCCCGTATATCTACTTCTCTTAGTTTGGTGTCCCTTTCGGTTAACTGCGATTTCTAGAGTATGTTTGTTCTTTATGAGTTTTAGCTGAGTTCCTACTCTTATCCCAGACCAATTATCATGTTGTATATCCAGTTCCTGTCCTATTGGTCGTTCTTACATTCTCATCATGTATACATGTCTTATTAAACCAGCTCAGTTTTTATTTCAATCGGAAGTCGGTTACCACGATAGTACTTCAGCTTTTACAATTCAGTTGAAAGAGCTACTTGGGAAACAGAATCATCCACGAAGGCCAAGTACCCTCATCCTTTTCCTTCCGATCTGGTTTCAACTTGAGGTAGTAGTTCCATCCTTAGTATGTACCTCCAATTCTATTCCAACAGTTTCTCTCATGGTCCTAGCATGCATTCATATTTTCCGAAGTTAGTTCTATCATGTTTTAAGTTGAAAAGCTCAATTTCATGTTTATCCTTCAGTTTCCCTGTTTGGTTGCTTGGTTGGGCTATTTTAAGCTGCTAGGATGCTTAAGTGTTGGATCGAAATTGGTCCGCTCACCTGAGAGTGTTGGGTGGGTGCCACTCACGGCGGTCTGGGTCGTGACAATTAACAACTAATTAGACCCATTACATTCAAAGGAATCAATAACAAAGGTTTCTAATCAAGTACATACCCTTTTTAGCCATTTTTATGCTTAATAGTTTCATCTCTATGGAACCCAAGGTTCCCCCATTAACTTTAAGCAAGTTAAATATAATCAATTTCATGTTAGGAGATCAAAACATGCATCCTAGGATCAATTCTAGGTGATTTTATACCTACCAATAGAGTTCTTCTCCAAGTTTATGCTTTTAGGACTTTATTGCAAGAAATCCACCATTAATCCTTCCTCCAAGGTCTAAGAAAGATTAATAATTATTAAACGAAGAGTTCTACGGATTACTTACCTCAAACGATGGAATTTTTCCTAGTTTTCTTGGAATACTCACTTCTTGAAGATCTAAAACAAAATAGATAATGAGAGAAATGACTCAGAAAATTGCAGGCCACACAAGTATACTGTCCCGTATTCTCATCGCGACAGACGCTTTCTTCATCGCGATGAGGACCATTCATCATGATAGACCATCACGATAAGGCGTCCTCTCACTGCGACAAAGGAAAATTTCTAGAATATTGCTATCTCGCTCCCAGACCCTCATTTCGCAACGCACAATAGTTCATAGACACCACGAATTATTCTCAATGCAGTAACTATCATATCCGGAGTTCTAAGACTCTGATTCTCGTCCTGAAACTTTCTGTTGAACCCTACGACAGTTAGCTATCCAAAAATAGACACCATACTACCACTCAACATCATACAAAATAAGAATCACCTCTAAGGCACAAAACACTATAATTTTATCTAAGCTCACTCTAGCCTGAGATTTTTAATTCTCTTCTTAGGGACTTTTCTATCCAGGTACTTATGCCTTGCTTCAACGTAATGATGGGACATGTCGTTACAATAAAAGATCGCTTCAAGGCCGACATTAGAGATAAGAAATTTACCATTGTAAAGAGCACATACTTTTGAGTAGAGGATACTATATAAACAATCTTCAAGGGGAAAGTGAAAACCACATTAGAGCTTCAATTAAACAACTTATAGGTACGTTCTTACTTACAAGTTAGATATATGACAATAAAAAGTCAAAACATGATTAAAAAATATGTTATAGAAGCAAATCATGTTTGTCAGCAACATTTTAAGAATATGAATATAACTAAAAGCTTAAATTTTTAGAAACAAATTTTATTATTATTGACAAGATATTTATATACATGCAAGACACGTGCTTATAAGTGATTAGCAATATAATATAAGAAAAAGTAAAGTGAAAAAATAAGAAACCAAAAACAAAAAAAACTTACAGAAATACAGTTAGCAAAACTATTTAAATTAAAAAAATACTTGTAAAAAGACACGTTATGAAGTAATTTGTCAAGCTCTAATTGACCACTTATCTTTTTGTAAGTAGTCGATTTCATTTCACTAAACCAAGCCAAACACCTAACCAAAAGTTTTTACTGATCTCTCAACAAATAGAAAATCAGAAACGACCACTCCTAATAGGTATCCAAATTCCGAAGTTAGTTAGAAAAATTTATTCCATTATACTTTCAGTCGTCTGCGATAAACTCCTCCATACTAGGTTTTATTTCTTTTTATTTTTTTGCACTTTGTATTTTTTTCTCACATATTTTTAGGGCTTTTTTTTATAGATGATTAGTTAATATCTATTTTTTTTAATGTACTCAAGTCATTAAATATTTTTGCCTCAAAAAATTATTCAACTTCACTTTAGCAACACTAAACGTTATTAGTAGGAAATAAAATAGACATTTTATGATAGTTAAGTAAAGTTGAGTAACTTTTTAATTACAAAAATAATTGTTCTAAGACGTACAATGATTTTTAGAAAAAGTTGAACAATTTTCTTTCGCAGAAAATAATCGAGTTGCGTGATTTTCATGTTACAAAAATAATTCAATAACTTTGACAAAATAAAAGTTAAGCCTTAAAATGATCACTGGTATACTATTGTGAATTGTATGTCTAGCCACTACGAAAAAGGTGGGCACTACTAGGGCAGGTTTGGGATTGTCTTAAACAATCGCTATGCAATCCTAATTTGGGGGATTGAGGTCCATGGAAGATGATGGAATGCCGGTGATTTTTTTTGTAGCTAGATACGCATCAAAGCTACAGTCGTCAATGTATCTATCGCAGAAACCTACTTTAAAATTGACCATTAGAGATAAGATATTTACCATTATAAATAGCAAACATTTTAAAGCAAAGGTACAATATAAATAGGCTTCAAGGGGGAAAATAATTTATAGAAGAAAATCATGTTTATCATGAACGTTCTAGAAATATGGATATAACTAAAAATTTAGTATTTTTAGATTCAAAAAAAATTGAGTTGAATAATTTTTTACATCACAAAAAAATCTAGTAACTTTGATAAAATAAAATCAAAGTTAAACCTTAAAATGATTGCTGGCATTCAATTGTGAACTAGAAGTCTAGCCACCACAGAAGAGGTGGGCGCTGTTAGGGTAGGTTTGAGATTGCCTTGCAGAGCTGCTATATAATCCTGATTTGAGGGATTGAGATTGATAGAAGATAATGATATACATACCATAGATACAGTCGTCGATGTATCTATCATGAAATCTCGCTTCAAGATCGATCTTTAGAGATAAGAGATTTATAATTGTGAATTGCAAACATTTTAAGTAAAGAATACTATATAAATGGGCTTCAACGAAAAAATGAAAATCACATTAGAGCTTCAATTAAAAAATATATAGATATGGACTTACTTACAAGTTAAATATAATGACAACAAAAAGTTAAAACATGATTAAAAAGTAAGTTATAAAAGCAAAAAATATTTGTTAGGAACATTCTAAGAATATCAATATAACTAAATGTTTAAATTTTTAGATATAAATTTTATTATAATTGACAAGATATTTTTATATATGTGCAAGACATGTGCTTATAAGTGATTAGCAATATAATATAAGAAAAAGTAAAGTGAAAAAAAATATGAAATCAAAAACAAAAAAACTTACAAAAATACAGTTAGCAGAAATATTTAAATTAAAAGAAAACTTGTAGAAAGATGTGTTAGGAAGGATTTGTCAAGCTCTAGTTGACCACTTATTTTTATGTAAGTAGTCGGTTTCATTTCACTAAACCAAGACAAACATCTAACTGAAAGTTTTCACTGATCTTTCAAAAAATATAAAATCAGAAACCACCCTGTAGGTATCTCAAGTAAGTTAGAAAAGATTGATTTCATTAAACTTTCAGCCTTCTTTGATAAACTCCTCCATGCTAGGTTTTGTTTCTTTTCATTTTTTTCACTTTGTATTTTTTTCACATATTTTTAGGGTTGTTATTATAGATGATTAGTTAATATTCATTTTAATGTATAAAAGTTACTAAATATTTTTGCCACAAAATATTATTCAACTTTACTTTATCAACACTAAACTTTATTAGTAGGAAACAAAATAGACATTTTATGATAGTTAGGTAAAGTTGAATAACTTTCTAATTACAAAAGAATTGTTCTAAAATGTGCAATAATTTTTAGAAAAAATTGAACAATTTTCTTTCGCAGAAAATAATCGAGTTGCATGATTCTCATGTCACAAAAATAATCTAGTAACTTTGACAAAAGAAAAGTTAAGCCTTAAAATAATCATTAGCATATTGTTGTGAATTGTATGTCTAGCGATCACGGAGAAGGTGAGCACTACAAAGGCAGGTTTGGGATTGTCTTGCACAACCGCTATATAATTTTAATCTGGGAGATTGAGGTTCATGAAAGATAGTGAGATGTCTGGTGATTTTTTTTGTAGCTAGATACACATCAAAACTACAGTCGTTGATGTATTCATCGCGGAAGTCCGCTTCAAGACCGACCGTTAGAAATAAAAGATTTACCATGGATAATAGCAAACATTTTAAGTAGAGGATACTATATAAATAGGCTTCAAGAGGAAAGTGAAAATAAAATTAGAGCTTCAGTTTAAAAATTTATAGGTACGTGCTTACTTACAAGTTAACTATAATGACAATAAAGGTTAATACATGACTAAGAAATAAGTTATGAAAGCAAATCATGTTTGTTTGGAACGTTCTAAGAATATGAATATAATTAAATATTTAAATATAAATTTTATTATAATTGACAAGATATTTATATATGTGCAAGACTCATGCTTATAAGTGATTAGCAATATAATATAAGAAAAAGTAAAGTGAAAAAAATAAGAAACCAAAACCAAAAAAACTTACAGAAATACAGTTAGCAGAACTGTTTAAATTTAAAAAAAGTACTTGTAGAAAGATATGATATAACTTATTTCTCAAGTTTTAATTGACTACTTATTTTTATGTAAGTAGTCGATTTTATTTCACTAAATCAAGTCAAACACCTACTGAAGGTTTTCACTGATCACTCATAAAATAGAAAATCAGAAACCACCACTCCCTATAGGTATCCCAGGTAAGTTAGAAAAAATTGATTCCATTATACTTTGAACCTTCTTCGGTGAACTCCTCTATGCTAGGTTCTGTTTCTTTTTATTTTTTGCACTTTGTATTTTTTTTCTCACATATTTTTAGGGTTATTTTTATAGATGATTAGTTATTATTCATTATTTTAATTGTCACGCCCCGAGGTTACCTCCTAGACGTAACATGGAACTTGGGACCACAAGTGCCCCAAGCTAACTCTTGGTCGTAGCATCCTCAAGCATAGCAAAAGGTAAGCGGAAGCATAATAGATAAAGTCGGAATAACATAAATGGAGAATCAAGTCAAATAGGAATACAAGATCCATACGAAGACTCAAATATTGTCTATGTCTGAAAAGCCTCTACTCATAACATAAAGAGTTGCAAGGACAAGACCCTAGCTAACTCGAAGTACGGAAATAAAAGCTAACACACGCTAAGAACATAACTAGTCCTCGACCTAAGAGGACTCACCGAAAGCTGACATATAGAGTGGCCTGGAAGCTCTAGCCACGTACCTGGGAAGGAACTCCTGAATCTGCATCATCAAAGAATACATCGCAAGATATGCATCAGTACTATAAGATGTACCAAGTATGTGAGCGATGCATGAACATGATAAACAGTTTAAAACATGCTGAGTATGATTTAACAATCGAAATCATACTTTAAAAGTAAAACTGGATGCAAATGACTCTATGAAACACTATAAGCTGAAAACATGATCATAAACAAGAGTCTGAAATTTGAATAAGAGTCAAGTACATTTTTAAAGCATAAACTGTTTCTGTGGGAGATTCTCTAACCGACATAGACCATGTGAGCTACATGGAATCCGACATTATTTAGGAGTTAAAAAGATGGATAATGACTAAAATACCCCTGAGACTTAATTAGGAAAAAACTGATTTAAAACTCGGTTTCAGATTCCATGGGTGGAGTCTACGACTCGCAGACCTAACCACGACTCATGGTTCTTTCTCCTGGAATTTGCCCAAGATTTTAGGCTGATGAAGGTTCCCTACGACTCAACAGGACGACTAGTGGAATCTTCCACGGGTCGTAGAACCAAGTTGTGGGAATAAGGGGACCTGACCACTCTCTGTCTGAGTTCCACAGGTTGGTTCTACGACCCGTGGAAACTTCCACGAATCGTGAACCTGACTCGTGGTTCTCAGACCTGAGGATGGTCTATAGGAATGAAATCACGAGTCACTTCCACGACTCGTGGAACCACCCACGGCTCGTGGACTTGACCCGTAATCCTTGGAAGTTCAAAAATCTCTGCAAGTCCTGAGTTTAAAAGTTGGATCGGTTTTCGGAGTGTTACAATATCTCCGTCTTGGGATCATTCATCCTAGAATGAAGACTAAGCAAGGAAAACTGAAGAGAAAACAGTCCAACCAACAACAAAACATGAAAATCAAGGAATAAACATGAAAACTGAACTTTTCAACTTAAAATATGGTTAAATCAACTTTGAAAACATGAATGCATGCTAGGATCATGAGAGTAACTGATGGAATAGGATCAGAGGAACATACTAAGGATGAAACTATTACCTCAAGCTGGAACAGAATCGAAAGGAAAGAGATGGGGATATTTGGCCTTCATGGCCTCTTCCGCTTCCCAAGTATCTCCTTCAACAAGCTGATTTCTCCAAAGAACTTTTACCGAAGAGACTTCTTTATTTCTCAACCTCCGAATCTGACGATCAAGGATCTCTACGGGAACCTCCTCATAGATGAGACTATCCTTCACACCCACATCCTCCAAAGAAACAATCAAGCTTGGATCACCAACACACTTCTTCAACAAGAAAACATGGAAAACGGGATGAACTGCTTCCAACTCTGATGGCAAATCCAATTCATAAGCAACCTTACCAACCTTCCTCAGAATCCGATAAGGACCTACAAAATGGGGACTAAGCTTCCCTTTCTTGCCAAATATCATCACACCCTTCGTGGGTGACACCTTTAGAAAAACCCAATCATCAACTTCAAATTCCAACTTCCTCCACCTCACATCCGCATAAGATTTATGTCGACTCTGAGCGGTCTTCAACCTTTCCCTAATAAGCTGAACCTTCTTTATAGTCTCCTGAACCGAATCTGGACCAATCAAGGCTGCCTCACCTACCTCAAACTAACCAATAGGAGACCTACATCTCCGGTCATAAAGTGCCTCATAGGGAGCCATCTAGATGCTAGTGTGAAAGCTGTTGTTGTAGGCAAACTCGATAAGAGGCAAGTGATCATCCCAATTTCCTTTGAAGTTAATCACACAAGCTCTCAACATATCCTCCAAAGTCTGAATAATACGCTCTGCCTGGCCTTCTGTCTGAGGGTGAAAAGTTGTGCTAAGCTTCACCTGGGTACGAAGACCTTTCTGAAACATTCTCAAAAACTGAGATGTAAACTGAGGACCTCTATCAGAAATGATGGACAAAGAAAAACCATGCAATCGAACTATCTCCCGGATGTAGAGTCTGGCATAATCGTCTGCTAAATCAGTAGTCTTAACAACCAAGAAGTGGGATGACTTGGTCATCCGATCGACAATCACCCAAATGGAATCATGTTGCCTTCGAGTACGAGGCAAACCAGTAATAAAATCCATATTGATTGCTTCCCATTTCCAAGTGGGAAGGTCAATATCTTGAATCATGCCACTCGGCCTTTGATGCTCCACCTTTACTTATTGATAGTTGGGACACTTAGCCACAAACCCGGCTATGTCCCTCTTCATACCATTCCACCAAAAGACTTCCCGTAGGTCACGGTACATCTTGGTGTTACCTAGATGAATGGAATATCTAGAACTGTGAGACTTATTCAGAATCTGCTATCTCAACCCATCTACATCTGGCACACATAAGAACCTTGATAACGAAGCACACCATCTCCCCTGGGAGAACACCTCAACCCTTTGCTGATGGACTGCACCCTTAAGCTGAAGTAAAATGGGATCACTGTCTTGTTTTGCCTTCATTTCTGCTACCAAGGATGATTCAGAACCATTCTGAACAATAACACCACTTTTCGTCGAGTCCATAAGGTGAACTCCCAACCGAGTTAGCCCATGGACATCTTTAACCAATTCCTTTTTCCCATCTTCAACAGAAGACACACTTCCCATGGACAGTCTACTCAAAGCATCCGCCACCACATTGGCCTTACCCGGATGGTAAAGCACACTCATATCATGATCCTTAAGAAACTCAAGTCATCTCCTTTGTTGCAAATTCAATTCCTTCTGAGTGAACACATACTGAAGACTCTTATGATCAATGAATACATCCACATGCACCCCATACAAGTAGTGTCTCCAAATCTTCAAAGCAAAGACCACGGCTGCCAACTCAAGGTCATGAGTGGGGTAGTTCTTCTCATGAGTCTTAAGTTGTCTAGAGGCATAAGTAATCACCTTACCATGTTGCATCAAAACACAACCCAAACCAATCCTAGAAGCATCACAATACACAACAAAATCATCTAGGCCCGCGGGTAGAGCTAACACTGGAGTTGTGGTCAATCTAGCCTTTAATTCCTAAAAGTTCTTCTCACACGAGATGGACCACTGAACTTTTACCTTTTTCTGAGTCAATCGGGTCAAAAGGGCAGCAATGGAAGAAAATCCTTCCACAAACTTCCTGTAGTAACCAGCCAAACCCAAAAAACTCCTAATATCAGACGGGAAAGTGGGTCTAGGCTAGCTCTTTACTGCCTCGATCTTTTGAGAATCAACCCGAATACCATCTTTAGTCACAATATGACCCAGAAAAGCAACAGATTGCATCCAAAACTCATACTTGCTAAACTTAGCAAATAATTGCCGGTCCTTAAGAGTTTGCAACACAACTCTCAAATGGTCCACATACTCCTCCTCACTCCGAGAGTAGATGAGGATATCATCAATGAAAACAATCACAAACATATCCAGGTACTGTTTGAACACCCGGTTCATCAAATCCATAAAGGCTGTAGGAGCATTCGTTAGACCAAAAGACATTACAATAAATTTATAATGACCATACCGAGTTTTGAAGGCTGTCTTCGCAATATCACACTCTCTAACACGAAGCTGATGATAACCGGATCTAAGGTCGATTTTGGAGTAAGAAACTAGCACCCTGAAGCTGATCGAACAAGTCATCAATCCTAGAAATGGGATATTTATTCTTGATTATGACCTTGTTCAACTGACGGTAGTCAATACATATTCTAAGAGAACCATCTTTCTTTCGAATAAATAAAACTAGGGCACCCCATGGAGAAATGCTAGGCCTGATGAAACTCTTATCAAGAAGATCCTTCAACTGATCCTTTAATTCCTTAAGTTCCACGGGAGCCATTCTATAAGGAGGAATAGAGATAGGATTCGTATCTGGGAGAAAATCTATCCTAAAGTCTATCTCCCGCTCGGGAGGGACTCCGAGCAAACCCTCGGGAAACACTTCTGGAAACTCGTTCACAATAGGAACAAACTAAAGGGATGGGGTTTCGAACTCCGTGTCTATAACCCGCACTATATGATAAACATACCCCTTTGAAATCATCTTCCTAGCCTTAAGATAAAATATGAAATGACCTTTCGAGGAAGGGGGACTACCTTGCCATTCTAAAACGGGTTCATTTGGAAACTTGGAACTGACAACCCGAGTATGACAATCAACAGAAGCATAACAAGCATGTAGCCAGTCCATACCAAGAATGACATCAAAATCAGTCATCTCCAACTCTACTAGATCCGCTGAAGTGACTCTATGAAGGACTGAGATAGGGAAATTTTGGTAGATTCTTTTGTCTAAGACTGACTCACCAACTGGAGTAGAAACACAAAAGGGTTCTAAAAGTAATTCAGGACATACTTTGAATTTGCATTCTATATAAGGGGTCACAAAAGATAAGGAGGCACCGGGGTCCAATAAGGCATACACATCGAAAGAGAAGACTCTCAATATACCAGTGAAAACATCTGAAGAACTCTCCTGATCCTGACGGGAGGACATAGCATAAAGACGATTCTGTCACTGACCACCAGAACTGGAAGCTACACCCTGCTGGGATGGTCTACCTCCTGAAGTTGCTGGGGTAGGCTGAGTCCTACCTCCCTGTCCCTTCCTAGTTGAAGGGCAATCCCTGATATGATGCCCAATCTGACCACACCCAAAACAACCCTCTCTACCAGCCAAACACTCACCGGGGTGATTCTTCCCACACTTGGTACAAACAGGGAAAGAAGGCCCCTTTGCACCACCACCTCTACTGGATTGATCATGGCAGGGACTGGAGGCCTGAGAAGGAGTACTGGCAGAAGAATGCATGGGCCTTGATTACCTCTTATGAAAGGAAGAGCGATGTCCTCCCCCAGACTTCTGATGGCTAAATCCCGAACCCTCAGATCTAGTTCTTTTGTTCTCCCTAGCCATCTCCCTTAGCTTATCACCCTCAATCTGATGGGCATGAGTCATGAGTCAGGAAATGTTCATATCACTCATCAACAAGGCATACCTACACTCTTTCTTCACCATATCATAAACCCCATATATAAACTTGCTCATTTGATCATGCGGGTCCGCTACCATGGAGGGAGCATATCTAGACAACTGAGTGAACTTCAGACTATACTCTTGAACCAACATTAACCCCTGTCTCAAGTTCACAAACTCTTCCACCTTCGCTTGCCTCAACTCCCGGGGAAAGAACCTATTAAGGAAGGCCCTCTCAAAACACTCTTAAGTCATGGGGACCGCGTCCTTCACCCTAGCCTCTTTCCATTGCATGAACCAAATATGAGCTACATCCTTGAGTTGATAGGATGCAAGCTCAACACAATTGACCCCAACAACTTGCATAACTTCAAAGATCTTCTTCAGTTCATCAATAAAGTTGAGAGGGTCTTCACTCACTTTCAAACCCCAAAATTTGGGTGGGTTCATTCGGATGAAGTCAGGAACTCGGGCTGCTACCCCACCTTGAGGGTGGACTAGGGCAGGAGCCTGCTGATTAGCCTGAGTGGCCAAAGTCTGGGCTAGCAAATGGATGGCATTTCTGAACTCCTCATTCGTGACATCGGGGATCGGAATGGGAGGAGCAGCATTCTGAGCGGCTCGGGGAGGCATAACACATCGATGAGGCATAATCTGAAACGTACAAGATAAGGATTAGAGGAACATTAGAGTTAAGTTCTATCGCACGATGTGATCATGAAAGAAGTGAAGTTTTCTAAGACACCTCATAGCTTCCCCCTCATATGTGTGGTGCGCTTCACATACATGAAAGAGACTCTACTTGATGCGGCTTTCAGACATCCTAGGACTCTTGAGCCTGAGGCTCTGATACCAAGTTTATCATGCCCCAAGGTTACCCCCTAGACGTAACACCGGACTTGGGACCACAAGTGCCCCAAGCTAACCCTTGGTCGTAGCATCCTTAAGCATAACAAAAGGTAAGAGGAAGCATAATAGATAAAGTCAAAATAACATAAATGGAGAATCAAGTCAAATAGGAATACAAGATCCATACGAAGACTCAAATACTGTGTATGTCTGGAAAGCCTCTACTCATAACATAAAGAGTTTCTAGGACAAGACCCTAGCTAACTCAAAGTACGGAAATAAAAGCTAACACACGCTAAGAACATAACTAGTCCTCGACCTAAGAGGACTGACCGACAGCTAACAGATAGAGTGGCCTGAAAGCTCTAGCCACGTGCCTGGGAAGGGACTCCTGAATCTGCATCATCAAAGGATGCATCGCAAGATATGCGTCAGTACTATAGGATGTACCGAGTATGTGAGCGATGCATGAACATGATAAACAGTTTAAAACATGTTGAGTATGCTTTAACAATCGAAATCATACTTTAAAAGTAAAACTGGATGCAAATGACTCTATGAAACACCATAAGCTGAAAACATGATCATAAACAAGAGTTTGAAATCTGAATAAGAGTCAAGTACATTTTAAAAACATAAACTGTTTCTGTGGGAGGTTCTCTAACTGATATAGACCATGTGAGCTACATGGAATCCGATGTATACTCCCCATCGAGAGGACTCAATATACCTTGCCAGGGTATAAAGGCATGACTGTGGCGTGATCACTAAAACTGATGCCCAATAAAGAGGACTTGTAAACCTACGGGGCACGTAGTTCTAGGACTAAGGGTACTCTCACCCGGTCCAACTCGGTGCTAAATACTACTCTTAAAACATACTTATAGCTCATATAATACTGGGGCATATCTGATGCCAAAACTGATCATAACTGGTGACATATCTGATGTCAAAACTGTTGAAAAGCAATAAGACATATCTGAATGCCATGCAATTCAAATCATACATCTAAAGACTTAGCATAACCATAATTCAAATCATGCATTTCCTTTCTAAATTCATACTTGAAGAATTTGGTTTGCAATTTCATAAAATACATAAGGTCATGATATCTAATCATGTCAAATTTCTCTTGAAAACATGCAATTCAATGGAATCATGCTAGAAATCAACTTTAGAGCTTGGGCTTTTAAAACCAATGAAGGAATCATAATCAAATCATAATTAAGCAATAAGAAACCATGAATTTAAGCATAGAAACTGATTTCATAAGTTTTCCCCCCAATTTAGATCAAAACCCTAATTTCACAAGCTCATGATTTAACATAAGAATTTGGAGTTTTGGTCAGAAGGGTGAAAGGAACCCATTGTTGAGTACCCACATACCTTGATTGAAGCTAACCCACTTGAATTGACGAGACTTAGGAGACTTGAACTTGGAGCTTGGAGAAGAACTTTTCCTTTTTGGGAGAAGAGTGAAGATTTGAGAAGGAACTTAGGCTAATGAGGGTAGAAACCCTTCTTGAAATAGTCAAAATGACATCATTTAGGAGATAAAAGAGTGGATAATGACTAAAATACCCCTGGGACTTAATTAGGAAAAAACTGATTTAAAACTCGATTTCAGGTTCCACGGGTGGAGTCTACGACTCGTAGAACTAACCACGACTTGTGGTTCCTTCTCGTGGAAACTGCCCAAGATTTCAGGTTGCTGAAGGTTCCCTATGACTCAATAGGACGACTCATGGAAGCTTCCATGGGTCGTAGAACCAAGTCGTGGGAATCAGGGGACCTGACCACTCTCTGTCTGAGTTTCACGGGTTGGTTCTACGATCCGTGGAAACTTCCACGAACCGTGAACCTGACTCACGGTTCTCAGACCGGAGGATGGTCTGCAGGACTGAAATCACGAGTCACTTCCACGACTCGTGAAACCACCCACGACTCGTAGACTTGACCCGTGATCCCTGGAAGTTCAAAAATCTCTGCAAGTCCTGAGTTTAAAAGATGGATCAGTTTTCGGGGTGTTACATTAATGTACTAAAGTTATTAAATATTTTTGTTACAAAAAATCATTCAATTTTAGTTTAGCAACACTAAGGGTGTGTTCGGTATGAAGGAAACATTTTTCAAAAAATATTTTCCTATTTTTTCATGTTTATTTTATTAAAATTTTTGAAAAATATTTTTTCTAGGAAAACAAGCTCTTTGAAATAAGGAAAATGGCTTCCTTAATAAAATTAGTTGAAAACAAGTGGTATTGTCTTCTCCCACTCTCACAACCACCCATCCCAACCTCCAATTTCACTCACCTCCACCCCCACCCCTACCCCCATAATTTTTTTAAGAAAAAACTTAATTTTTTTCACCCCACCCCCAACCCCCCACCACCCACACACACCCCTACATTCTTTTTACAAAAAAAATAATTTGTTTATCCAGCCCCAATGCCCACCCCCCACCCCCAATGCCCACCTCACCCCCCTACAACCCAACCACCACCCTACACTTCCTCTCAAGCCCGTCACCCTACCTCTATTCATTTTCATTATTTTATGTTAAATATATATAAATAATTTTATGATAATATTTTTTACTTACGTACCAAACACAAGAAAATAAGTAAAAAATTATTTGTTTTCCTAAAACATATTTTCTTATAAAATATTTTTTTCCGTACCGAACACACCCTAAACGTTATTAGTAGGAAACAAAATAGACATTTTATGATAGTTAGGCAAAATTGAATAACTTTCTAATTACAAAAGAATTGTTCTAAAACGTGCAGTGACTTTTAGACAAAGTTGAACAATTTTCTTTCGCAAAAAATAATTGAGTTGCGCTATTTTCATGTCACAAAAATAATTTAGTAACTTTGACAAAATAAAGTTAAACCTTAAAATGATCATTGGCATACTATTGTGAATTGTATGTCTAGCCACCACGGAGAAAGTGGGCACTGCTAGAGCAAATTTGGGATTGCCTTATACAACCGCAGTGCAATCCTTATTATAATTGGGGGATTGAGTACCGTAGAAGATGATGGATGTCTAGTGATTTTTGTTGTAGCGAGATACGCTTCAAAGCTACATTCGTTGATGTATTTATCACGGAACCCTGCTTTAAAATCGATCATTTGAGATGAGTAATTTACCATCGTAAATAGCAAACATGTTTTAATTAAGTAGAGGATACTATATAAATAGGTTGTAAGGGGAAAGTGAAAATCACATTACAGCTTTAATTAAAAAAAAACCTACAGGTGTGTTTTTATTTACAAGTTAAATATAATATAATAAAAAATTAAAACATGATTAAAAAATAAGTTAAAGAAGCAAATCATGTTTGTTAGGAGTTCTAAGAATATGGATATAACCACAAGTTTAGTATTTTTAAATAAAAATTTTATTATAATTATCAAGATATTTATATACGTACAAGACACGTGCTTAGTGTAAGCAATATAATAAAAGGCAAAATAAAGTGGAAAAAATATGAAATCAAAAATTAAGAAAATCAACCGACACATAGTTAGCAAAACTAATTAAATTATCTTCCTTTGTTGCAGCAAGATGATCAGTCCGAGAGTGCTGGAGAGAAGAAAAAGACTTTCTGCTCAATGTCCGCCTCGTCGGTGCTTTCGAGTAGAGGTAGGCTCTTGCTTAATGATTAATATTTAAAGCAGTTCGAGCTGTTCTCATTGCGAGACAAAATAGGCGGGTACAAGCGATTTGGTATCCGAGCTAGCCATAGGAAAACCTGCTACAACTAAAGCATAGGGCGGGCTCCGACCGAAAGTAACATTTTCCTTTCCTTGGGCAGTACCTCCCAACAAGATTGATCCATTTGGATCTTGGCCCATGAGGCTGGTTCTAGCTCCAAAGAACATATACATGGAGCTATGTCGATTTTGATTCCCGCTACCCGCTCTATATTTATTTATTCTAAATATTTTAATCTATTCATTAAATCAAATTTAGTTTATTAGTATCCTTTTAGCTTTAGTCGGTCGAGTAGCTTATTCGAACTCTTGAAGCATGGGAGCTTCTTAAGATGTGCATGAATAACTGCATGCACGACTTGTCGTCGAGACTCCTACCCCAAATTAAGGGATTTGACGACTTGTGCACTAAAGCCCAATCTAAGAAATTAAACTAGTCAATGCGCGCTTGCAAAGAGTGCATAACCGCATTGATAAGCTCACACTAACACATTAATTTGAGTGATTCAGTCGATATAGAGGTGCGCTTGAAGTGGGGGGTCATTATATTGTCGTTCAAACCGCTGTCAGAAGATGTGAAGAAAGAAAATCTGTAGAAAGGTATGTTACGAAGTATTTGTTAAGCCCTAATTGATCACTGATGGGTCTTTAGCATAGCATTTTAATATTAATATCATATAATATTATTATGCATTATGGATTTGAAATGTTGCATTTCTCATTTACACCATTTGGCATTTAGTGGCCATGATGAGACCAAAATATTGCTGCATTTTTCTATTGCCTTGAATGACATTTTTATGCCCTTTTACTCACTTGTGTTTAATGGTAGAATTTGACCTTTGGTTTTTTGATAACTCCCATAACCACTAAGTTATTGTTCATCCATTATTCTACCTATTTATTCCTTGTAACTTATATAACCTATATGTCATTTACCTACCCATTACTACCTCAATTTATTCTCCCTATTCAATACTAGGATGAATATCTCACCTATAAATAGAGGTAGTCTTGCATTTTTTCAAGCACAAGAAAATATAGAGTGTAAAAGAGTTAGTAAAAAAAAGAGTTTTATTAGTTGAAGTAAGGTGTTCTTGTGTTGGAGCTTTGGACTCAACTCTTGTCCAGAGTTTGTTGAGTTATACTTTGTGTGTGGGCTGTTGTATCCTGGAGGGGACAAGTCAAGAAGACTACTGCTGGACCGGTGAAAACATTTGCTGCAGTGGGCTTGAATCTCCTTAAAGAGAGCGAGATATCCGCGCCTCAGCCAAGAAGATAATTTATTTTCTTTGTAATTTTTTCAATTGTAATTGCTATTGTTATTGTAATTTTCACCAACAATTTTAAGGAGATTCAGTCATGGCTACAATTGAAAAATCCGCGGATGTCAAGATGGGAGATCTTAACAAGCCATTCCGGTTCAACGGTACCCATTTTAAGAGGTGGAAGGGTAAAGTACTTTTCTACTTAAGTCTTCTCAATGTTTCTTATGTGTTAACTGAGAAGAATTCAAATAAAGTAGATAACTCTTCCATGAATGATGAGGAACTTATTTCTCTTCAAGAGAAAGTTGAAAAGTACGATGGTGATTCCTACAAGTGTCGGTATTTTTTACTAAATTGTCTATCTGATAATTTTTATGATTATTATGATAGAACTTACTCTACTGCAAAGAAAATTTGGAAAGCATTGCAGAGTAAATATGATACCGAGGAAGCTGGAGCGAAAAAATATGCTGCTAGTAGATTTTTTCGTTTTCAAATGGTGGACAACAAATCAGTGGTAGACCAAGTTCAGGACTTTATAATGATTGTTGGAGAGCTCAGGTCCGAGGAGATCAAAATTGGAGATAACCTTATTGTTTGTGGCATAGTTGATAAACTTCCACCTTCTTGGAAGGAATTTCAAAAAACTATGCGCCACAAACAAAAGGAAACCTCTCTTAAGACATTGATAATGCGAATCCGCATGGAAGAAGAAGCAAGGGGTCAAGATGCACTTTTGCAAATAGAAGAAAACAACATCACAACGAAGGTAAATTTAATTACTTCAAATAATGCTACCCCGGATACTAACAAAAATACTACTTTGAAGCCTAAGAAGAATAAATTCAAGAAAAATATTGGTAGACCTCCCAAGAATAATAATGGTGGAAATAACCAAGTAAAAAATCAACATGTTCAAGATAAGGGACCATGCTTTGTCTGTGGCAAGAGTGGGCATATTGCTCGATTTTGCAAATTTTGAAAACGTGGGCCTACACCTCAGGCAAACGTTACCGAAGAACCATTTGTGGCGGTGATAACAGACATAAACATGGTGGAGAATGTTGATGGATGGTGGGCTGATTCTGGTGCAAACCGTCATGTCTGCTATGACAAAGATTGGTTTAAAACTTATACTCCTTTTGAAGAGCCCAAAACCATCATGCTTGGTGATTCTCATACCACTCAAATTCTTGGAAAGGGAGATGTCGAATTGTGTTTTACCTCTGGAAGGGTACTTACTTTAAAAGATGTACTTTATACCCCTTCCATGAGAAAAAATTTGATGTCTAGTTTTCTTCTTAATAAAGCAGGCTTCAAACAGATTATTGAGTCTGATCAATATGTAATTGTGAAAAAGGGTATTTTTGTGGGAAAGGGGTATGCATGTGATGGGATGTTCAAGTTGAATGTTGAAATGAATAAAACTTCTACGTTTACATGCTTTCTTCTACTAATTTTTGGCATGCTCGTTTGTGTCATATAAATGATCGTTATGTGGGAATCATGAGTAGTTTAGGATTAATCCCAGTGATTAAAAAGAATTTTGAAAAATGTGAGGCTTGTAGTAAAGCCAAAATCACTAAAAGGCCTCATTTTCAAGTTGAAAGAAAAACTGATTTATTAGAGTTAGTTCATATTGATATTTGTGAACTTGGAGGAATTTTAACTCGTGGAGGAAATAGATATTTTATAACTTTCATTGATGATTTTTCTAAGTATACATATGTTTACTTGATGAAAAATAAAAGTGATGCTTTTGAAAATTTTAAAGTTTTTCTCCATGAAGTTGAAAATCAGTTTGGTAGAAAAATAAAAAGAATTAGAAGTGATAGAGGCCGTGAATATGAGTCAAATGAGTTTAATTCTTTTGTTAGATCATTGGGAATAATTCATGAAACTACTCCTCCTTATTCTCCTTCATCTAACGGTGTAGCAGAAAGGAAAAATAGAACTTTAGTTGAATTGACTAATGCCATGCTTATTGAGTCAAATGCACCTTTAAATTTTTGGGGTGAAGCTATTTTGACTGCTTATTATGTGTTGAATCGTGTGCCTCATAAAAAGACTAAATTAACACCTTTTGAATTGTGGAAAGGTCATAAGCCAAATTTGAGATATCTTAGAGTTTGGATTTGTTTAGCTTTTGTAAGGCTAATGGATCCCAAAATTACTAAGTTGGGTAAAAAAGTTACTACTTGTGCTTTTCTTGGTTATGCTTCAAATAGTACAGCCTATAGATTTTTTAATCTTGAAGATAATATTATAATAGAATCAGGTGATGCTATTTTTCATGAAAATAAATTTCCCTTTGATTCTAAAAATAGTGGGGGTCAAAGGATTGAAGAAAATATTTTGTCACTACCTAGTTCTTCTACTTCTGTTGTGAAAAACAAAGAAAGTGATGATTTTGAATTAAGAAGAAGTAAAAGAGCTAGAATAGAAAAAGATTTTGGTCCTGATTTTCATATTTTTAATATTGAAAATGACCCTCTCACTTTAAAAGAAGCTTTATCTTCACATGATTCTATATTTTGAAAAGAGGCTATAAATGATGAAATGGAATCACTAATATCCAATAAAACTTGGAAGTTAGTTGATTTACCACCGGGTTGTAAAACTATTGGGTGTAAATGGATCTTAAGAAAAAAGTTAAAATCGGATGGATCTGTTGATAAATATAAGGCTAGACTAGTTGCAAAAGGTTTTAAGCAACTAGAAGGCCTAGAATTTTTTGATACTTTTTCTCCGGTAACTAGAATTACATCCATTAGACTTTTGATTGCTGTTACCTGCAATTTTTGATTTACAAATTCATCAAATGGATGTAAAAACTGCTTTTTTATATGGAGACCTTAATGAGGAAATTTACATGGAACAACCCGAGTGTTTTATTGAAGCAGGCCAAGAAAGCAAAGTTTGTAAACTTACTAAATCCCTATATGGCTTGAAACAGGCACCAAAGCAATGGCATGAAAAATTTGATTCCTGCATGATTGAAAATGGCTTTAAAACAAATGAGTGTGATAAGTGCATATATCATAAGTCTTGGAATAATTCACATGTTATTATTTGCCTATATGTTGATGATTTATTGATCTTTGGCTCTAACATGAATGTTATTGGAGAGACTAAAAATATTCTTAGAAGCCATTTTGATATGAAAGATCTTGGTGAGGCAAATATTATTCTAGGAATAAAAATTACTAGAACAAGTGATGGAATTTTCCTTGACCAGTCACATTATGTAGAAAAAGTTTTGAAAAAATATAATTTCCTTGATTGCAAGCATGTTGTAACTCCTTTTGATTCTAGTGTTCACTTGTTTCCTGTTCAAAGTGAAAATGATGTAATAAATCAAAAGGAATATGCTAGCATAATTGGAAGTTTGAGATATGTGACTGATTGCACTAGGCCTTATATTGCATATGCAGTAGGAGTACTTAGCAGGTTTACTAGCAAGCCTAGTAATGAACATTGGCATGCTATAACAAGAGTTATGAGATATTTAATTGGAACAAAAACTTGTGGTTTGTTCTATAAAAAATATCCTGCTGTACTTGAAGGCTTTTGTGATGCGGATTGGAATACCTTATCAGGTGATTCTTTATCTACTACTGGTTTTATATTTACTTTGGGAGGTGGTGCTATTTGTTGGAAATCAAAAAAGCAAACTATTATTGCTAACTCTACCATGGAGGCTGAACTAATTGCTTTAGCTTCAGCTAGTGAGGAAGCGAATTGGTTGAGAGATTTATTATTTCAAATTCCTTATTTTGAAAAACCAATTCCTCCTATTTTAATTCATTGTGATAGCACCGCTGCAATTGGTAGAGCTCAAAACCGTTATTATAATGGTAAATCCAGACCTATAAGGAGAAAACACAGTAATGTAAGATCATATTTGACAAATGGTACCATTAATATTGATTATGTCAAATCTGGTGATAATCTTGCAGATCCACTAACTAAGGCCTTAGCAAGAGAAAAGGTCTGGAGTACATCGAGGGGGATGGGATTGAAGCCAATAAATTCATAGTCATATATGAGGAAACCCAACCTGGGGACTAGAGATCCTATAACCAGGTTCAATGGGAAAAACGAATCATATGATGATTTTTTGTGAAATGCACTTTCTTTTTCCCTCCCTATGATGTGAGTGCATATTTACCTGTAATAGTTTGTGAAGGTTGAGTTCAAAAAACTCTTAATGAAATTTTGTAGCTCGTATGAGTAGGGTGTTAACTTACATGAGCACCCTCGACAGATTTCACCTATGTGAGTGTGGAAGTAGGCCGCTTCCTATGAGAATTGGCTTATTCTCAAAAGCACTCATGAAAACCGGGATAGCACAAGGCCGTAATGTGCTGGCTATAAAGCTCATGTTAACACCTTGATTATTATGTGTAAGCAGTGATATTTTATTTCCCTCAAGCAGTCATAATTCAAGTCTGAGACCACTACGACTCTGGAATAAAAATTACTGTTTTACTAAGTAAAGGTTCAATGCAGAGCATACCTTTATTATGCATAATAGTCTACCTTCAGCTGATATACTCTCTTATGTTAATATTAAAATGAGTGGGGGATTGATGGGTCTTTAGCATAGCATTTTAATATTAATATCATATAATATTATTATGCACTATGGATTTGAAATGTTGCATTTCTCATTTACACCATTTGGCATTTAGTGGCCATGATGAGACCAAAATATTGCTGCATTTTTCCATTGCCTTGAATGGCATTTTTATGCCCTTTTACTCACTTGTGTTTAATGGTAGAATTTGACCTTTGATTTTTTGATAACTCCCATAACCACTAAGTTATTGTTCATCCATTATTCTACCTATTTATTCCTTGTAACTTATATAACCTATATGTCATTTACCTACCCATTACTACCTCAATTTATTCTCCCTATTCAATACTAGGATGAATATTTCACCTATAAATAGAGGTAGTCTTGCATTTTTTCAAGCACAAGAAAATATAGAGTGTAAAAGAGTTAGTAAAAAAGAGAGTTTTATTAGTTGAAGTAAGGTGTTCTTGTGTTGGAGCTTTGGACTCAACTCTTGTCCAGAGTTTGTTGAGTTATACTTTGTGTGTGGGCTGTTGTATCCTGGAGGGGACAAGTCAGGAAGACTACTGCTGGACCGGTGAAAACATTTGCTGCAGTGGGCTTGAATCTCCTTAAAGAGAGCGAGATATCCGCGCCTCAGCCAAGAAGATAATTTATTTTCTTTGTAATTTTTTCAATTGTAATTGCTATTGTTATTGTAATTTTCACCAACAATCACTTATATTTATTTATATATATAAAAAAATAACCAATTTCATTTAATTAAATCAAATCAAACATCATAACATAAAATTTTCTCACACACAAAATGAAAAATAAGAAACCACCACTCCCTCCGAGTACCTCAAGTAAGTTTGAAAGGATTAGTTTCATTAAACATTCTATCTTCTCTCGGATGACGACTCCTTGCTAGGGTTTGTTTCTTTTCATTTTCTTCTTTTTCACTTTGTAATTTCTTTCTCACAATCTTTTGGGGTTGATTTTATAGATGATCAATTAAATTCATGTTATTATACTAAAGTCACTAAATTTTTTTGTCACAGAGAAATCATTCAACTTTATTTATGTATCACAAAAAAACTATTAGGAAGAAACAAAAGAGAAATTTTATAATATTTAGATAAAATTGAATAACTATATAATTACAAAAGATTTTTTTGGAAGGTGATGTGATTTTTAGAAAAATTTGAACTAGTTTATTTATTTACAGAAAATAATTGAGTTGACTGATTTTTGTATCATAAAAATAATTTAGTAACTTTGACAAAATAAAACTAAAGTTAAACCTTAAAATAATCGTTGACATTCGATTGTGAACTAGAAGTCTAGCCACCATGGAAGAGGTGGCCGCTGCTAGAGTAGGTTTGAGATTGCCCTGGAGAGTCGCTATGTAATCCTGATTTGAGGGATTGAAGTCGGTAAAAGACAATGGGATACACATCAGAGCTGCAGTCGCTAACGTACCCATCATGTAAGGCCGATTTTAAGGCCAACTGTTAAATATAAGAAATTTACCATTGTAAAGAGAAAACATTTTTTAGTAGAGGATACTATATAAATTGTCTTAAGGGAAAAGTGAAATCACATTAGAGCTTCAATTAAAAGATTTACAGAAACCTTCTTACTTACCAATTAAATATAATGACAATAAAAAGTCAAAATATGATTGAAAAATAAGTACACGTATGTAATTAAAAAATTTATTTTTTTAGATACAAATTTTATTATAATTGATAAGATATTTATATATGTGCAAGACATGTGTTTAGTGACTAGCAATATAATAAAAATCAAAATAAAGTGAAAAAATCAAGTCACTATTAGCAACAACAATTGAAAATAATGTGAACTGTATGTCTAGCCACCACTGAAAGTTCTCTTTCTCTAATAACTTTGATGAAATGAAATAAAATTGAGTGACCATAGATGAAATCAATACCGTTCTTTAGTTATTATGGCTTACATGAAATAAAATACTAACACAATTATTGTCAGTTAGGTCTTGTTCACACTAAAATCTAGCTCAAAGAGTGAAAGATTGTCCAAATCTTATAAGAAATCCAGGATTTCATTCATTCGCTAATGTGAGACATTCCATTCATCACCCCTTCAAGCCCAGATTCTAATATTCTTTATCCGATGTTTCACTGTTCGATTCGATGCATACATATTCATGGATCATAACTGTTCAATTTCCCAAGTTTATAAAATGCCCATAATTTCATTCATTCACTGATATGAAATAATTCCATTCATCAGCTATCATATTTAGTTTTTTTTCAGGAAGCCATTGAGATCTTCGACCCAACTTATATACAAGTAAGACAAGTTTGATGATTCATAATTTTAGACTCTTACACTGTCAAGACCCATAATTTGGACAAAAAGAACTCATAAATTTGACTTTGAATAAATATAAATAATACAGAAAAAGTGATTACAATAAATAGGGGTGTTTATGGATCAAATTTTTGGTTAAAATTAAAATTTAATTTATTTCTAATTTATTAAAATTAAATTAGACTAAATTTAAAATATTTATCAATTTGGTTGTTATTTGTAACGACCTGTTCTACCGTTAATGAAAATATTTGCGACCAAAGTAGGTGCCTCTCATTCGTAACAAGAGTTAGGACTAATCCTTTTGTATGAGAGTACATTTGGTATGTACTAAGGTCATACAATACTCGTAGCACAAAATTAAGTTGAAAGTTTCCTTACCGATTTAGTTTTGGGCTAAGTTCAAACTAGGGTCAACTTCAAACGTGCTTTACTCCTAGAATATAAGGATTTAGGGGTCCCAATAACCACCAAATTAAATATCTCTGAATCCTCTTTCCAACGCCACCAACCGTTCGTCAATCCACTTCCTGAGTAAAAAGTTATGACTGTTTTATTGAAGACTGTCCGTGCTGAAAAGTTGAGTCCACTGTAGCGGGATTTAGGTCTCTATAGCGGTACCGCTGTAGCGATTGGCAGTCCGCTATACGGAATGACGGAACCAGAAAGCCCAGAAATGGGTTTTATAATCCCATTCTCCCTTCTTTAGTCAAAAACAGTCGAGAGTTGCTCCAAAAACCCTCCTAGGCTGCTCCAAAGCTTGGGAGCCATGGGGAGGAGAGATTCTGGCTGAAAGGACACGAAACCATATATTTTGGGCTTGTCAATCGTCAGGGAACACCTTCACAGATTCAGAAAGTGCATTGTGCAGATGCTTGGCATCTAGTAGGCTAGGTTTTCTTCTTGAGTAGATTGACCCGCTTCCATTTTCGTATTCATTGTATAGATTGAAAGGGAGAATCCATGCCTAGATCTTCGGGCCGGAGTCTAGAGGAGAATTATTATTTTTGAATTGAATAAACTAGAATGGATTGAGTTGTGATAATGTGTTGTGACACTTCGGGTTGTTACGCTTAATTAGGTGTTGTATAATAATAAAATCTAGGGACTAGAATGTCGGAAAGATTCGGAGAACCGGAAGGGTTGGTAATTAAATGACTATGAAAGGAACGGAAGTTCCGGGAATTGAATTGGTATAAAAAGTAGAATATCGTAAATGATTGAATTACCAAGGTTAGGGGAGGTTTCTCCATGTTGTATTTCGGTCCTAGGAGGAGGGTCAGGAATGGGTGTATCTACTAGTATGTGTTAAGGGGTAAACTGGGGTTAGTCGTCGAACGGAGTTCAAGGTTGAGTTTATGTACCCAGAATGGGGGTAGGTGATGGTTATTGATTCTTGTATGCATTGTATGTTTGTGTACTTTTGTTTAAGTATTTGTACAAGTTGCATTGCTTAGAGAATGGTTTAGGAAAGTCTAAGGGTCCTGTTATTAGTCTTGTGAAATGAACTAGGTGTTATTGCTTGTTGGTTTACAAGTGTTGATTGTTCATTATTTGTGACTGTGGATTTATGTAACATTCGGTTGGCTCGGGTACCACGCCTGGTACGGGTATACTAACGGTTGTCTCGGATACTACGCCTGGTACGGAAATACTAACGATTGCCTCGGGTACCACGCTTGGTATGGGATACTAACTGGTTGGCTCGGGTACCATGCCTGGTACGGGTTTAATTTATTGTATTACTGCATTTTTAATAATGGCTCCCTGAGTGGACCAGGTTGTGTTTATGAATTATGATTGTGCATATGGTCCTTGAGAAGTAGGGTTATCATTGTATTGATTTCGTGAGTTTGGTCTTGGTGTAGACCGGGTTGCATGTTAACACTTAGGTGTTGTTCAGAGGGGATCCTAGGGTGGGTCCGGGCTATATAAAAAGGGTAAAGGTCAAGTTTATTATATGTTGTACTGCTTTACTCAGTGCGGGTGTACTATTTATTCTTTACATGTTGGGTTCCTGAGAGGGCCGAAAATATTATTATTTGGTGCATAGTTGGTCCTTGAAGGGCCGAGTTAGTGTGCTTAAGTGACAAGGTGGTTTTTCTGTGAACCGGGGTCGCATGTTATTGGCATAGATGATGTCCTAGGGATCCTTATTTGGTCTGGGTTATGTAAAAGGATATATGTTTTTGTCACTAAGAATTGTCAAGGTCGGTTAGACTTGTTGTGTGCGGTTGATAAGCTAAGGAGGAGACTTGTCATCTGGTTATGATGTTGGTTGTTGTTACTTGTTGAGTATGGCCCTGGGGGTCGTTGGGGGCAGTTTTGTACTAGTAGGTGGCGGTATGACGGGTGTGGTTTACATCACCAAGTAGTGGGGTTTACTCTGGGTTGTTAAGTCATAGCGGTTGACTTGGGTAAGAAAATGGTAGTCCGGGTATGTGCATAGATGTTGGCAATGGTAAGTGTGACTTTGGAAGTCTAGGTGATAAATGTGACTTGGGAAGTCTAATGGTAAGTGTGACTTGAGAAGTCTAGGTGATAAATGTGACTTGGGAAGTCTAAGGGTTAGTGTGACTTGAGAAGTCTAGGTGATAAATGTAACTTAGGAAGTCTAAGGTTTAATGTGACTTGGGAAGTCTAGGTGTCAAGGTGAATTGGAAAGTCTAAGGGTTAAGGTGACTTGGGAAGTTTAGGTGTCAAGGTGACTTGGAAAGTCTAGGTGACAAGGTGACTTGGGAAGTCTAAGGGATAGGAAGGTTGGTTCCGAAGTGGGTTTTGATAATGGTGGATGTTGACGGGTGAAAGTACTTGACTTATGTATTTACCTTGATTTCTTATATGATGGTAGGAGTGGATTCGGGTCGACCGATGATGCCTACCAGTACGTGTATTTGTACTGATTCTACTCTTGCTATACCTTTTTGGGTATAGTCTGGTTGTAGGGTTGGTGATGTTTCACAGGTTCAGGATGACGGTGATTCTCCAGCAGCTCCTACTTCTTTCTTCTATGGTGGGAGTTGTATCTTCTTCATTTTTGTATCATCTTGTAGTAGCTCTTGTATCGGCTTAGACTAGGTTCTAGGGAGGGATGTCTCATATTGTAAATGTTTTTCCGCAAGTTCTTTAAGTCGTTTATTTTTCTGAAAAATTTGTAAAGGAAGTTCCATGTATTAAAAAGGGTTTTATTTCATGATTTATGTTCTTTTTCGCTTTGCCTGTTGGTTCGGGTGATAAGGGTTCTCCTATCTAGGTGGATTAGAGTAGGTGCCCGCACAGCCCGGGAGTTGGGTCATGATAAATGGTATCATAGCCCAGGTTATCGGTCTCCCAGTACAAGAGTAAAATATCGAATAGAGTCCTACGGATTAGTGTGTTGACGTCCACATCTAATCTTTGGAAAGCTATGAAACATTCTAGGAAACATCTCTCTTCTTTCATTCCTTTCGTGCGGTTTGTCACTTGCTTGTATGGATTGATTCCAATTGGCATCTCTCGATTCTAATTGGTATCTCGACAAGTAAAATGGGTATCGTTTGACTCCGATTGAGATGACACAAGCAAGGAAAATTAGAACCAGAAAAGTTTCAATTGGTAGCTGGTCGGAGAGGCTATGTAAAGGTATGGATGGATCGATTAACGGTCATCCATGAGGCGAATAAAAGGTAATGAAACTGATTTGATTGAGTGTTTAAGCTTGAGACTTGAGATTGTGCTTATGTGTATCGATGTTGTTTGAATAACTGCAAATGTGTGGTGTGCAATTATTTGATTTGATGTGAATATTTTGGTCCGGGAGGAGTCATAACTTGATTTTGTGTGCTTTGGTTGGTAATAACTTTCTATGTGTGCTTAAAGTGATCAGTAAAGTGGTATTACAATTCGGAAATGGACTTGTCATTGGTAAAAATGGTAAGAGAACAAGGCTTATGACTGTAGGAAAACTCCAGTTTCAGGACAGTCGGGATTGGTTGGGAACCATGGGGAAAAAGGGCTATTATTGCTTGATAGCAGAAATTGCGGTAATGAATATTTAGTGGTAACTCAATATTGTGACTTAAGGAAAAAGTTATTCCGGCTTTAAAATTGTGATTGCTTTAATAATAAATTGTGGTATGCCTTAGTTGGAATGGTTGTATTACATTCTGGTATAGATTTACCATTTACATAGATGGTAAGGGAACAAAAAGGGATTGTGGACTGTGGGGAAACTCTGGTTTTGGGACAGTCAGGATCGGTTGGGAACCATAAGAAGGAAAAAGGGGGACTAGTAGTGCACGATAGAGGGAATGTGTTATTGTGTGCGGTTGTGGGGTGTTTTATAACTGATTTTATGATAACGTGGTGCTAAATTCTCAACTAGACATAGTTGAGGTTGGTCTTGAGGTTATGTTTAAAGATCGTAACGTGATTTCATGTGTTAATGTGAAAACAGGGAAGGGGAATGAGGGAATTTTGTAGAGAATGGTAAATTTTCTGAATTCCTATTGTTGGGGGTCACCATAGCGGTATGCAAGACGCTATAGCGGGATGGGCAGGGCATAGTCCCTATCCTGTTTCCCTTGTTTTATTTTTCATTCCTGGATAATTTTGAATCGCTAGTTGAGCTAGTGCATGAATTATAAGGATTAATATCCATGTGCGATAAAAGGAAATGAGTGGATATGGTATTAATTAGTTGTTATTTTCCTTGAGTGATTGAGACATGTTGAGTCGGTAATTTGACTAGTTATAATCTAGTTGCGAGGCTAAATAAGCATAGCTTGACCTCGGGTGATAACTAAAAAGTTGGTTTGTTATAAATGATGGATTGATGAGGGTTAAATAGAATGTAAGAGATGGTGGAAAATCTATGCGTTAATGAAACCCATAGTGGTGTATTAGTTATTGGTTATACTCTAGATGGTCTATCCTTATGTGTTGGTCATGGAAGGGTGAAAAGGGTCATAAGGTAGAAGTCCCAAAGGGAAAATACGGTGTAGTGTTTGGTAATGTTATGTTCGGTATATCATTATTTAGGGTGTAATTGCCCAGGTTAAGATTTTTCTCGGGTTAGGAGTTAGAATTTTAATGCTAGGCTAGTCTCGGATGATTTCTGAGCAAGGTATGGTCTAGGGCAATTCGGGTGAGTATTGGGTAACGTGTCTTGTATTGATCTAGTTTTCCTTCTAACAAAGACATAAAGGAGTCCGGGGGACTTTTTGGAATTGAATTCGGGTAAGTAGAACTCTCGGTATGAAGGTTGAAAGGGTTGATCCAGAACGTTAGGAAATTAAGTGTGTTGTAAAATGGGCACTTTTGGGGAGCTTTATGACTTTCTGTCCCGTGTCAACCGCTATGGCGGTTGACACATCGCTATTGTGACCTCCGCTATAGCAAAGAAATTACCTCTATAGCGGAGTGCTGATAGCAATAGTAGACTGGGTCGCGACAGCGAGTTTTGGTTGGGATTGACTTCGGGGGTCATTGGGACCAGTTTATACCATTGTGTGAGTTTTCATACAACAATAGCTACCACTCCAGTATCGATATGGCACCGTTCGAGGCTCTGTAAGGGAGGAGTTGTAGGTCATCGATTGGGTGGTTTGAGAAAGGCGATGTAAAGTTTTTGGGCGTAGACTTGGTAAGGGAAGCGCAAGAAAAGGTAAGAGACATTCAGACCAAGTTACTAGCTGCCCAAAGCAGGCAAAAGAAATATGTGGATCGCAAGGTATGGGACATGGAATTTCATGTTGGTGAACAAGTATTGTTGAAAGTGTCACCAATGAAGGGAGTTATGCGTTTTGGTAAGAGGGGCAAGCTCAACCCCTATTCATCGGACCGTTCAAAGTTCTTGATATCGTAGGGCCTGTCGCTTACAGATTGGCACTACCACCGAGTCTGTCGGGTGTCCATCCGGTGTTTCACGTATCCATGCTAAAGCGATACCACAGGGATGGGGACTACATCATCAAGTGGGATAAGGTGTTACTTGATGAGGATCTTCGCTATAAAGAGGAGCTGATTTTGATTCTTGATCGGGATATCCAAAGATTGAGAAAAAAGGTGATCAGTATGGTAAAGGTTCTATGGAAGCATCATCCGATTGAGGAGGCCACTTGGGAAACTGAGAGGGACATGCAGGACAAGTACCCTCACTTGTTTGAGGATACAGGTACTACTCTTTTCGCTCTTTACTTTCTTTATTTTTGGGTTTGATCATTTGGGGATGAACGATGAGTAAATTGGTATCTGTTGTAACGACCGGGTCCGTCATTATGGAAAAACCATTCGTGCCAATTCTTAAAGTTAGAAAACTCTGGGATTAGGAGTTTGAAAATTCTGGGCTAGGCTAGTCTCGGCCGGATTTGGAGCAAGGTATGGTATAGGAAAATCCGAGTAAGGATTGGGTTTGATATCTTGATTCGAACTAGTTTTCCTTTTAGATAACACATAAAGGAGTACGACGGACTATTCAGAATCGAATTCGGGTAAGTAGAACTCCCGGAATCGAGGTTGACGTGAAGGAGTTGTTTCGGGATGTCAAAAAAATAAGTGTGTTGTAAAATGGACTAGTTTTAGAGATTTTATGACTTTTAGTCCTGTGTCAACCGCTACGGAAGTTGACACTCCGCCATGGTGACCTCCGCTGCAGCGGAGAAAATACTGCTACAGTGGAAGTCAATGATGGTCAGCCTCCACCATAGCGGACGACTCCGCTACGGTGGTACCTCTATAGCAGAGTGGATCGCTATAGTGGAGCGTGATGGGATTTAATGCAGAAATTTCCTCAAAATAGTTCAGTTTTTCTTGAAATGTTTTGGGAGAAGAAGGGGGCAATTTTGGGCGATTTTCATCCGTTTTCCACCATTTTTCATCCTAAAGGTAAGGATTCTACTCCCCAAACTCCGTGATATCTTTCCTATGCTATAGATTTTCTAGGGGTGGACTTGAGGAAAGGTTGGGATGACCTAGGAATGTTAGAATCCGGGGAAAAGGGGGATTCTAGGGTGCTAGAGTTCTTGGGTCTTGATTCTTGGTAATGTGTAATGATCACTTAGCCATAATTCTCTAAGGAAATCCGTAAAAATGATGAATTTAGGTGAATTAATATTGGGAGATCCTGGGAATGGGTAGAATGATCATGGTTGGCGTGGGGATTGGGATTTTTCATAATCCGAGTAATTTGTAGGCCACGAGGATTGATTTTTGGTTACTGTGTATTGTTCCTAGACCAAGAACAAGCAAGGAATCCTGAAAGGGGAAAAGCTCCAGCGTTGTAGAGCTTGCTTATTCGAGGTAGGTGATGATTATTGATTCCTGTATGCATTGTATGTTTGTATACTCAAGTCTAAGTATTTGTATGGTTTGCATTGCTTAGGGAATGATTTAGGAATGTCCAAAAGTCCTGTTTTTCAGTTTTGTGAAATGAACTAAGTGTTATTGCTTGTTGGTTTACAAGTGTTGATTGTTCATTGTTTATGACTGTGGATTTATGTGATATTTGGTTGGCTCGGGAACCACGCCTGGTACGGGAATTACTAACGGTTGGCTTGGGTACCATGCTTGGTACGGGATATACTAACGGTTGGCTCGGGTACCACGCCCGGTACGGGATAACACTAACGGTTGGCTCGGGTACCACGCCTGGTACGGGTTTACTTTATTGTATTATTGCATCTTTATTAATGGTTCCTTGAGAGGATCGGGTTGTGTTTATGAATTGTGGTTGTGATTTTTGGTCTTTGAGAGGTCGGGTTGTTACGTTGCTTTCTGAGTTTGGTCTTGGTGTAGATCGAATTATTTGTCTGACACTTAGGTGTTGTCTAGAGGGGATCCAGGGTGGGTCCGGGATATGTATCGAGGTATAATTGTTATTGTTGTGGATTATTGATCATAATTGTGAAGAGGTTTACATGTGGGAACAAGTTAGGTAGAGACTTGTAGTCTAGGAATACTTGTTGACTTGCATATGTGTTTCTGTACTCTTACTTGATTGTTGTACTACTCATACACTATTTTTTTGGAACTGGCTGATGATTCTACCAGTACACTGTGGTTGTGTACTGATACTGTACTTGCTTGTCTTTTTGTGAGTACATGAAATCTTTTGGCGATTGACGCACGACCTCACTTGTAGGCCTGACACTTCGAGATATCAAGGGTGAGGTGTTCGATCAAGATGCCTTGATTTCCATCTATTGAGTTGTAGCCCATTTATTTCGGGCTTAGACTATTTCTATTTTTGGGGTTGCATCCCCGTACTCTAGATTTGGTAGATGTTTTTGGTGCGATGACTTTCAGATTCTAGGGAGGGATTTTCCGCAGGCTATATTTTTATAGAGTTGATTTGATTATGTTGATTGCTAGTTTACATTTCTGCACACTGGTTTTAGGCTGTTAGACTATGTTGAGAGTTGGACTCTATTGGTTCTCTCATCCGAGGGTTGGGTGGGTGCCACTCACGGCGGTCTGGGTCATGACAAAGATGATATCAGAGCCCTAGGTTCGTTGATCTCGTCGTACCAAAACAAGTCTAGTAGAGTCTTGCGGAACGGTGCGGAGACGTCCATACTTTTCTTCAAGAGGCTATAGGACTTTAGGAAACTATCTCTTCTTTCTTCCATCGTGCTATAACTTGATTCCAATTGGTATCTGGTGATACAAATTGGTCTCTGACTCTTTCACTCTTCTGTCCGCACATAGTTAACACAAGGAACAACGGAGCTAGACCGACGGTCCCAGTAGTGGGCCCGACTGTCTGTGGTAGAGGCAGGGGAAGGGGAAGAGGACGAGGTAGTGCCACACCCGCCAGGGGTGGGGCTCAAGCTGCTGTAGGTGTGCGAGAGGCAACCTCTCCCCCACCTCAGGAATAGGCTGTCAAAGATGTGGAAGTTGTTGTGGTGGATGAAGGGGCGCGGACAGAGGCAGAGGCGGCACTGGCTGGAGGTGCAGGCCTTCCCTCTATGACGCCCGAAGCATTTCAGCAGGCTTGGAAATTCTTGAGTAGTTTGGTTGGTGCTGGATGCATACCCGCGAGCATTGCAAATCAGGCTCTGGGAACTCAACCAGCAGATCTTACGGCTCCTAGGATGGATGCAGCTTCAGGCACAAGTGAATTCTTCAGGCCAATGCTAGGCCCAGTGATGACAGGCAATAAACATGAGATGCTGACCAAGTTTCTCAAGCTGAAACCTCCTACGTTTCAGGGTACGGACAGGGAAGATGCTTATGATTTCATACTAGATTGTTATGAGAGGTTACACAAGCTAGGAATTGTTCAACAGTATGGGGTTGAGTTCGTCACATTTCAGCTGCAGGGTGATGCCAAGCAGTAGTGGAGATCTCATGTGGAGTGTTGATCGTCCATTTTACCTCCACTGACTTGGGAGTAGTTCCACGCTCTTTTCTTAGAGAATTACGTGCCCCGTAATTTGAGGGACTGGAAAAAGGATGAATTCTTGAATTTGGAGTAGGGTGGCATGTCAGTCTCTGCTTACGAGGAAAAATTTCTTGCCTTGTCTCGTTTTGCTACACAGTTGCTGGGTTTCAAAGAGGAGCGGGTTTGGTTGTTTGTCAAGGGTTTGAATACTAAACTTCAGGTATTGTATGTGCACATGACTTTTTCAGGGAAAGGCTTTAATGAAGTGGAAGATTATGTGAAGAAACTTGCGGGAGCCAGACAGGCGGAGCAGGCTAAGGTGTTAGCCAAGAAGCCCCAGAATGAGGGAAATTATGGTGGTTCATACTCCAGGGGTCAGAATCAGCAGGTATACTCAGCCTGTCTAATTCAGTCAGCTCTGCCAGCTGCTACAGGTGGTTGTCCGGGAGCTAATCAGCAGTTTTCAGCTCCTAAGGGTCAGGAAGCTTCTTATCCATCTGCTAGCAGGCTTGCACTTGATCACGGTTGTTTCCATTGTGGTGATCTGGGCCACTTTAAGAGGGAGTGACCTTATAAGTAAACTGATAATCAGGTTCAGCAGCAGCCCAAGGCTGTGGTCCCGGCAGGTAGTGGTGATCATGCTAGAGGTCGTCCACAAGGTGGGCGAGGTAACTTTCAGGGAGGCCGAGGAGGCAGAGGGAACGGTGGCGCGGGCAGGGGTGCGATGAAGCAAGCCAGAGAGGTTGCCCGGATTGATGACCGGGCTCACTGTTATGCATTTCTAGAGAGGACCGAGGCTGAGGCATCTGACGTGGTGATCACAGGTACCATTTTTGTCTGTGATAAAATGGCTCCGGTATTATTTAACGCAGGTTCTATATATTCTTATGTGTCTGTGAGTTTTGCGTTGGGTCTGGACTTGATATGTGATATCCTTGATTCCTCTATCCATATTTCTACCCCGGTTGGAGAGTCGGTGATTGTGACTTATTTTTATCATAATTGCTCGGTTGTATTTGTGTTGTTGCAAACTTGGGTAGACTTAGTAATTCTGGATGTGGTCGACTTTGATATTATTTTGGGCATGACTTGGTTATCCTGGTATCATGTTATGTTGAACTGTAACACCAAGACTGTGGCTCTAGAGATTTTGGGTAAGGATAGGCTAGAGTGGGAAGGTGTGTACAGGTCTAAGCCGACCAAAATTATAACATTTGTTCGGGCTAGGAAGCTAGTGGGGAGAGGGTGTTTAGCCTTTTTGTCTCATCACTGGGATGATAGTGTGGAGTCCCCATCTATTGAGTCAGTTCCAGTTATTTCAGAGTTTTGAGAGGTGTTTCCAACGGATTTGCCTAGTATGCCTCCGGACAGGGATATTGACTTTTGTATAGACTTAGAGCCGGGCACTCGTCCCATTTCCATTCCTCTGTACCGTATGGCTCCGGTAGAGTTAAGGGAACTTAAGACTCAGCTTCAGGAACTCATAGATAAGGGATTTATCCATCCCAGTGCTTCGCCTTGGGGTGCTCCGATATTATTTGTGAATAAAAAAGATGGTAGTATGCGGATGTGCATAGATTACATGCAGTTGAACAAGGTTACCATTCGGAATAAGTACCCTCTACCCTGTATTGATGATCTGTTTGACCAGTTATAGGGTGCATCGGTGTTTTCAAAAATTGACTTAAGGTCAGGATATCACCAGTTGAAAATTAGGCCCGAGGATATTCCTAGGACTGCTTTTTGGACTCGATATGGGCATTATGAGTTCTTAGTGATGTCATTTGGTTTGACCAATGCACCGGCGGCATTCATGAGTCTGATGAATGGGGTGTTTAAATCTTACTTGGATTCGTTCATTATCGTTTTCATTAATGACATTTTGATCTACTTCAAGAGTAAGGAGGAGCATGCTAAACTTCTTTGTATAGTGTTGGACACTTTGAGATATCAAAAGCTCTATGCGAAGTTTTCCAAGTGTAAATTCTGGTTGACTTCAGTTGCGTTCTTGGGGCATATAGTGTCAGAACAGGGGTGATGGTAGATCCCGAGAAGATAGAGGCAGTCTAGAGTTGGGCCCGGCCTAGCTCTGTGATTGAGGTGAGGAGTTTTGTTGGGCACGCAGGTTATTACCGGAGGTTTGTCAAGGATTTTGCATCCATTGCTACTCACCTGACAAGGCTAACACAGAAAGATGTACCATTTGTGTGGTCCGACAAGTGCGAGGAGAGCTTTCAAAAGCTCAAGACACTTCTGACCATGACTCCTATTTTGTCCTTGTCGGTTGAAGGTAAAGACTTTATTGTTTACTGTGATGCTTCACATTCTGGTTTGGGTGTGGTGTTGATGCAGGATAGGAATGTGATAGCCTATGCTTCTAGGCAGCTTAAGGTGTATGAGAGAAACTATCTGACTCATGATTTAGAGTTGGCAGCGGTGGTCTTTGCACTCAAGATTTGGAGACACTATCTTTATGGTGTCAAGTGTGAGGTGTTCACTGATCATCGCAGTCTGCAGCATGTTTTCACTCAGAAGGACTTGAATCAGAGGCAGAGAAGGTGGATGGAGTTGTTAAAGGATTATCGTGTGACTATTCAATACCATCCGGGTAAGGCTAATGTGGTGGTAGACACATTGAGCCGGAAGACAGTTAGCATGGGCAATTTGGCTTGTTTGGAGGTGTCCAAATGACCACTAGCAAGGGAAATGCAGGCATTGGAGTCCAAGTTCATGCACATGGGTATTTCATAACAAGGTGGAATTTTGGCCAGTATTAAGGTCAAATCCACATTCAAGGAGGAGATAAAGGCCAAACAGTTTCAGGATTCGTAGTTGAGCAGGCTTCGGAGCAAGGCAATGTCCGGAGAGTCTGGGGATGCCACGTTGGACTATGGTGGTATGTTAAATTTTATAGAAAGGATATATTTTCCTCGGGTTGATGACATGATTCAAAAGGTGCTGGCAGAGGCTCATGGTTCACAGTATTCAATTCATCCGGGTGTAGCCAAGATGTATAGGAATTTGAGGCAACTTTATTGGTGGCCTGGGATGAAAAGGGACATAGCTGATTTTGTGTTCAAGTGTCAGAATTGCCAGCAGGTAAAGTGTGAGCACTAGAGACCTGTAGGACTACTTCAGAGAATCTCCATTCCAGAGTGGAAGTGGGAGAGAATAGCCATGGATTTTGTGTTGGGTCTCCCCAATACTTTGGGGAAGTATGACTTTATTTGGGTCATTATTGACAGGCTGACCAAGTCAGCTCACTTTATTCCGGTCAGGGTCGATTAGAATTCACAACAATTGGCTAAGATCTACGTGAAGAAGATTGTGAGATTGCATGGAGTGCCATTGTCCATCATTTCAGACAGGGGTACGTAGTTTACTTCCAAGTTTTGAGGCAAGTTGCATGAGGAGTTGGGCACTCAACTCACCTTTAGTATAACCTTCCACCCTCAAACTAATGGTCAGTCAGGGAGGACGATTCAGGTATTGGAGGACATGCTGAGAGCATGTGTGATTGACTTCGGGGGTCATTGGGACCAGTTTATACCGTTGTGTGAGTTTTCATACAATAATAGCTACCCTCCAGTATTGACATGGCACCATTTGAGGCTCTGTATGGGAGGAGTTGTAGGTCATTGATTGGATGGTTTGAGGAAGGCGATGTAAAGCCTTTGGGCGTAGACTTGGTAAGGGAAGCGCAAGAAAAGGTAAGAGGTATTCAGAACAAGTTAATAGCTGCCCAAAGCAGGCAGAAGGAATATGCGAATCGCAAGGTCCGAGACATGGAATTTCATGTTGGTGAATAGGTATTGTTAAAAGTGTCACCAATGAAGGGAGTTATGCATTTTGGTAAGAGGGGCAAGCTCAGCCCCCGATTCATCCGACTGTTTGAAGTTCTTGAGATCGTAGGGACCATCGCTTATAGATTGGCACTGTCACCGAGTCTGTTGGGTGTCCATCCGGTGTTTCACGTATCCATGCTAAAGCGATACCATGGGGATGGGGGCTATATCATCAAGTGGGATGAGGTGTTACTTGATGAGGATCTTCGCTATAAAGAGGAGCCAATTTTTATTCTTGATCGGGATATCCAGAAATTGAGGACAAAGGTGATCAGTATGGTAGAGGTTCAATGGAAGCATCATCCGATTGAGGAGGCCACTTGGGAAACTGAGAGGGACATGCAGGACAAGTACCCTCACTTGTTTGAGGATACATGTACTACTCTTTTTGCTCTTTACTTTCCTTATTTTTAGGTTAGATCATTTGGGGATGAATGATGAGTAGATTGGTATTTGCTGTAATGACCGGGTCTGTCATTATGGAAAAATCATTCGTGCCAATTCTTAGAGTTAGAAAACTTTGGGTTTGGGAGTTTAAAAATTCTGGGCTAGGCTAGTCTCGGCCAGATTTGGAGCGAGGTATGATCTAGGGCAATCTGGGTAAGGATTGGGTTTGATGTCTTGATTCGTACTAATTTTCCTTGTAGCTAACACATAAAGGAGTCCGGAGGACTTTTCATAATCGAATTCGGGTAAGTAGAACTCCCGGAATTGAGGTTGACGTGAAGGGGTTATTCCGGGATGTCAGAAAAATAAGTGTGTTGTAAAATGGACTAGTTTTAGAGATTTTATGACTTTTTGTCCTGTGTCAACCGCTACAGCAGTTGACACTCTTCCATGGTGACCTCCGCTGTAGCGGAGAAATTACTGCTATAGTTGAAGTCAATGATGGTCAGCCTCCGCCATAGCGGATGACTCCGCTACGGTGGTACCTCTATAGAGGAGTGGATCGCTATAGCGGAGCATGATGGGATTTAATGCAAAAATTTCCCCAAAATAGTTTAGTTTTTCTTGAAATGTTTTGGGAAAAGAAGGGGGCAATTTTGGGCGATTTTCATCCGTTTTCCACCATTTTTCATCCTAAAGGTAAGGATTCTACTCCCCAAACTCTGTGATATCTTTCCTATGCTATAGAATTGCTAGGTGTGGACTTGGGGAAAGGTTGGGATGACCTAGGAATGTTAGAATTCGGGGAAAAAGGGGATTCTAGGGTGCTAGAGTTCTTTGGTCTTGATTCTTGGTAATGGGTAATGATCACTTAGCCATAATTCTCTAAGGGAATCCGTAAAAATGATGAATTTAGGTGAATTAATATTGGGAGAGCCCGGGAATGGGTAGAATGATCATGGTTGGCCTGGGGATTGGGATTTTTCATAATCCGAGTAATTTGTAGGCCACGAGGATTGATTTTTGGTTACTGTGTATTGTTTCTAGACCAAGAACAAGCAAGTGATCCTGAAAGGGGAAAAACTCCAGCATTGTAGAGCTTGCTTATTTGAGGTAGGTGATGGTTATTTATTCTTGTATGCATTGTATGTTTGTGTACTCTTGTCTAAGTATTTGTATGATTTGCATTTCTTAGGGAATGATTTAGGAATGTCCAAAAGTCATGTTTTTCAGTCTTGTGAAATGAACTAAGTGTTATTACTTGTTGGTTTATAAGTGTTGATTGTTCATTGTTTATAACTGTGTATTTACGAGATATTCGGTTGGCTCAGAAACCACGCCTGGTACGGGAATTACTAACGGTTGGCTCAGGTACCACGCCTGGTACGGGATATACTAACGGTTGGCTCGGGTACCACGCCTGGTAAGGGATAACACTAACGGTTCGCTCAGGTGCCACGCCTGGTATGGGTTTACTTTATTATATTATTGCATCTTTATTAATGGTTCCCTGAGAGGACCGGGTTGTGTTTATGAATTGTGGTTGTGATTTTTAGTCCTTGAGAGGCCGGGTTTTTACATTGCTTTATGAGTTTGGTCTTGGTGTAGACCGGGTTATTTGTCTGACACTTAGGTGTTGTCTAGAGGGGATCCAGGGTAGGTCCGGGATATGTATTGAGGTATAATTGTTATTATTGTGGATTATTGATCATAACTGTGAAGTGGTTTACATGTGGGAACAAGTTAGGTAGAGACTATAGTCTAGGAATACATGTTAACTTGCCTATGTATTTATGTACTCTTACTTGATTGTTGTACTACTCATACACTGTTTATTTGGAACTGGCTGATGATTGTACCAGTACACGGTGGTTTTGTACTAATACTGCACTTGCTTGTCTTTTTGTGAGTACAGGAAATCTTTTGGCGATTGACGCACGACCTTACTTGTAGGCCTAACACTTTGAGATATCAAGGGTGAGCTGTTCGACCAAGCTACCTTGATTTCCATCTATTGAGTTTTAGCCCATTTATTTCGGGCTTAGACCATTTCTTTTTTTCGGGTTGCATCCTACTACTCTAGCTTTGGTAGATGTTTTTGGTGCGATGACTTTCAGATTCTAGGGAGGGATTTTCCGCAGGCTATATTTTTATAGAGTTGATTTGATTATGTTGATTGCTAGTTTACATTTCTGCACACTTATTTTAGGCTGTTAGGCTATGCTGAGAGTTGGACTGTATTGGTTCGCTCATCCGGGGTTGGGTGGGTGCCTTTCACGGTGGTCTGGGTCATGACATTCAGGGAACCGAAAGGGTTGGTAATTAAATGACTATGAAAGGAACGGAAGTTTCGGGAATTGAATTGGTATAAAAAGTAGAATATCGTAAATGGTTGAATTACCAAGGCTAGGGGAGGTTTCCCCATGTTGTATTTCGTTCCTAGGAGGAGGGTCAGGAATGGGTGTATCTACTAGTATGTGTTAAGGAGTGAACTGGGGTTAGTCATCAAACAGGGTTCAAGGTTGAGTTTGTGTACCCGGAATGGGGGTAGGTGATGGTTATTGATTCCTGTATGCATTGTATGTTTGTGTACTTTTGTTTAAGTATTTGTACGAGTTGCATTGCTTAGGAAATGGTTTAGGAATGTCTAAGGGTTATGTTATCAGTTTTGTGAAATGAACTAATACTAGGTATTATTGCTTGTTGGTTTACAAGTGTTGATTGTTAATTGTTTTTGACTGTGGATTTATGTAATATTTGATTGGATCGGGTACCATGCCTGGTACGGAATACTAACTGGTTGGCTCGGGTATAACGCCTGGTACAGATTTACTTTATTGTATTATTGTATTTTTAGTAATGGTTATCTGAGTGGATCGGATTGTGCTTATGAATTCTTATCGTACATATGGTCCTTGAGAGGCCGGACTATCATTGTATTGATTTTGTGAGTTTGGTCTTGGTGTAGACCGGGTTGCATGTTAACACTTAGGTGTTGTTTAGAGGGGATCCTAGGCTGGGTCCGGGCTATATAAAAAGGGTAAATGTCAAGTTTACTATATGTTGTACTGCTTTACTCAGTGCGGGTGTACTATTTGTTCTTTGCATGTTGGGTTCCTGAGAGGGCCGGGATTTATTATTATTTGGGGCATAGTTGGTCCTTGAAGGGTCGGTTAGTTTGCTTAAGTGACAAGGTGGTTCTTATGTGAATCGGGGTCGCATGTTATTGGTGTAGATGATGTCCTAGGGATCCTTATTTGGTCCGGATTATGTAAAAAGGATATATGTTGTTGTCACTAAAAATTGTCAAGGCCGGTTAGACTTGTTGCGTGCGGTTGATAAGCTAAGGAGGAGACTTGTCGTCTGGTTATGATGTTGTTGTTGTTACTTGTTGAGTATGGCCCTGGGAGTCGTTGGGGGTAGTTTTGTACTAGTAGGTGGCGGTATGACGGGTGTGGTCTACGTCACCAAGTAGTAGGGTTTACTCTGGGTTGTTGAGTCATAGCAGTTGACTTGGGTAAGGAAATGGTAGTCCGAGTATGGGCATAGATGTTGGCAATGATAAGTGTGATTTGGAAAGTCTAGGTGATAAATGTGACTTGGGAAGTCTAATGGTAAGTGTGACTTGAGAAGTCTAGGTGATAAATGTGACTTGGGAAGTCTAAGGGTTAGTGTGACTTGAGAAATCTAGGTGATAAATGTGACTTGGGAAGTCTAAGGGGTAATGTGACTTGAGAAGTCTAGGTGTCAAGGTGACTTGGGAAGTCTAAGAGTTAAGGTGACTTGGGAAGTTTAGGTGTGAAGGTGACTTGGAAAGTCTAGGTGACAAGGTGATTTGGGAAGTCTAAGGGATAGGAAGGTTGGTTCCGAAGTGGGTTTTGATATTGGTGGATGTTGATGGGTGAAAGTACTTGACTTATGTATTTACCTTGATTTCTTATATGATGGTAGGAGTGAATTCGGGTCGACCGATGATGCCTACCAGTACGTGTGTTTGTACTGATTCTACTCTTGCTATACTTTTTTGGGTATTGTCTGGTTGCAGAGTTGGTGATGTTTTACAGGTTTAGGATGATGGTGATTCTCCAACAGCTCCTACTTCTTGCTTCTATGGTGGGAGTTGTGTCGTCTTCATTTTTGTATCATCTTGTAGTAGCTCTTGAACCGGCTTAGACTAGGTTCTAGAGAGGGCTATCTCATATTTTAAATGTTTTTCCGCAAGTTCTTTAAGTCGTTTATTTTTCTAAAATTTTTGTAAAGGAAGTTCCATGTATTAAAAATGATTTTATTTCATGATTTATGTTCTTTTCCGCTTTGCCTGTTGGTTCGGGTGATAAGGGTTCTCCTATCTAGGTGAATTAGAGTAGGTGCCCGCACGGCCCGGTAGTTGGATCGTGACATTATTGATTTGATTTAATTTTTGATTTTTGTGAAACCTATAATGTTTATCTTTTAAAAAAAATCGTGTTGATTAAGAAAGACTTGTCCATCCTTGTTCAACTTATAATCTGTTATTACCTTTTATTATGGGAGCTATAATTTCTTGAATTAAGAAGAAAATGTCTTAAAATCATCTATAAGCAATTGAATCAAGTGAATTAAGTTTATAAGAAATACAATTTATTTTTGATAAATCTCATAATTCTTTGAATAAATGAATTTAAATTAATGAGTTTCTTTTAAGAAATGAAACGAGCATAAGGTGTAACGTTCATTAGCCTATTAGAGATAAAGAATATTTTAAAGAAAAATAAATTCAAATATTTAAAATTATTCACAAAGATTAATATTTAGTTTATTTAGTCGATTTAATTCAAATTTTGATTTAAATCAATTTTTAACTAAATCGTAAACACACATAAGTTTATAAATATGACCAGTAAACATGAAATTCATCGGACATGCTACAAAGTACTAGTTGCATGTTTAAGGTATGTAGTGAAAAACACAACTTCTTCAAAAAAATTCTTCTTTCCAAAGGTTACCTTTCGTGAATATAACTAAATTTTTTGTATTCTCATATACAAATATTATTATAATAGACAAGATATATATATATATATATATATATATATATATATATATATATATATATATATATATATATATAATATATATATATATATATGTGGGGGTGGAGGGGGGAGGGGGCTTTTAAGTGATTAGCAATAAATTAAAAGAAAAAAATAATGTGAAAAAATTAGAAACCAAATACAAAAAAAACTACAGAAATATAGTTAGCAAAACTATTTATATTAAAAGTAATACTTGTAGGAAGACATGTTATGAAGTATTCATCAAGCTCTAATTGATTAGTTATTTTTATATAAGCAGTCGATTTCATTTTACTAAACCATGTCAAACCCCTAACTGAAAGCTACTTGTGAAACCACGAAAAAGGTGAATGTTCTCAACTTAGTTCATTTAATATTAAAGCTACTTTAGGTTGGTATGCAGATAAGGTAGGCGTTGCTACGACAGGTCAGGATTGTGTTGCAGCGCCACCAAGTAATCTTAATTAATTTGGAGAATTAAGGTCCATAAACGAAGATGGGATGTCTGATGATTCATTTTGTAGCTAGTTATGCAGCAAAGTTGCGATCGTCGATGGCATATCCATCACGAAAACATGCTTCAAAGACGACTGTTAGAGAAATTTTTTTTTACCTTTATAAAAAGCAAATATTTTTTAATAGAGGATATATACTGTATAAATAGGCTTCAAGGGGAAAGTGAAAATCATATTAGAGTTTTAATTTTAAAAAATTCACGGGTATATGCTTACTTACAAGTTGAATTAATAACAATAAAAAAGTCAAAATATAATTAAAATAAGTTATAGAAGAAAATCATGATTGTCAGAAACGTTCTAAGAATATGAATATAACTAAAAATTTAGTATTTTCATATATAAATATTATTATAATTGACAAGATATTTATTTATGTGCAAGACACGTGCTTACAAGTAATTAGCAATAAAATTAAAAAAAAGTGAAAAATATGAAACCAAAAACAAACGAAACCTATTGGCAAAATTATTTAAATTTAAAAAAATACTTGTAAAAAGACATGTTATGAATTATTTGTCAAGCTCTAATTGATCACTATCTTTATGTAAGCAGACAATTTTATTTTACTACACCGTGTCAAACACGTAACTGAAAGCTATTTGCGTAACCAAAGAGAAGGTGAACGTTCTCAACTTAATTTATCTAATATTAAAACAACTTTATGTTGGTACGTATGCAGATAAGGTGGACATTGCTAGGGCAGGTCTAGGATTGTCTTACAGAACCGCCATGTAATCATTATTTGAAGAATTGAGGTCCGCATACAAAGATGGGATGTCTGATAATTGTTTTGTAGCTAGATATACAATAGAGTTGCAGTCTCCGATGACATATCCATCACGGAAGCTCGCTTCAAAGATGACTGCTAAAGATTAAAAAATATCACCTTTATTAAAAACAAACGCTTCTTAATAGAGGATATACTATATAAATAGGCTTCAAGGGGAAAATAAAAACCACATTAGAATTTCAATTGAAAAAATTCACAGGTATACGCTTATTTACAAGTTAAATATAATAATAACAAAAAAAATAAAACATTATTAAAAATAAGTTACAGAAGCAAATCATGATTGTTAGGAACATTCTAAGAATATGAATATAAATAAAAGCGTAGTATTTTCAAATACAAATATTATTATAATTGACAAGCTAGTTATATATATGCAAGACATGTGCTTATAAGTGATTAACAATATAATAAAATAAAAATAATGTGAAAAATAAGAAATCAAAAACAAACAAAATCTATTACCAAAATTATTTAAATTAAAAAAAATACTTGTAGAAATACGTTATAAAGTATTTGTCAAACTCTAATTGATCAGTTATTTTTATGTAAGCAGATGATTTCATTTCACCAAATCATGTCAAACACCTAACTGGAAGCTACTTGCACAATCACAGAGAAGGTGGATGTTCTCAACTTAGTTCATCTAATATTAAACTTACTTGAATTTGGTATTGCGGAGAAAGTGGGCGCTACTAGGACAGGTCTAGAATTGCTTTAAAGAGACTTCATGTAATCCTGGTTTGTAGAATTGAGATTCGGAAACGAAGATGAGATGTACGACGATGAATCCTAGGGAAAATAAAAATCACATCAAAGTTTTAATTAAAAAAATTACAAATATATGCTTACTTACAAGTTGAATATAATAACAATAAAAAAATTAAAACATGATTAAAAATAAATTACAAAAGCAAATCATAATCGTCAAGAACGTTCTAAGAATATGAATATATCTAAAAGTTTAGTATTTTCAAATATAAATATTATTATAATTGACAAGATATTTATATATGTGCAAGACATGTGCTTATAAGTGATTAGCAATATAATAATAAAAAAATAATGTAACAAAATAAGAGACCAAAAATAAAACATAAAACTACAAAAAGACATAGTTAGCAAAACTATTTAAAATTTTAAAAAATCTGTAGCAAGACATATTCTAAAGTATTTGTCAAGTTTTAATTGTTTATAAACAGTCATTTCACAAAATCAAGTCAAACATCATAATGAAAGTTCTCTCTCAGAAAATAAAATATAGAAATCACTACTCCCTCCATGTACCCCAAGTAAGTTGGGTCTCTTTGCAAAAGGGTCACTTTGAAAACTCAATTAGGAAAAGAGACACTAGTCTTGAAATATTAGCAAAAGGAACACTTTTTATGACATCATCAATTCAACTTTAAAAGTTAATAATTCTAGCACACAAGTCTTAAATAATATACTTTAGTTCCTCAACTGAATTTTTTTATAAAATACAAATTAATTCATATATATAAAAAAAAATACAAATCCTTCTTCACAAGCTTCCTTTTTCTATTTTTTTTTATTGAAGCTCCTGTTTTGGGTGGTTGTTGCCTTTTTCAGGCCATTTTTTGTTTATTTTTTTTGTCTGTCATCGAAAAAATTACATCCCAATACTATAATCTTTCCCATTTCATCTTTCAAATCACATTATTATTGTTATTCCTTCATTGTCCATAAGCTTTCAAATTAGTCTCACTTTTTAAAAAGAGATTCTAGCCTCAATATATATATTTCATCACTTCAGGTGTACTGTAAAATAATCAATCCATTTCATTAGTTTGGTGGTTGTTAATAAAGCTTTAAGTTCTGGTCTGACAATTATTAGAAAGAGATCTCATCAGTCATCGATCACTATAGATCACAATCAAGTCTAGGTATCGATCAAGAATTGACTTTGAATAAATATAAATAATACAAAAAAAAAGTGACTACAATAAATAGGGGTGTTTATGGAACAAATTTTTTAGTTAAAATTAAAATTAATTTAATTTAATTTATTTCTAATTTATTAAAATTAAATTAGACTAAATAATATTTATCTATTTGGTTGTTATTTGTAACGACCTGTTCCGTCGTTATTGAAAATATCTGCGACCAAGACAGGTGCCTCTCATTTGTAACAAGAGTTAGGATTAATCCTATAGTATGAGAGTACATTTGGTATGTACTAAGGTCATACAATACTCGTAGCACAAAATTAAGTTGAAAGTTTCCTTACTGATTTAGTTTTGGGCTAAGTTCAAACTAGGGTCAACTTCAAACGTGCTTTTCTCCAAGAATATAAGGAGTTAGGTGTCCCAATAACCACCAAATTAAATATCTCTGAGTCCTCTTTCCAACGCCACCAACCGTTTGTCAATCCGCTTCCCGAGTAAAACGTTATGGTTATTTTACTGAAAACTGTCCGTGCTGAAAAGTTGAGTCCGTTGTAGCGGGATCTAGGTCGCTATAGCGGTACCGTCGTAGCAATTGGCAGTCCACTATACAGAATGACGGAACCAGAAAGCCCAGAAATGGGTTTTATAATCCCATTCTCCCTTCTTTAGTAAAAAACAGACGAAGGTTGCTCCAAAAACCCTCCTAGGTTGCTCCAAAGCTTGGGAGCCATGGGGAGGAGGGATTCCGGCTGAAAGGATGCGAAACCACAGATTTTGGGCTTGTCAATCGTCAGGGAACGCCTTCACGGAGTCAGAAAGTGCATTGTGCATCTGCTTGGCATCCAGGTAGGCTAGGTTTTCTTCTTGAGTAGATTGACCCGCTTTCATTTTTGTATTCATTGTATAGATTGAAAGGGAGAATCCATGCCTAGGCCTTCGGACACGGAGTTTGGAGGAGAAATATTGTTGTTGAATTGAATAAATTAGAATGGATTGAGTTGTGATAATGTGTTGTGACATTTCGGGTTGTTATGCTTAATTAGGTGTTGTATGATAATAAAATTCAGGAACTAAAATATCGGGAAGGTTCGGGGAACTGAAAGGGTTGGTAATTAAATGACTATGAAAGGAACGGAAGTTTCGGGAATTGAATTGGTATAAAAAGTAGATTATCATAAATGATTGAATTACCAAGTTTAGAGGAGGTTTCCCCATGTTGTATTTTGGTCCTAGGATGAGGGTCAGGAATGGGTGTATTTACTAGTATATATGTGTTAAGGGGTGAACTGGGGTTAGTCGTCGAACGAGGTTCAAGGTTGAGTTTATGTACACGGAATAGGGGTAGTGATGGTTATTGATTCCTGTATGCATTGTATGTTTGTGTACTTTTGTTTAAGTATTTGTACGAGTTGCATTGCTTAGGGAATGGCTTAAGAATGTCTAAGGGTCCTGTTATCAGTCTTGTGAAATGAACTAGGTGTTATTGCTTGTTGGTTTACAAGTGTTGATTGTTCATTATTTGTGACTGTGGATTTATGTAACATTAATTTTGCTCGGGTACCACGCCTGGTACGGGTATACTAACTGTTGGCTCGGATACCACGCCTGGTACGAAAATACTAACAGTTGCCTTGGGTACCACGCCTGGTACGGGATACTAACTGGTTGGATCGGGTACCACGCCTGGTACGAATTTAATTTATTGTATTGCTGCATTTTTAATAATGGTTCTCTAAGTGGACCAGATTGTGTTTATGAATTCTGATTGTGCATATGGTCCTTGAGAGGCCGGGTTATCATTGTATTGATTTCGTGAGTTTGGTCTTGGTGTAGACCGGGTTGCGTTGCATATTAACACTTAGGTGTTGTTTAGAGGGGATCCTAGGGTGGGTCCAGGCTATATAAAAAGGGTAAATATCAAGTTTATTATATGTTGTAATGTTTTACTCAGTGCGGGTGTACTATTTGTTCTTTACATATTGGGTTCCTGAGAGGGTCGGGAATATTATTATTTGGTGCATAGTTAGTCCTTGAAGGGCCGGGTTAGTGTGCTTAAGTGACAAGGTGGTTCTTCTGTGAATCGGGATCGCATGTTATTAGCGTAGATAATGTCCTAGGGATCCTTATTTGGTCTGGGTTATGTAAAAAGATATATGTTGTTGGCACTAAGAATTGTCAAGGTCGGTTAGACTTGTTACGTGCGGTTGATATGCTAAGGAGGAGATGTGTCGTTTGTTTATGATGTTGGTTATTGTTACTAGTTGAGTATGGCCCTGGGGGTTGTTGGGGGAAATTTTGTACTAGTAGGTAGCGGTATGACGAGTGTGGTATACATAACCAAGTAGTGGGGTTTACTCTGGGTTGTTGAGTCATAGCGGTTGACTTGGGTAAGGAAATGGTAGTCCGAGTATGGGCATAGATATTGGCAATAGTAAGTGCAACTTTGGAAGTCTAGGTGATAAATGTGACTTGGGAAGTCTAATGGTAAATGTGACATGAGAAGTCTAGGTGATAAATCTGACTTGGGAAGTCTAAGGGTTAGTGTGACTTGAGAAGTGTAGGTGATAAATGTAACTTGGGAAGTCTAAGGGTTAATTTGACTTGGAAAGTCTAGGTTTAAAGGTGACTTGGGAAGTCTAAGGGATAAGGTGGCTTTGGAAGTTTAGGTGTCAAGGTGACTTGGGAAGTGTAGGTGACAAGGTGACTTGGGAAGTCTAAGGGATAGGAAGGTTGGTTCCGAAGTGGGTTTTGATAATGGTGGATGTTGACGGGTGGAAGTACTTGACTTATGTATTTACCTTGATTTCTTATATGATGGTAGGAGTGGATTCGGGTCGACCGATGATGCCTACCAGTACGTGTGTTTTTACTGATTCTACTCTTGCTATACCTTTTTGGGTATAGTCTGGTTGCAGAGTTGGTGATGTTTCACAGGTTCAGGATGACGGTGATTCTCCAGTAGCTCCTACTTCTTGCTTCTATGGTGGGAGTTGTGTCTTCTTCAGTTTTGTATCATATTGTAGTAGCTCTTGTACCAGCTTAAACTAGGTTCTAGGGAGGGCTGTCTCATATTATAAATGTTTTTCCGCAAGTTCTTTAAGTCGTTTATTTTTCTAAAAATTTTGTAAAGGAAGTTCCATGTATTAAAAATGGTTTTATTTCATGATTTATGTTCTTTTTTGCTTTGCCTGTTGGTTCGGGTGATAAGGGTTCTCCTATCTAGGTTGATTAGAGTAGGTGCCCGCACAACCCGGTAGTTGGGTCATGACAAATGGTATCAGAGCCCAGGTTATCAGTCTCCCAATACAAGAGCAAAATGTCGAATAGAGTCCTACGGATTGGTGTGTTGATGTCCACATCTAATCTTTGGGAAGCTATGAAACATTCTAGGAAGCATCTCTCTTCTTTCATTCCTTTCGTGTGGTTTGTCACTTGCTTGTATGTATTGATTCCAATTGGCATCTCTCGATTCAAATTGGTATCTCGACAAGGAAAAAGGATGTCGTTTGACTCCAATTGAGATGACACCAACAAGGTAAATTGGAACCTGGAAGGTTTCAATTGGTTTCTGGCCAGAGAGGCTATGTAAATGTCACGCCCCAAGGTTACCCCTTAGACGTAACACGAGACTTGGGACCACAAGTGCCCCAAGCTAACCATTGGTCATTGCATTCTCAAGCATAACAAAAGATAAGCGGAAGCATAATAGGTAAATCCGGAATCACATAAATGGATAATCAAGTCAAATAGGAATACAAAATCTAGAAAGAGACTCAAAAGCTGTCTATGTCTGAAAAGCCTCTACTCATGACATAAAGAATTGCTAGGACAAGACCCTAGCTAACTCAAAGTGCGTAAAATAAAATAGCTAACACTGACTAAGAACATAACTAGTCCTCTACCTAAGAGGACTCACCAACAGCTGACAGAGAGTGGCCTGAGAGCTCTAGCCACGGGTCTAAGAAGGGGCACCTGAATCTGCATCATCAAAGGAGGCAGCGCAAGATATGCTTCAGTACTATGGAATGTACCGAGTATATGAGATATGTATGAACATGACAAAACATGCTAAGTATACCTTAACAATCGAAATCATGCTTTAAAGGTAAAACTTGATGCAAATGACTCTATAAAATACCACAAGCTGAGAACATGATCATAAACAAAGAGTCAAATACATTTTAAAGCATAAACTATTTCTGAGGGAGGTTCTCTAACCTACATAGACCATGTGAGCTACATGGAATCCGATGTGTACGCCCCATCGAGAGGACCCAATATACCTTGCCAGGGTATAAAGGCATGGTTGTGGCGTGATAACTTAATATGATGCCCAACAGAGAGGACTTATAAACCTACGGGGGCACGTAGTTCTGGGACTAAGGGTACTATCACCCTGTCCAACTCGGTGCTAAATACTACTCCCAAACATAGATATAGCTCATATAATACTGGGGCATATCTGATGCCAAAACGAATCATAACTGATGACATATCTGATATCAAAACTGTTTGAAAAGCAATAAGACAAATCTGATGTCATGCAATTCAAATTCATACTTTTTAAGACTTAGCATAACTATAATTCAAATCATGCTTTACCTTTCTAATTTCATACTTGAAGAATTAGGCATGCAATTTCATCAACACAAGAAAGGTCATGATATCTAATCATGTCAAATTTCTCTTGAAAATATGCAATTCAATGGGATCATGCTATAAAGCAACTTTAATGCTTGAGCTTTTAAAACCAATGGGGGAATCATGATCAAATCACAATCAAGCAATAAGAAGCCATGAATTTAAGCATAGAAACTGATTTCATAAGTTTTCTCCAATTTAGATCAAAACCCTAATTTCACAAGTTCATAATTCAATTCGAGGATTGGGGTTTTGGGCACAAGGGTGAAAGGAACTCATTGTTGAATACCCACATACCTTGATTGAAGCTAACCCACTTGAGTTGAAAAGACTTAGGAGACTTGAACTTGGAGCTTGAGACTTGGAGCTTGGAGAAGAACTTTTCCTTTTTGGGAGAAGAATAAAGTAATGAGAAGGAAGTTAGGCTAATGAAGGTGAAAACCTTTCTTGAAATGGCCAAAATGACATTATTTAGGAGTTAAAAGGGTGGGAATTGACTAAAATACCCCTGGGACATAATTAAGAAAAAACTAAAAAATAGGTCAGCTTCAGGAATCACGGGTTGGTTCTACGGGTCGTCGTTTGAACCACGACCCGTGGTTCCAACACGTGGTTCCTGGCCAACAAATCAGGCTGCGAAATGTAATCTACGGGTCAACAGGACGAACCCGTAGAATGGATGATAGGTCATCAATTGGACTCGTCGTTGCTAGGGACCTAGCTGGTCTCTGGATCAAACCACAACTCAAAAGGACAATTCATCATTTGAACGGCGGGTTGTAGAACTGAGTCATCATTTTCTGAGGGACTTGTCATGCCTCGGATCTGGTTCCACGAGTCGACAGGACGGACCCGTGGTTTGAACCACGGTTTGTAGAACCAACTCGCGGTTCCAGACCAGAGACTGAATCAACAGAAGGGAACCACGGTTCCATTCCCCTACCCGTGGTTCAAACCACGGTCCGTTGTTTGGACCCATCATTCCTGGAAACATGAAATTCTTCTGAGTTTCAGACTTAGATAGCTGGTTCAATTTTTGAGGTGTTACAATATCTCCCCCTTGGGATTAGTCGTCCTCGAATGAATACTAAGCAAGGGAAAACTGAAGAGAAAAACAACCCAACCAGCAACAAAACATGGAATTCAAGGAATAAACATGAAAATTGAACTTTTCGACTTAAAATATAGTTAAATCAACTTCGAAAATATGAATGCATGCTAGGATCATGAGAGTAACTGATGGAATAGGATTGGACGAACATACTAAGGATGAAACTATTACCTCAAGCTGGAACGGAATCGGAAGGAAAGAGATGAGGGTACTTGGCTTTCATGGCAGATTCCGCTTCCCAAGTAGCTCCTTCAACAAGCTGATTTCTCCAAAGAACTCTTACCGAAGCAACTTCTTTGTTCCTCAACCTCCGAATCTGACGATCAAGGATTTCTACGGGGACCTCCTCATAGGTAATATTATCCTTCAAACCTACATCTTCTAAAGGAACAATCAAGGTCGGATCACCAACACACTTTTTCAATAAGGAAACATAGAAAACTGGATGAACCGCTTCCAAATCCGATGGCAAATCCAACTCATAAGCAACCTTACCAACCTTTCTCAGAATTAGATAAGGACCTACAAAACAGGGATTAAGCTTTCCTTTCTTCCCGAATCTCATCACACCCTTCATGGGTGACACCTTTAGAAAAAACCAATCATCAACTTCAAATTCTAATTCCCTTCTTCTCACATTCGCATATGATTTCTGTCGACTCTGAGCGCTCTTCAACCTCTCCTTTATAAGATGAACCTTCTCCATGGTCTCATGCACCGAATCTGGGCTAATCAAATTTGTCTCACCTACCTCAAACCAACCAATAGGAGACCTACACCTCCGACCATAAAGTGCCTCATACGAAGCCATCTGGATGCTTGGGTGAAAGTTGTTATTGTAGGCAAACTCAATAAGAGGTAAGTGATCATCCCAATTACCCTTGAAATTAATCACACAAGATCTCAACATATCCTCCAAAGTTTGAATAGTACGCTCTGCCTGGCCATCCGTCTGAGGGTGAAAAGTTGTGGTACGCTTCACTTGAGTACCAAGACCTCTCTAAAACGATCTCCAAAACTGAGAAGTAAACTAAGTACCCCTATCTGAAATGATAGAAAAAGGAACACCATGAAAATGAACTATCTCCCAGATATAGAGTTTGGCATAATTGTCGGCTGAATCCATAGTCTTAACAGCTAAGAAATGGGATGATTTAGTCATCCGGTCGACAATCACCCAAATCGAATCATGTTGCCTTTGAGTACGAGGCAAACCTGTAGTGAAGTCCATATTGATCGCTTCCCACTTCCAAGTGGGAAGGTCAATATCTTGAATCATGCCACTCAATCGCTGGTGCTCTACCTTTACTTGCTGACAGTTGGGATACTTAGCCTCAAAACCGGCTATGTCCCTCTTCATACCACTCCACCAAAAAACTTCACGTAGATCACGGTACATCTTGGTGGCATCGGGGTGGATGGAATATCTGGAACTATGAGCCTCAGTCAAAATCTACTGGAGCAACCCATCTACATCTGCACACATAGTCGACCCTGATAATAAAGTACACAATCTCCCCCTTGGGAGAACACCTCAACCCTTTGCTGATGGACTACACCCTTCAGCTGAAGTAAAATGGGATCACTGTCTTGCTTTGTCTTCACTTCTGCTACCAAGGATGATTCGAAACCATTCTAAACAATAACACCACCTTTCGTCGAGTCCATAAGGCGAACTCCCAACTGAGCTAGCTTATGAACCTTCTTAACTAGTTCCTTCTTTCCTTCTTCGACTGAAGACACATACCCATAGACAATCTACTAAGGGCATCCACCACAACATTGGCCTTACCTAGATGGTAAAGCACACTCATGTCATAATCCTTAAGATGCTCAAGCCATCTTCTTTGTCGCAAATTCAATTCCTTCTGAGTGAACACATACTGAAGACTCTTATGAACAGTGAATACATCCACATGCACCCCATACAAATAGTATCTCCAAATCTTCAAAGCAAAGACCACGGCTGCTAACTCAAGATCATGAGTAGGGTAGTTCTTCTCATGAGTCTTAAGCTGTCTAGAGGCATAAGCAATCACCAATCTTAGAAGCATCACAATACACAACAAAATCATCTAGGCCCTCGAGTAGAGCTAACACTGGAGTTGTGGTCAATCTAGTCTTCAATTACTGAAATTTATTCTCACACAAGTCGGACCACTGAAATTTTACTTTCTTCTGAGTCAATCGGGTCAAAGGGGCAGCAATGGAAGAAAATCCTTCCACAAACCGCTTGTAGTAACCAACCAAACCCAAAAAAAAACTCTAATATCAGACGGGGAAGTGGGTCTAGGACAGTTCTTTACCGCCTTAATATTTTGAGAATCAACTCGAATACCATCTTTGGTCACAATATGACCCAGAAAAGTAACAGACTGTATCCAGAACTCACACTTGCTAAACTTAGCAAACAACTGTCGGTCCTTAAGAGTTTGCAACACAACTCTCAAATGGTCTGCATGCTCCTCCTCACTCCGAGAGTAGATGAGGATATCATCAATGAAAATAATCACAAATATATCTAAATACTGCTTGAACACACGGTTTATCAAATCCATAAAAGTTGTAGGAGCATTTGTTATACCAAAAGACATCACAATAAATTCATAATGACCTTATCGAGTCCTGAAGGTTGTCTTCGGAATATCACACTCTCTAACACAAAGCTGATGATAACCGAATCTAAGGTCAATTTTGGAAAAGAAACTAGCACCCTGAAGCTGATCGAACAAGTCATCAATTCTAGGAATGAGATACTTATTCTTGATTGTGACCTTATTCAACTGACGGTAGTCAATACACATTCTGAGGGGACCATCTTTTTTTCGCACGAATAAGACAGGAGCACCCCATGGAGAAATGTTAGGCCTGATGAAACCCTTATCAAGAAGATCCTTCAACTGATCCTTCAACTCCTTAAGTTCAGCGGGAGCCATCTTATAGGTAGGAATAGATAAGGGATTCGTATCTGGAAGAAGATCTATCCCAAAGTCGATCTCCCGCTCGGGAGAGACTTCAGAAAAATCCTCGAGAAACACTTCTGGAAACTCATCCACAACAGGAACAGACTGAAGGGATGGGGTTTTGGACTCCGTATCCACAACCCGCACTATGTGATAAATATACCCCTTTAAAATTATCTTCTTAGCCTTAAGATAAGATATGAAACAACCTTTAGAGGAAGGGAGACTACCTTGCCATTCTAAAACGGGTTCATTTGGAAACTTGAAACTGACAACCCGAGTACGACAATCAATAGAAGCATAACAAGTATGTAGCCAGTCCATACCAAGAATAACATCAAAATCTGTCATCTCCAACTCTACTAGATCAGCTAAAGTGACTCTACAAAGGACTGAGATAGATCAATTTCGATAGATCCTTTTGGATAAGACTGAATCCAACAACAGGAGTGGAAACACAAAAGGGTTCTAAAAGCAATTCAGGATATACTTTGAATTTGCATGCTATATAAGGGGTCACAAAAGATAAGGAGGCACCGGGGTCCAACAAAGCATACACATCAAAAAAGAAGACTTTCAATATACCAGTAACAACATCTGGGGAACCCCCTGATCTTGACAAGAGGACATAGCATAAAGGAGGTTCTGGCGCTGACCACCAGAACTAGAAGTTGTGCCCTGCTGGGCTGGTCGACCTCCTAGGGCTGCTGGAGCAGACTGAGCCCTACCACCTCCCTGCCCCTTCTTAGCTCAAGGGCAATCTCTGATACGATGTCAAATCTGACCACAACCAAAATAACCCTCTCTACCAGCCAAACACTCACCGGGGTGATTTTTCCCACACTTGGCACAAACGGGAAAAGAAGGCCCCTTTACACCACTACTATAAGAATAAGATCCTGCACCTCTACCAGACTGATCATGACGAGGCCTGGAGGCCTGAGAAGTAGTACTGGACGAAGAATGCATGGGTACTGATGACCTCTTCTGAAAGGAAGAACGATGTCCGCCTCTATACTTTTGATGGACAAAACCTAAACCCTTGGATCTAGTCCTCTTGTTCTCCCTAACAGTCTCCCTAAGCCTGTCTCCCTCAATCTGGTGAGCATGGGTCATGAGTCTGGAAATGTTCATATCACTGAACAACATAGCAGACCTACACTCTTTTTTCACCAAATATGAAACCCCATAGATAAACTTACTCATCTGGTGATGCGGGTCCGCTACCATAGAAGGGGCATACCTCGACAACTAAGTGAACTTCAAATTGTACTCCTGAACAGTCATAGACCCCTGTCTCAAGTTCACAAACTCCTCAATCTTCACTTGCCTCAACTCTCGGGCGAAGAACCGGTCAAGAAAGGCTTTATCGAAACACTCCCAAGTCATAGGGACCTCGTCCCTAGCTCTAGCTTCCTTCCATTGCGTGAACCAGATATGAGCCACATCCTTGAGTTGATAGAATGTCAACTCAACATGACCAACCCCAACTGCTTGCATCACCTCAAAGATTTTCTTCACTTCATCAATAAAATTTAACGGATCCTCATTCACTTTCGAACCCCAAAACTCCAGCGGGTTCATATGGAAAAAATCACGAACTCAGGCCGCTACCCCACCTTAAGGGTGGACTAGGGCAGGAGCCTGCTATTTGGCCTGAGCGGCCAAGGTCTGGGCTAGCAAATGGATGGCGTTCCTAAACTCTTTATTCATGACCTCAGAGGCTGAAACTGGAGGAGCGGTATTCCGAGTGACTTGGTGAGGCATAGCACATCAAGGCATGATCTGAAACGTACAAGGTAAGGATTAGAGGAATAGTAGAGTTAAGCTCTATCGCACGATATGATAATGAAAGAAGTGAAGTTTTCTAAGGCATCTCATAGCTTCCCTTCTTATATGTATGGCGTGCTTCACACACATGAAGGAGACTCTACTCGATGCGGCTTTCAGACATCCTAGGACTTTTAAACCTGAGGCTCTGATACTAAGTTTTCCACGCCCCGATGTTACCCCATAGACATAACACGGGACTTGGGACCATAATTGCCTCAAGCTAACCCTTGGTCATAGCATTCTCAAGTATAACAAAAGATAGGCGGAAGCATAATAGGTAAATTCGGAATCACATAAATGGATAATCAAGTCAAATAGGAATACAAAATCCAAAAGGAGACTCAAAAGTTGTCTATATCTGAAAAGCCTCTACTCATGACATAAAGAGTTGCTAGTACAAGACCCTAGCTAACTCAAAGTGCGGAAAATAAAATAGATAACACTGACTAAGAACATAACTAGTCCTTAACCTAAGAGGACTCACCAATAGTTGACAGAGAGTGGCCTGGGAGTTCTAGCCACGGGTCTGAGAAGGGGCATCTGAATCTGCATCATCAAAGGATGTAGTGCAACATATGCATCAGTACTATGGAATGTACCGAGTAAATGAGATATGCATGAACATGACAAAATATGCTAAGTATGCTTTAACAATCGAAATCATGTTTTAAAGGTAAAACTGGATGCAAATGACTTTATGAAATACCACAAGCTGAGAACATGATCATAAACAAAGAGTCTGAAATCTGAATAAGAGTCAAATACATTTTAAAGCATAAACTATTTCTGAGGGAGGTTCTCTAACCTACATAGACCATGTGAGCAACATGGAATCTGATGTATACGTCCCATCGAGAGGACCCAATATACCTTGCCAGGGTATAAAGGCATGATTGTGGCGTGATAACTTAATATGATGCCCAACAGAGAGGACTTATAAACCTATGGGGGCACGTAGTTCTAGGACTAAGGGTACTCTCACCCTGTCCAACTTGGTGCTAAATACTACACCCAAAACATAGATATAACTCATATAATACTGGGGCATATCTGATGCCAAAAAGGATCATAACTGATGACATATCTGATGTCAAAACTATTTGAAAAGCAATAATATATATCTGATGCCAGGCAATTCAAATTCATACTTTTAAAGACTTAGCATAACTATAATTCAAATCATGCATTACCTTTCTAATTTCATACTTGAAGAATAAGGCATGCAATTTCATAAGCACAAGAAAGGTCATGATATCTGATCATGTCAAATTTCTCTTGAAAACATGCAATTCAATGGGATCATTCTATAAAGCAACTTTAATGCTTGAGATTTTAAAACCAATGGGGGAATCATGATCAAATCATAATCAAGCAATAAGAAGCCATGAATTTAAGCATAGAAACTGATTTCATAAGTTTTTCCCAATTTAGATCAAAATTCTAATTTCACAAGTTCATAATTCAATTTGAGGATTGGGGTTTTGGGAACAAGGGTGAAAGGAACCCATTGTTGAATACCCACATACCTTGATTGAATCTAACCCACTTGAATTGAAAAGACTTAGGAGACTTGAACCTGGAGCTTGAGACTTGGAGCTTGGAGAAGAACTTTTCCTTATTGGGAGAAGAATGAAGTAATGAGAAGGAACTTAGGCTAATGAGGGTGAAAACCCTTCTTGAAATGGCCAAAATGACATCATTTAGGAGTTAAAAGGGTGAGAATTGACTAAAATACCCCTGGGACATTATTAAGAAAAAGCTAAAAAATGGGTCGGCTTCAGGAATCACGGGTCGGTTCTACGAGTCATCGTTTGAACCACGACCCGTGGTTCCAACTCGTGGTTCCTGGCCAACTAATCAGGCTGCGGAATGTAATCTACGGGTCAACAAGATGGACCCATAGAATGGATGATGGATCATCAATTGGAGTTGTCATTGCTAGGGACCTAGCTGGTCTCTGGATCAACCACGACTCAGAAGGAAGGTCTGTCATTTGAATAACGGGTCGTAGAACTGAGTCATCATTTTTTGAGGGACTTGTCATGCCTCTGATCTGGTTCCACGAGTCGATAGGATGGACTCGTGGTTTGAACCACGGTCCGTAGAACCAACTCATGGTTCCAGACCAGAGACTGAATCAACAGAAGGGAACCACAGTTCCATTCCACGACCCGTGGTTTAAACCATGGTCCGTGGTTTGGACCCATCATTCCTGGAAATATGAAATTCTTCTGAGTTTCAGACTTAGATAGCTGGTTTGATTTCTGAGGTGTTACAGTAAATGTATGGATGGATCGGCTAACGGTTATCCATAAGGCGAATAAAAGGTAATGAAACTTATTTGATTGAGTGTTTAAGCTTGAGACTTGAGATTGTGTTTATGTGTATCAATGTTGTTTGAATAACTGCAAATGTGTGGTGTGCAATTGTTTGCTTTGCTGTGAATATTTTGGTCCGGGAGGAGTCATAACTTGATTTTTTGTGCTTTGGTTGGTAATAACTTTCTATGTGTGCTTGAACTGATCAGTAAAGTGGTATTACAATTCAAAAATGGACTTGCCATTGATAAAAATGGTAAGAGAACAAGGCTTATGACTATAGGAAAACTCCAATTTCAAGAGAGTCGGGATTGGTTGAGAACTATGGGGAAAAGGGCTATTATTGCTTGATAGTGAAAATTACGGTAAGGAAATATTTAGTGGTAACTCATAATTGTGACTTAAGGAAAAAATTATTTCGGCTTTAAAATTATGATTGCTTTAATGATAAATTGCGGTATGCCTTAATTGGAATGGTTGCATTACATTCATGTATAGACTTACAATTTATATAGATGGTAAGGGAACAAAAAGGGATTGTGGACTGTGGGGAAGCTCTGGTTTCGGTAAAGTCAGGATCGGTTGGGAACCATAAGAAGGAAAAAGGGGGACTAGTAGTGCACGATAGCGGGAATGTGTTATTCTGTGCAGTTGTGGGGTGTTTTATAACTTATTTTATGATAAGTGATGCTAAATTCTCAACTAGGAATATTTGAGGTTGATTTTGAGGTTATGTTTAAAGATTGTAACGTGATTTCATGTGTTAATGTGAAAACAGGGAAGGAGAATGAGGGAATTTTGCAAAGAATGGTAAATTTTCTGAACTCCTAGTGTTGGGGGTCACCATAGCGGTGTGCAAATGGCTATAGTGGAATGGGCAGGTGTAATGACCCTTCTGGTTATTTCCATGTATACGTTTTTCTTGAACCGTTAGAGCTTGTTTGTAGCAGCCCCAAGTCACTTAAAGCTCGTCAGGACTGGTATTTCGGCGCTGGGTCCATTTGTTTGATCGTAAGGTTCTTTGATAAATTTTCTGAATTTTGGGTCAAATATCTCGGAGCTTTTCTCTCAATATATAAAGAGTTAGAAGTCCCCCGATATACCAAATCGAAGGTCTACGAGTCTAGTTTCCAACGCATGAAACCTCATGTCCAACTGATCTCGGAGTAAAAAGTTATGACTATTTTACCGCGGACTGTCTGGCAAAAAACGGGTTGCGAACCGGGTCGCGAACCGGGTCGGGTTAAAGTCGATTTAAGCCTCAACTTCACGTTTTAAAATGCCATTTCAGTTCCGAAACAGTGAGAAAACATAAGGGAGAATTTCAAGAGAGTTCTTGAGTATCAAAATCGTGCGTTGGTGATTTGCGAGTCTAGGTTTGAGAATTTTATTAGCATCGCGCGTATATTTGAAAATATTTTATTTAAAAGTTGAATTTGGTAAAAATTATATTATTATTACCTTTTCAAAATATTTTAAAGGTTTATGAAAAATATTTTTGATACGATATAATTGTATATGTATTTATTTTATAAGGTTTTTATACATTGTAATATTTTAATGGAGATAGTAAATTTAGTGATGTTGAAATTTATTATTATAATATAGTAGGTTTTATTTGAAATAATTTTCTATGAATTATGGTATATTTAAAAAAGTTATATTTATTATACCACGAACTTACGCAATACCCGAGTATATAAATAACGGGATGAGAATATTGTTTTGTTGCCTTGTAATTGCCACCTCCACTCCACGTGTAGGTGGAGGGAGTGGCCAGCAAGCACTAACAGTGAGTGGTGGCATTTGGAGTTGGCAGCATTAACTAACAATTGATCTTAACCCTTAGAAATGTCATTAACATGGATAACTTCAGCAAGCATTTTTCCTTTTGCTCCATATATCTATACGATATATAGATATTAGGCATAGAGGTGCATATCTGCACGTTGAATAAAAAGGGAAGTTAATTATCTACGTCAAGTTATTCAAGTCCGAGTTCGAGTGTGATTTCATTTCGGAGCTTTTCGAAGAGGTTCAAGCTTGTCATCGGACGACAGGTAGGTTACGGTTTATTTTTCCTAGACTCCGCATATATAGGATAAAATTGTATTAATGGGCATCCTTGGGTTGGTTTATTAGGTTGGTACCACAGACCTTGACCGCTTTATTCATGTCGGCCTACTTTTGTTCCTCCGTTGCTTGTAGTATTTACCGATATATTTTATTTACCCTTGTGGTCCTGTGAGGCCTTGTTGACTCTGGAACATAGAAGGTGGGATTTTGGGAATGTCCGCGAGTCCCGGGCATAGAATCATCCTTCTAGGCTGGTTATGCTTGCTGAGTAGCTGTGGGCCTGTGCAGGGTCAATAGGTTGATTGTAAGTTGCTGGGCAGCTATTGTGTTTGATCATACCATTTTCATGCATATAAAAAGGTTTTATACATGTTTTACTACGGTTTGGGCTTTGGGCCTACGGACACTATTTTCTAAACCTTGCATGGCCCGGGGGCCCCGTGTTTGATGGAAATAATTTGGAAATGGTTTGATTTAACTTGTGAATATTCCTGGATAAAAGGAAATAAAATTATGTTTTAAAACACCAGTTTTATGATTAACGCTATACTCGGCAGGGCCGGGGTGCTAATAGGGTTTTCTTGCTACTTGAGATGATTTTAGTCTCGGTCGGACCGAGCACCTGAGATGACTTTTTACTGTTTAGACCCGGTTATGCCCGGGCACCCTTGGAGGGGTTTTTGAGATATTTTCCTACTACTTTAGTCCTGGACAGGGTCTGGGCATGCATATTCAAGACTGGGTCTCTATCTTGAACCCGGACTTGCTTCCGGACGACATGTTTTGATACTGAGTTTTAGTATGGGGTCTGGGACCTCCATGGACCTTGCATTTTCAGGCCTGGGGGGCTGCGTGCCGGATAGCGGGTATACGGTGGAGTAGGGTATAGCGGGCAGTGTCCTACCATGGACTACTGCTGGGCCGGATCGGGCACCGGAGGAGGTACATACAGAGATACCATTTCACTTGAGATCTTCATGCATTCATATCATTCATTGTTTGAGGCTCCACCCTTGTTTGTTGTTTGTTGATTGTACGCTCCGGTAATATGGGATGCCGGAGGGTTTGTTTTCACTTGTTTGTGTTCCTCGGTTGTATGGGCGGCCGGGGGACTGTAGGTAGAATTTGCTATTTACTTATCAGAATTGTTCTCTGTTACGGTTAAGTATGAAATTGGTTACTGCTAGACTGTTAGTTTCTGGATTTGAGATTGATATGATTAGTTGAGTTTGATTCATGTCTCTGAGCACGCCTATCATTACTCTTTCTCTCTTCTTCTTACACTTGAGGTTACCGGTATACCGTCCATTTCGTAAACTTATTTTGTATACACTGTTATTGCAAGGACCCCAGGTGCGTTATTTCTTACTTTCACCTGTGCCTATGGTGTGTATATTCTGCTTACTGGCCTCACATGTGGTTCTGTTGATTTCCCTCTGGGCTAGTTCCTGTGTACCTTTCGTTGATTTCTGTGACTGCTTGCTTCTATTTGTCTATTACTGACGTTTTTATCTTATATGTGCCCAGTCGGCTTATGATACCTACTGGGTACCTTATGCTTCGCATTTGGTGCTCACCCCTACCCCCTGCATCTTTGGGTGCAGATCCTAGCGTGGGCCATCGCCATTAGATCGCGTTGTGATTCGTGCTTGGAGATCTGTTGGGGACTACTTCAGACTGAGGGTGAGCTCTTGGCGATCGGAGCTTAGCTTTAGTTTATCTTTTGCTTCATGTACTCTACTTACCATTCAGAGACATCTGTATATATTGTTTGGATCGTTTGCACTCCATGTATGTAGTTTTGGCTCTGATACTATGATACCAGGTCTTGGGGTTTGGTTTAGTTTCCGCATATGTATATATTTATAGTCCTTTTATCTGTTCTATTCGTCTTGTTCTCTTATTTGTTAGATAGTAGCGCCATTACTAACTGTTCTGGTCTACGGGGATTGGTTCACCTACCGGGGGTTGTAGGTGCCATCATGACCGAGAAATTGGGTCGTGACAACTTGGTATCAGAGCTTTAGGTTCACCGGTGTCATCGGTATAGGAGCCAATGTCTAGTAGAGTCCTGCGGATTGGGGCGGAGACGTCCGTACCCAATCCTTGGGAGGCTACAGTGATATTTTAGGAAATTTGACTCTTTCATTGCTTCTGTGTCGTGCGTAGAACCCTTGAAGTTTCTGAAAATCTCATTTGTTTTACTTCATTCTCCCGCAGATGGTTCGTACGAGGTCATCGGCGTCACGCGGAGATGAGCCTCCCACTCCAGCTAAGGGTAGAGGACGCCCTCGATCAGTGGCACCTGCTAGAGCTGCTAGAGTGGAGATAGAGCTTGAGCAGCATGTGGATCAGGGGGCAGCCCAGGTACCACCAGCTCCAGTACCAGCCCCAGTGCCCACTTCTGTGCCAGCTCCAGCCGCAACTCAGTCTCCAGATATTCGGGGATTACTATTACAACTTTTGGGTGTGATTGGAGAGCGGCCTTCTGAGGTAGCGCATACATTCGCTCAGGGGGCAGCCCTGGGTGCACAGAGCTCAGGAGCGCAGCCGGCTACTATGGCTCCCCGTGCGGAGGTCATTCCGGTTCCATTCGTTGCACAGCCTCTTGCTCCTAGCCCAACTATGACAGAGTCAGAGCAGAAGGCGTTGGGTAGGTTCTTGAGGTTAGCACCTCCGAGGTTTGCTGGTACTTCTGGACAGGATCCACATGACTTTATTACTACCTGTGAGGAGATGTTGCATCATCTGGGTTTGTTGGAGACTCACGGGGTTGGTTATACTACCTATCAGTTGGAGGGCCCAGCGAAGTTATGGTGGAGGGCCCAGGTTGCTTGTAGACAACCATCGTCACCTCCTTTGACCAGGTCTGAGTTTTATGAGGCCTTTATGGCCAAGTTCCTACCACAGAGTGATCGTGAGCGTCGCAGGGAGCATTTTACTCACCTTATGCAGGGATCTACGGCTATCTCGGAGTATGAGACCCGTTTTCATCAGCTAGCACCATTCAGAGCTATGATCAATCCTACCGAGGCAGATAGGATTCGCAGATTTGTATGGGGTTTGAGGCCAGAGATCAGGCAGCCCGCTGAGATATTGGTCGCCAGTGGTCGATTATTTCAGGCTATCGTAGACTATGCCCGCACTATGGAGGACTTACAACGACATGATCAGGGGTCCAGAGATAAGGGGCCTCGGCATCAGGGTGTCTACAGTGGTTCCATATATGGAGGTAGAGGTCCTGGCCAGTGGAGCCGGAGTTATCAGCCACAATAGTACCAGGGTCAGTCCAGCCGACCGGTTCAGGCTTCCCTTCAGACTTTCGGTAGTACCCAGTTCGAGCAGGGTCAGGATAGCCATCAGAGCTATAGCGGCCAGTCTTCGAGGGGTACAGTTTCTGGGGCATCAGGCTGTGGTGGTTATACGGGATCTGTTGGTTCATCCCTACCGAGTAGGCCGCCAGGGGCTTGTTTTACTTGTGGTGTGATTGGTCATTTTGCTAGAGATTGCCCTCAGAGGGGGTGGTCGTCAGAATAGAGGTGGTGCTCCACGCGGCAGAGCAGGTGGTAGGGATGGCGGTCGGGCAAGAGGAGGTCGTCGTCAGTTTTACGCGGTCCCTAGGAGACCAGAGGCAGAGGCCTCAGATGTTGTGATTACAGGTACAATTTCTGTGTGCCATCAGTCTGCTATGGCTTTATTTGGTCCTGGATCCACTTGTTCATATGTATCTGCCTACTTTGTGCCTTGTTTGGGGTTGGCTAGTGAGCCATTATCTGTTCCTGTTTCTGTTTCGACCCCAGTAGGAGATTCTTTAGTAGTGGATCGGATTGTGAGATTTGTATGTTATCTATTGGTGATTCAGAGACTTGGGGTGACTTGATGATTCTTGATATGCTAGATTTTGATGTGATACTGGGCATGGACTGGTTATCCCCTCACCGTATGGTTTTGGATTGTTATGCCAAGACTATTACCATAGCCGTGCCCGGTGTATCCCCGGTTGTGTGGCAGGGTTCTGTTAGCCATGCACTATCTGGGATCGTCTCTTTTCTTCGAGCTAGGAAGTTGATTTCCCTGGGTGTTTAGCTTATCTAGCATATGTCCGAGATGTTAGTGCTGACCATACTTCTCCTGAGTCCTGTTCCCTGTGGTTAGAGACTTCCTCGATGTGTTTCCTACCGACCTGCCAGGCCTTCCACCTGAGAGAGATATTGATTTTGCTATTGAGTTAGAGCCGGGCACTAGGCCCATTTCTATTTCTCCTTACCGTATGGCTCCTGCTGAGTTGAGGGAGCTTAAGGAGCAGCTCCAGGATCTGTTAGCTAAGGGGTTTATTAGACCTAGTGTGTCACTGTGGGGTGCTCTTGTTCTCTTCGTGAAGAATAAGGATGGGTCGATGCTCATGTGTATCGATTATCGGCAGCTGAATAGGGTGACAGTGAAGAATAGGTAACCGATGCCGAGGATTGATGATTTGTTTGACCAGCTTCAGGGTTCAGTCGTGTTTTCGAAGATTGATTTGAGGTCTGGCTACCATCAGTTGAGGATTAGGGCGGAGGACATCCCTAAGACAGCATTCAGGACATGTTATGGCCATTATGAGCTCCTGGTGATGTCTTTTTGGGTTGACTAATGCCCCCGCAGCCTTTATGAACTTTGATGCACAGGGTTCTTGGCCCGTATTTGGACTCATTTGTGATAGTTTTTATAGACGACATCTTGGTATACTCGCGTAGTAGAGGTGAGCATGAGCAGCACTTGGGGGTTATACTCCAGACTTTGAGAGATCATCGGCTTTATGCCAAGTTCTCAAAGTGTGAGTTTTGGCTTGAGTCAGTTGCATTCCTAGGGCACGTGGTGTCTAAGGATGGGATTAGGGTTGATTCGAGAAAGACTTCAGCGGTTTGTGAGTGGCCTAGACCTACTACTGTTACTGAGGTTCGCAGCTTTAATGGGTTAGCGGGTTACTACAGATGGTTCGTTGAGGGATTTTCTTCCATAGCAGCACCCTTGACTATGCTGACTAGGAAGGATGTCCCATTTCAGTGGTCGGATCAGTGTGAGGATAGCTTCCAGAGGCTTAAGGCCTTATTGACTTCAGCTCCAAGTTTGACTTTGCCGGTTGAGGGTAGAGCTTCTCCGTGTATTGTGATGCTTCTGGGGTTGGTCTTGGTTGTGTGTTGATGCAGCAGGGTCGAGTAATAGCATATGCGTCGAGGCAGCTAAAGGTTCACGAGCGCAACTACCCCACTCATGATTTAGAGTTGGCAGCGGTAGTTTTCGCACTCAAGATCTGGAGGCATTACCTATATGGAGTTCACTGTGAGATCTTCACCGATCACCTGTAGTCTTCAGTATATCACGAGTCAGCGGGAGTTGAACTCGAGACAGAGGAGATGGGTCGAGTTACTGAACGACTATGACTTCACTATTCTATATCATCCGGGCAAGGCAAACGTGGTAGCGGATGCCTTGAGCCGGAAGGCAGTGAGTATGGGTAGCCTAGCTTCTCTTTCAGTTTCAGAGCGACTGTTTGCCTTGGACATCCAGTCCTTGGCTAATCGTCTGGTTAGGCTTGATTTGTCGGAGCCCAGCAGAGTTCTCACCAGTATTGAGGTTCGTTCTACTTTGATTGATCAGATTCAGGGCCGTCAGTTTGAGGATCAGCAGTTGTGTGACTTTCGTGATCGGGTTGTTCAGGGTGAGACTAGCCAGGCTACTCTAGATTCAGATGGGGTTCTGAGGTTTGAGAGTAGCCTTTGTGTTCCGAGGATTAGTGATTTGATTCAGTTGATACTTCATGAGGCACATTGTACTAGGTACTCCATTCACCCTGGCACAGCAAAGATGTATAGGGACTTGAGACAACTTTACTGGTGGAGTGGTATGAAGCGGGATATAGCGGAGTTTGTATCTCGGTGCTTGAACTGTCAGCAGGTTAAGTTCGAGCACATGAGACCTGGTGGTTTGATGCAGCGACTTCCAATTCCTGAGTGGAAGTGGGAAGGGATTACTATGGACTTTGTTATTGGTTTGCCTCGTACTTCTCATGGGTTTGATTCCATATGGGTGATTGTTGATGGCTGACTAAGTCAGCACATTTCTTGCCGTCATGACTTCTTATGGCGGGCAGAGAGAATTGCCTCAGATCCTACTTCCGCAGATTGTTCGGTTGCACGGGGTCCGCAGCTTCTAATCATTTCAGACCGAACGGCACCCAGTTTACATCTCCAGTTTTGGAGGGCTATCTCCAGCGAGATTTGGGTACAGAGGTTATCTAGTACTCCCGCTTTTCCCTCAGATCACAATGGCCATCGATGAGTGGACAAATCAGGTCTGCTAATGAGACATGCTTCGGGCCTGTATTCTTGACTTTGGAGGTTTTTGGGATCAGTTTGTTCCCTTGGCAGAGTTTGCTTATAATAACAGCTTCCATTCGAGTATCGGCATGGCACCTTTTGAGGCTTTGTATGGCAGGCGTTGCAGATCACCGGTAGGTTGGTTTGATGGTTTTTAGTTCTAGGCCACAGAGCACAGATTTGCTTCGAGATTCCTTAGACCGAGTCCGAGTGAATTCGGACAGACTTCGGCAGCTCAGACAAGCGCAGAAGAGTTATGCTGATCGGGGCTTCATCTTCGTGCCTTGGAGTTTAGTGTCGGTGACTGGTGTTTTCTCCGTGTATCGCCCATTGAAGGGCGTGATGAGATTTGGTAGGCGGGGCAAGCTTAGCCCCAGGTACATTGGGCCGTTTGAGATTCTTCAGAGGGTTGGTAGCGTTGCCTATCAGCTAGCCTTGCCTCCGATGTTTTCAGCTATACATCCTGTATTTCATGTTTTGATATTGCGTCGGTATGTCCCAGATGAGCCTCATGTGTTACAGTGGGATTCAGTTCAGTTGGACGAGGGTTTAGCCTTTGTTGAGGAGCCGACAGCCATTTTGACCAGAGATGTCAGGAGATTGAGGTCTCGAGAGATCCCGGTGGTTAAGGTTCAGTGGAGGCACCGTCCAGTCGAGGAGGCTACCTGGGAGACCGAGAGATATATGCGGGATCAGTATCCGCAGCTATTTCAGCCTTCAGGTACCCCCTTGACCTTGACTTTCGAGGACGAAAGTCCTTTTTAGTAGTGGATGATGTAATGACCCTTCCGGTTATTTCCACGCATACGTTTTCCTTGAACCGTTAGAGCTTGTTTGTAGCAGCCCCAAGTCACTTAAAGCTCGTCAGGACCGGTATTTCGGCGATGGGTCCATTTGTTTGATCGTAAGGTTCTTTGATAAATTTTCTGAACTTTGGGTCAAATGTCTCGGAGCTTTTCTCTCAATATATAAAGAGTTAGAAGTCCCCCGATATACCAAATCGAAGGTCTACGAGTCTAGTTTCCAACGCATGAAACCTTACGACCAACTGATCTAGGAGTAAAAAGTTATGACTGTTTTACCGCGGACTGTCTGGCAGAAAACGGGTTGCGAACCGGGTCGCGAACCGGGTCGGGTTAAACTCGATTTAAGCCTCAACTTCACGTTTTAAAATGCCATTTCAGTTCCGAAACAGTGAGAAAACATAAGGGAGAATTCCAAGAGAGTTCTTGAGTATCAAAATCGTGCGTTGGTGATTTGCGAGTCTAGGTTTGAGAATTTTATTAGCATCGCGCGTATATTTGAAAATATTTCATTTAAAAGTTGAATTTGGTAAAAATTAATATATTATTATCTTTTCAAAATATTTTAAAGGTTTATGAAAAATATTTTTGATACGATATAATTGTATATGCATTTATTTTATAAGATTTTTATACATTGTAATATTTTAATGGAGATAGTAAGTTTAGTGATGTTGAAATTTATTATTATAATATAGTAGGTTTTATTTGAAATAATTTTCTATGAATTATGGTATATTTAAAAAAGTTATATTTATTATACCATGAACTTACGCAATACCCGAGTATATAAATAACGGGATGAGAATATTATTTTGTTGCCTTGTAATTGCCACCTCCACTCCACGTGTAGGTGGAGGGAGTGGCCAGCAAGCACTAACAGTGAGTGGTAGCATTTGGAGTTGGCAGCATTAACTAATAATTGATCTTAACCCTTAGAAATGTCATTAACATGGATAACTTCAGCAAGCATTTTTCCTTTTGCTCCATATATCTATACGATATATAGATATTAGGCATAGAGGTGCATATCTGCACGTTGAATAAAAAGGGAAGTTAATTATCTACGTCAAGTTATTCAAGTCCGAGTTCGAGTGTGATTTCATTTCGGAGCTTTTCGAAGAGGTTCAAGCTTGTCATCGGACGACAGGTAGGTTACGGTTTATTTTCCCTAGACTCCGCATATATAGGATAAAATTGTATTAATGGGCATCCTTGGGTTGGTTTATTAGGTTGGTACCACAGACTTGACCGCTTTATTCATGTCGGCCTACTTTTGTTCCTCCGTTGCTTGTAGTATTTACCGATATATTTTATTTATCCTTGTGGTCCTGTGAGACCTTGTTGACTCTGGAACATAGAAGGTGGGATTTTGGGAATGTCCGCGAGTCCCGGGCATAGAATCATCCTTCTAGGCTGGTTATGCTTGCTGAGTAGCTGTGGGCCTGTGCAGGGTCGATAGGTTGATTGTATGTTGCTGGGCAGCTATTGTGTTTGATCATACTATTTTCATGCATATAAAAAAGTTTTATACATGTTTTACTACGGTTTGGGCTTCGGGCCTACGGACACTATTTTCTAAACCTTGCATGGCCCGGGGGGCCCGTGTTTGATGAAAATAATTTGGAAATGGTTTGATTTAACTTGTGAATATTCCTGGATAAAAGGAAATAAAATTATGTTTTAAAACACCAGTTTTACGATTAACGCTAGACTCGGCAGGGCCGGAGTGCTAATAGGGTTTTCTTGCTACTTGAGATGATTTTAGTCTCGGTCGGACCGAGCACCTGAGATGACTTTTTACTGTTTAGACCCGGTTATGCCCGGGCACCCTTGGAGGGGGTTTTGAGATATTTTCCTACTACTTTAGTCCTGGACAGGGTCTGGGCATGCATATTCGAGACTGGGTCTCTATCTTGAACCCGGACTTGCTTCCGGACGACATGTTTTGATACTGAGTTTTAGTATGGGGTCTGGGACCTCCATGGACCTTGCCATCCGGGCCAAGGGCTATGGGCTGCGTGTGCCGGAGAAGGGGTATACAGTGGAGTAGAGTTATACGGGCAGTGTCCTTCCATGGAACCTACCTGCTGGGCCGGATCGACACCGGAGGAGGTACATACAGAGATACCATTTCACTTGAGATCTTCATGCATCATATCATTCATTGTTTGAGGCTCCACCCTTGTTTGTTTTTTTTTGATTGTACGCTCCGGTAGTATGAGATGCCGGAGGGTTTGTTTTCACTTGTTTGTGTTCCTCGGTTGTATGGGCGGCCGGGGGACTGTAGGTAGAATTTTGCTATTTACTTATAGAATTGTTCTCTGTTACGGTTAAGTATGAAATTGGTTACTGCTAGACTGTTAGTTTGTGGATTTGAGATTGATATGATTAGTTAAGTTTGATTCATGTCTCTGAGCACGCCTATCATTACTCTTTCTCTCTTCTTCTTACACTTGAGGTTACCGGTATACCGTCCATTTCGTAAACTTATTTTGTATACACTGTTATTGCATGGACCCATGGTGCGTTATTTCTTACTTTCACCTGTGCCTATGGTGTGTATATCCTGCTTACTGGCCTCATATGTGGTTCTGTTGATTTCCCTCTGGGCTAGTTCCTGTGTACCTTTCGTTGATTTCTGTGACTGCTTGCTTCTATTCTGTCTATTACTACGCTTTTATACTATATGTGCCCAGTCGGCCTATGATACCTACTGGGTACCTTATGCTTCGCATTTGGTGCTCACCCCTACCCCCCTACATCTTTGGGTGCAGATCCTAGATTGGGCCATCGCTGTTAGATCGTTGTGATTCGTGCTTGGAGATCTGTTAGGGACTACTTCAGACTGAGGGTGAGCTCTTGGCGATCGGAGCTTAGCTTTAGTTTATCTTTTGCTTCATGTACTCTATTATTCAGAGACATCTGTATATATGCACTCCAGAGACATCTGCATATGTATATATTTATAGTCCTTTTATCTGTTCTATTCGTCTTGTTCTCTTATTTGTTAGATAGTAGCCCATTACTAACTGTTCTGGGCTACGGGGATTGGTTCACCTACTGGGGGTTGTAGGTGCCATCATGACCAAGAAATTGGGTCGTGACAGCAGGGCATAGTCCATGTCCTATTTCCCCTATTTTATTTTTCATTCTCGGATTATTTTGAATCGCTAGTGCATGAATTATAAGGATTAATATCCATGTGCGATAAAAGGAAATGGGTGGATATGGTATTACTTAGTTGTTATTTTCCTTGAGTGATTGAGACATGTTGAGTCGGTAATTTGACTAGTTATAATCTAGTTGCGAGGCTAAATAAGCATAGCTTGACCTCGGGTGATAACTAAAACTTTGGTTAGTTATAAATGATGGATTGATGAGGGTTAAATAGACTAATGTAAGATATGGTGGAAAATCTATACGTTAATGAAACCCATAGTGGTGTATTGGTTATTGGTTATACTCTAGATGGTCTATCCTTATGTGTTAGTCATGGAAGGGTGAAAAGGGTCATAAGGTAGAAGTCCCAAAGGGAAAATACGGTGTAGTGTTTGGTAATGTTATGTTCGGTATATAATTGTTTAGGGTGTAATTGCCCAGGTTAAGATTTTTCTCAGGTTAGGAGTTAGAATTTTAATGCTAGGCTAGTCTCGGATGATTTCTGAGCAAGGTATGGTCTAGGACAATTCGGGTGAGGATTGGGTAACGTGTCTTGTATTGAGCTAGTTTTCCTTTTAGCAAAGACATAAAGGAGTCCGGGGGGACTTTTTGGAATTGAATTCGGGTAAGTAGAACTCTCGGTATGAAGGTTGAAGGAGTTATTCTGGAACGTCAGAAAATTAAGTTTGTTGTAAAATGGGCACTTTTGGGGAGCTTTATGATTTTCTGTCCCGTGTCAACCACTATGGCGTTTGACACATTGCTATTACAACCTCCGTTATAGCAGAGAAATTACCGTTATAGCGGAGGACGGCTGTAGCGGACTGGGTCGCCACAACGAGTTTGAAATTCTTTTGTCTGATATTTCAACAAAGCCCCAGATTTCTTGGCCACTCGAGGAGTAGTAATCTAACCGGTCTGGTATAGCTCAAAGGAAGAAATTCCTTGACAGAGCAGAATCAAATTAAATTTTGGTTAAACTGGGGTACACCCTGGGATTTGAGAGTTCGGTGGTTTGTGTAAGGCTATTTCTACACTTTCATAGTAGAGCGTTAAGGTTCTAAGGGCTGGTTTATTCTTTTTTTTCTGCCTTAGAGATCATTTGGGGATGAACGATGGGTAAATTGGTATCTATTGTAACGACCTGTTCCATCGTTACTGAAAATATCTGTGATCAAGGCAGGTGCCTCTCATTCATAACAAGAGTTAGGATTAATCCTTTAGTATGAGAGTACATTTGGTATGTATTAAGGTCATAAAATATTCCTAGCACAAAGTTAAGTTGAAAGTTTCCTTACCGATTTAGTTTCGGGCTAAGTTCAAACTAGGGTCAACTTCAAACGTGCTTTAATTCTAGAATATAAGGAGTTAGGGTTCCCAATACCCACAAAATTAAAGATCTTTGAGTTTTCTTTCCAACGCCACCAACCATTCCTCAATCTGTTTCCCGAGTAAAAGTTCTGATTATTTTACTGAAGACTGTCTGTGCTGAAAAGTTGAGTTTGTTGTAGCGGGATTAGGTCGCTATAGAGGTACCGCCGTAGCGGTTAGCAGTCCTCTATAGTGGAATGACGGAACCTTCAAGCCCAGAAATGGGTTTTATAATTTTGTTCTCCCTTCTTTAGTCAAAAACAAATAAGGGTTGCACCAAAAATCCTCCTAGGCTGCTTCAAAGCTTGGGAGCCAAGGGGAGGAGGGATTCCGGCTGAAAAGACGCAAAACCACAGATTTTGGGCTTGTCAATCATCAAGGAACGCCTTCATGGAGCCAGAAAGTGCATTGTACAGCTAGTTGGCATCTAGGTAGGCTAGGTTTTCTTCTTGAGTAGATTGACCCGCTTTCATTTTCGTATTCATTGTATAGATTGAAAGGGAGAATCCATGCCTAGGCCTTCGGACACGGAGTCTGGAGGAGAAATATTGTTGTTGAATTGAATAAACTAGAATGGATTGAGTTGTGATAATGTGTTGTGACATTTCGGGTTGTTATGCTTAATTAGGTGTTGTATGATAATAAAATCCAGGAACTAGAATGTCAGGAAGGTTCGGGGAATCGGAAGGGTTGGTAATTAAATGACTATGAAAGGAATGGAAGTTTCGGGAATTGAATTGGTATAAAAAATAGAATATCGTAAATGGTTGAATTACCAAGGTTACGGGAGGTTTCCCCATGTTGTATTTCAGTTCTAGGAGGAGGGTCAGGAATGGGTGTATCTACTAGTATGTGTTAAGGGGTGAACTGGGGATAGTCGTCGAACAGGGTTCAAGGTTGAGTTTATGTACCCGGAATGGGGGTAGGTGATGGTTATTGATTCCTGTATGCATTGTATGTTTGTGTACTTTTGTTTAAGTATTTTTACGAGTTGCATTTCTTAGGAAATGTTTTAGTAATGTCTAAGGGTCCTGTTATCAGTCTTGTGAAATAAACTAGGTGTTATTGCTTGTTGGTTTACAAGTGTTGATTGTTCATTATTTGTGACTGTGGATTTATATAATATTTGGTTGGCTCGGATACCACGCCTGCTACGAGTATACTAATGATTAGCTCGGGTACCACGCTTGGTATGGGAATACTAATGGTTGGCTTGGGTACCATGCCTGGTACGGGATACTAACTAGTTGGCTCGGGTACAACGCCTGGTAAGGGTTTACTTTATTGTATTGATGTATTTTTAATAATGGTTCTCTAAGTGGATCGGATTGTGTTTATGAATTCTGAATGTGCATATGGTCTTGAGAGGCTGAGTTATCATTGTATTGATTTTGTGAGTTTGGTCTTGGTGTAGAACGGGTTGCATGTTAAAACTTAGGTGTATTTTAGGGGGGATCCTAGGGTGGGTTCGGGCTATATAAAAAAGGTAAATGTCAATTTTATTATATATTGTACTTCTTTACTCAGTGTGGGTGTACTATTTGTTCTTTACATGTTGGGTTCCTGAGAGGGCCGGAATTTATTATTATTTGGAGCATAGTTGGTCCTTGAAGGGCCGGGTTAGTGTGCTTAAGTGACAAGGTGGTTCTTCTGTGAACCGGGGTCGCATGTTATTGGCATAGATGATGTCCTAGGGATCCTTATTTGGTCCGGATTATGTAAAAAGGATATATGTTATTGTCACTAAGAATTGTCAAGGTCGGTTAGACTTGTTGCGTGCGGTTGATAAGCTAAGGAGGAGACTTGTCGTCTGGTTATGATGTTGTTATTGTTACTTGTTGAGTATGGCCCTGGGGGTCGTTGGGGGGTAGTTTAGTACTAGTAGGTGGCGGTATGACGTGTGTGATCTACGTCGCCAAGTAGTAGGGTTTACTTTGGGTTTTTGAGTCATAGCGATTGACTTGGGTAAGGAAATGGTACTCTGGGTATGAGAATAGATATTGGCAATGATAAATGTGACTTGGGAAGTTTAATGGTAAGTGTGACTTGAGAAGTCTAGGTGATAAATGTGACTTGGGAAGTCTAAGGGTTAGTGTGACTTGAGAAGTCTAGGTGATAAATGTGACTTGGGAAGTCTAAGGGTTAATGTGACTTGAGAAATCTAGGTGTCAAGGTGACTTGGGAAGTCTAAGGGTTAAAGTGACTTGGGAAGTTTAGGTGTCAAGGTGACTTGGGAAGTCTAGGTATCAAGGTGACTTGGGAAGTCTAAGGGATTGGAAGGTTGGTTCCGAAGTGGGTTTTGATAATGGTGGATGTTGACGGGTGAAAGTACTTGATTTCTTATATGATGGTAGGAGTGAATTCGGGTCGACCGATGATGCCTACCAGTACATGTATTTGTATTGATTCTATTCTTGCTATAATTTTTTGGGTATAGTCTGTTTGCAGGGTTGGTGATGTTTTACAGGTTCAGGATGACGGTGATTCTCCAGCAGCTCCTACTTCTTACTTCTATGGTGGGAGTTATGTTTTTCCGCGAGTTCTTTAAGTCGTTTATTTTTCTGAAAATTTTGTAAAGGAAGTTCCATGTATTAAACAGGGTTTTATTTCATGATTTATGTTCTTTTCCGCTTTGCCTGTTGGTTCGGGTGATAAGGGTTCTCCTATCTAGCTGGATTAGAGTAGGTGCCCGCACGACCCGGTAGTTGGGTCGTGACATTATTGATTTGATTTGATTTTTGATTTTTGTGAAACCTAATAATGTTTATCTTTTAAAAAAAATCGTGTTGATTAAGAAAGACTTGTCCATCCTTGTTCAACTTATAATCCGTTATTACCTTTTATTATGGGAGCTATAATTTCTTGAATTTAAGAAGAAAATGTCTTAAAATCATCTATAAGCAATTGAATCAAGTGAATTAAGTTTATAAGAAATACAATTTATTTTTGATAAATCTCACAATTCTTTGAATAAATGAATTTAAATTAATGAGTTTCTTTTAAGAAATTAAATGAGCGTAAGGTGTAACATTCATTAGCCTATTAGAGATAAAGAATATTTTAAGGAAAAATAAATTCAAATATTTAAAATTATTCACAAAGATTAATATTTAGTTTATTTAGTCGATTTAATTCAAATTTTGATTTAAATCAATTTTTAACTAAATCGTAAACACACATAAGTCTATAAATATGACCAGTAAAATATGAAATTCATCGGACATGCTACAAAGTACCAGTCGCATGTTTAAGATATGTAGTGAAAAACACAACTTCTTCAAAAAAAAATTTCTTTCCAAAAGTTACCTTTCGTGAATATAACTAAAAATTTAGTATTCTCATATACAAATATTATTATAATTGATAAAATATTAATATATATATATGTGTGTGTGTGTGTGTGTGTTTGTGTGTGTGTGCGCGCGCGTGCAAAACATGTGCTTTTAAGTGATTAGCAATATAATAAAAGAAAAAAATAATGTGAAAAAATTAGAAACCAAATACAAAAAAAATCCTACAGAAATATAGTTAGCAAAACTATTTATTTTAAAAGAAATACTTGTAGAAAGACATGTTATAAAGTATTCATCAAGCTATAATTGATTAGTTATTTTTATATAAGCAGTCAATTTCATTTTACTAAACCATGTCGAACACCTAACTGAAAGCTACTTGTGCAACCACGAAAAAGGTGAATGTTCTCAACTTAGTTCATTTAATATTAAATCTATTTTATGTTGGTATACAGTTAAGGTAGGCGCTGCTAAGACAGGTCAGGATTGCGTTGCAGTGCCGAATTGTAATCTTAATTAATTTGGAGAATTAAGGTCCATAAACAAAGATGGGATTTCTTATGATTCATTTTGTAGCTAGATATGCAGCAGAGTTGCGATCGTCGATGACATATCCATCACGAAAACATGCTTCAAAGACGATTGTTAGATATAAAAAAAATTACCTTTGTAAAAAGCAAATATTTTTTAATAGAGGATATATACTGTATAAATAGGCTTCAAGGGGAAAGTGAAAATTATATTAGAATTTTAATTTAAAAAATTCACAGGTATATTCTTACTTACAAATTGAATATAATAACAGTAAAAAATTAAAATATGATTAAAATAAGTTATAGAAGAAAATCATGATTGTCAGAAACGTTCTAAGAATATGAATATAACTAAAAAATTAGTATTTTTATATATAAATATTATTATAATTGACAAGATATTTATTTATATGCAAGACACTTGCTTACAAGTAATTAGCAATAAAATTTAAAAAAAGTGAAAAATATGAAACCAAAAATAAACAAAATCTATTAGCAAAATTATTTAAATTAAAAAAAATACTTGTAAAAAGACATATTATGAATTATTTGTCAAGCTCTAATTGATCACTATCTTTATGTAAGCAGACAATTTCATTTTACTACACCATGTCAAACACGTAACTGAAAGCTATTTGCGTAACCACAGAGAAGGTGAACGTTCTCAACTTAATTCATCTAATATTAAAGCTACTTTATGTTGGTGCATATGCAGATAAGGTGGACACTGTTAGGGCAGGTATAGGATTGTCTTACAGAACCGCCATGTAATCATGATTTGGAGAATTGAGGTCTGTATACAAAGATGGGATGTCTGATGATTTTCACAAAAGAATCAAATCATGATTAAAAATAAGTTACAGAAGCAAATCATGATTGTTAGGAACATTCTAAGAATATGAATATAAATAAAAGCGTAGTATTTTGAAATACAAATATTATTATAATTGACAAGCTAATTATATATGTGCAAGACATGTGCTTATAAGTGATTAACAATATAATAAAATAAAAATAATGTGAAAAAATAAGAAATAAAAAACAAACAAAATCTGTTACCAAAATTATTTAAATTTTAAAAAATACTTGTAGAAAAATACGTTATAAAGTATTTGTCAAACTCTAATTGTTCAGTTATTTTTATGTAAGCAGATGAGTTCATTTCACCAAATCATGGCAAACATCTAACTGGAAGCTACTTGCACAATCACAGAGAAGGTGGACGTTCTCAACTTAGTTCATCTATTATTAAAGTTACTTGAATTTGGTATTGCGGAGAAGGTGGGCGCTACTAGGACAGGTCTAGAATTGCTTTAAAGAGCCTTCATGTAATCCTGGTTTGGAGAATTGAGATTCGTATACGAAGACGAGATGTACGACGATGAATCCTTTTGTAGAGGATATATACTATATAAATAAGCTTCAAGGGGAAAATAAAAATCACATCAAAGTTTTAATTAAAAAAATTACAAATATATGCTTACTTACAAGTTGAATATAATAACAATAAAAAAAATTAAAACATGATTAAAAATAAATTACAGAAGCAAATCATAATTGTCAAGAATGTTCTAAGAATATGAATATATCTAAAAGTTTAGTATTTTCAAATATAAATATTATTATAACTGACAAGATATTTATATATGTGCAAGACATGTGCTTATAAGTGATTAGCAATATAATAATAAAAAAATAATGTAACAAAATAAGAGACCAAAAACAAAACATAAAACTACAAAAAAACATAGTTAGCAAAACTATTTAAAATTTTAAAAAAATTGTAGCAAGACATATTCTAAAGTATTTGTCAAGTTTTAATTGTATATAAACAGTCATTTCACAAAATAAAGTCAAACATTATAATGAAAGTTCTCTCTCAGAAAATGAAATATAGAAATTACTACTCCCTCCATGTATCCCAAGTAAGTTGGGTCTCTTTGCAAAAGGGTCACTTTGAAAACTCAATTAGGAAAAGAGACGCTAGTCTTGAAAAATTAGCAAAAGGAACACTTTTTATGACATCATCAATTCAACTTTAAAAGTTAATAATTCTAGCACACAAGTCTTAAATAATATACTTTAGTTCCTCAGCTGAATTTTTTTATAAAATACAAATTATTTCATATATATATATATAATCAATTTTATTTATTAAAAAAAATACAAATCTTTCTTCGCAAGCTTCCTTTTTCTATTCATTTTTTTTTATTGAAGCTCCTGTTTTGGGTGATTGTTGCCTTTTTAGGTCATTTTTTGTTTATTTTTTTGTCTGTCATCGAAAAAATCACATCCCAATGCTATAATCTTTCACACTTCAGCTTTCAAATCACACTATTATTGTTATTCCTTCATTGTCCATAAGCTTTCAAATTAGTCAAACTTTTTTAAAAGAGATTCTAGCCTCAATATATATATATTTCAGCACTTCAGGTGTACTGTAAAATCATCAATCCATTTCATTAGTTCGGTGGTTGTTAATAAAGCTTTAAGTTATGGTATGACCATTATTATAAAGAGATCTCATCAGTCATCGATCACTATAGACCACAATCAAGTCTAGGTATCGATCAAGAATAGACCACTACGCTAATTTAATTATCGATCATCTAGATCTATAATGCATATTACAGAACATGTTGTTGTTGGTGGTAGTTTCATGGGTAAATGGAAGGAGACTCCCAAATGTTTGAAATTGAAAACCTATGAGTAAGGTGACAGTGCTCATTGTCATTTATCGCAATAGTTCATATAACAACTTGATTGCAAGCATAATAAAATTTGGGGAGTTAGATTGCGATCCAAGCTGTCACGACCCAACTACCGGGCCATGCGGGCACCTACTCTAATCCACCTAGATAATAGAACCCTTACCACCCAAACAAATAGGCAATGCGGAAAAGAAATAAACCATTAAATAAGTCCCTTAATACATGAGATATCCTTTTACAAAATATTTGGAAAATCTTTGTACAACAATTTTCGAAATTACACAACCTTTAAAACGTGCGAAAATTTCCTAATAATATAAACAACCTCCCCAGAACCTAGTCTAAGCTGGTACAAGACCTTCTACAAGATGAGCTTACAACATAAAATGGACACAACTCCCACCATAAAAGGAAGTAGGAGCTGCTGGAAGATCGCAATCCTGAACCTGTGAAACATCACCAACCCTGCAACCAGACTATACCCAAAAAGGTATAGCAAGAGTAGAATTAGTACAAACACACATACTGGTAGGCATCATCGGCTGACCCAAATTCACTCCTACCATCATATTAAACCAAGATAAAATGCACAAGGTAAATGCTTCACCCATTTCAACATCACTTTTATCAATCTCTTCTTTCGGAACCGACCTTCCTAACCTTTCGCTGCCAACTCCACCACCCTAGTCTTGACCCTGACATCTAGAAATTCCCAAATCTCACTCATAACTAGACTTCATATTTTGCGCATGGATGCTAAATAATTCCTGCAATAGCTCGCAGCTCAAATGGTTATTTAGCATGACCCAAGAATAAAAGACAGAATAGGGGAAAACAGGGCGAAGCTTCTGCCTCACACCTTCCGCTATAGCGGTGGTCACTCCTCCATAGCAATCTCGCCGTAGCGATAAAAGTCCCGCTATAGCATGATCGCCGTAGCAGTTTGGTTCCACTATGACGGTCCCAACGGTAACAGCCCAGAAATTCAAAATTTCTAGTAAGAGTACCCTTCCCCCCTTTTCGGTTATCATTGTCTAATCCTGTAAATCGCGCCATGGTCTTAAACTACCCCTAAGACTATTTCTGTCAATACACATATCACAACTCATCATCAAAATCATCAATCGTAAAAGTTTCACATAAGGCAATTGTTCCCAACAATACCTTCCCACTAATACAAAGAATAACCCCTTTGTTCCTATGGTTCCCAACCAAGTCCCGACTGTCCTAAAATCGAAGCTTCCCTACAGTCGTAAATCCTTTCCCCTCACCATCTTAACCAATGATGAGTCCTTTCCCGAAAGTAATATGAAATTTTAACCCCACACCCATAGCATTTAAATACGAACCAAAGCATACCAAATCAAATCATAACGACCTTTTGGACCCACCATTTTCACCGTAAGGCAACCAATCACATACCAACCAAGTAAGTCATACACGCACTGTAACACACAAATAATTCAATTTCAGACTACAACAAAATCAAGTCACATAATTTACTCTCTATTCGTCCCATGGATGACCATTAGTCGATCATCCATGGCTTACCATAACTCCCGCTATTAAGCAATAATAGCCCTTGTCCCTGGTACTTATTCACATACAAACCACTTGAAGCCTGAGTTCCCATAAGTATATATATCATTTTCCCTTATCATTTTTACCAATGATAAGACCCTGCCCAGCATTTAGCCTACTATTTTCCACTTGAATTACAAAACAAGAACTCCTTCAATCATTAACACATAACCAAGTTAAGACTCTTTACCAACCATAAATTTCAAAGTAACTCAAGCAATTACACACCACACAATAGCGATCATTCAAATATTGCAATACATATGATCACGAGTCTCAAGCTCCAACACTTAATCAAATCAGTTTCATTACCTTTCATTCGCTTCATGGATGACTGTTAGCCGATTCATCCACCCTTTACATAGCCTCCCAGACAAGATACCAATTGGAACCTTCCCGGTTCTAATTTTCCTTGCTTGTCTTATTGCAATCGGAGTCCAATGACATCCTTACTTCATTGAGATACCAATTGGAATCGAGAGATACCAATTGGACTCAACCCATACGAGCAACTGAAAGAACCGCATGAAAAGGAATGAAAGAAGAGAGATGTTTCCTAGAATGCTTCATAGCTTCCCAAAGATTAGATGTGGATGTCAACACACCAATCTGCAGGACTTTAATCAACATTTTGGTCTTGTACTGGGATACCGGTAACCTAGGCTCTGATAGCATCTGTCACGACCCAACTGCCGGGCCGTGCGAGCACCTACTCTAATCCACCTAGATAGGAGAACCCTTACCACCCAAACCAACAGGCAATGAGGAAAAGAAATAAACCATTAAATAAGTCCCTTAATACATGAGAGATCCTTTTACAAAATATTTGGAAAATCTTTGTACAACAACTTTCGAAATTACACAACCTTTAGAACTTGCGGAAATTTACTAACAATATAAACAACCTCCCCAGAACCTAGTCTAAGCCGGTACAAGAGCTTCTACAATATGAGCTTACAATATAAGATGGACACAACTCCCACCATAAATGAAGTAGGAGTTGCTGGAAGATCACCATAATCCTGAACCTGTAAAACATCACCAACCCTACAACCAGTCTATACCCAAAAAGGTATAGCAAGAGTAGAATCAGTAGAAACACACGTACTGGTAGGTATCATCGGCTGACCCGAATTCACAACTACCATCATATAAAACCAAGATAAAATACACAAGGTAAATGCTTCACCCATTTCAACATCACTTTTATCAATCCCCTCTTTTGGAATCGACCTTCCTAAACTTTCGCTGCCAACTCCACCACCTTAGCCTTGACCCAGACATCTAGAACTTCCCAAGTCTCACTCATAACTAGACTTCTTAAAGTCGTCTTGTCACCCAGAATTCCCAAGTCACCTTTAACCTTTACCCCAGTCAACTACCTTGACTAAATATCAAGACTAACTCCGGCCAACTACCCAACCAAACCACTTATACCCAAAGAATTACCTACCATTGTCTGGACTTTCCAGGACCTCTAGGATAGCTTTATCACCTGGTCATATTAATCAATAACCATACCCAGACTCTCAGTCTTCCTCTATATTTACCAACCACATGCAATTCACCTAACAACCATTGACACCTTCAATGACCATCATAGACATACACCTAAATCTCTTCTTATATCACATAACCCGGACCCTCCAAGGATCCTCCATCCACACCTAAGTGTTCAATAGACTACCTCGGTCTACACCAAGACCACCCTTAGTTCATTAACCACGATAATTCATGACCGCCATTAGTACACTTAATGATATCCATTTATGAGCACATAACCTCTTTAAATAGTCTGAACCCACTTGGATCCCCCTAACACATCTAGGTGTTATCATGACAAACCCGGTCTACACCAAGACCAACTAATAATCAACATAATAACCTGGCTTATACCCAGATCAACTAATAATTAACATAATAACCCAGCCTATACCCAGACCAACTAATAATTAACATAATAACCCGGTCTATTCCAAGACCAAACTAATAACCAACATAATAGCCCATTCTACACCAAGACCCAACTAATAATCAACGTTATAACCCGGTCTACACCTAGACTAACTAATAATCAACATAATAACCCGGCCTATACCCAGACCAACTAATAATTAACATAATAACCCAGTTTACACCAAGACCAAACTAATAACCGACATAATAACCTGGTCTACACCAAGACCCAACTAATAACCAACGTTATAACCCGGTCTACACCAAGACCAACTAATAACATAATATAACAACCTGGCCTACACCAAGACCAAACTCACAATATAATAACCCTACCTACACCAAGATCAAGATGCAATATCATAATTTATAAACACAGCCCGGTCCACTCATAGAACCAAATCAATTACACAATCTAATGCAATAAGTAAACCCGTACCAGGCGTGGTACCCGAGCCAACCGTTAGTATTTATGTATAAGGCGTGGTACCCGAGCCAACCATTTGTTATACCCATACCAGGCGTGGTACCCGAGCCAACCGTTAATAATAAACTTATACCAGGCATGGTACCCGAGCCAATCGAATGTCACACAAAAATCCAGGGTCACAAATAATGAACAAACAACACTTGTAAACCAACAAGCAAATATACCAGGTTTATTTCACAAGACTGATCACCGGACACTTAGATATTCCTAATCATTCCCTAAGCATGCAACACATACAATACTTAGGCCAAAGTACATACACATACAATGCATACATGAATCAATATCCATCACCTACCCTATTTCGGGTAAACAATGAACCATCAAATCCCGTCCGAAGGCTAACCCCGATTCACCCCTTTTAAATATTCAATTAATTAAAACATTTATTCCTGACCCTCTTCCTAGGACCAAATATAATCTGGGAAAACCTTTTCCAGCCTTAGAACACAACCAATGAATATCCTAATTATACCAATTAGTTCTGGAACTTCCGTTCCTTACATATTTGTTAATTACTAACCCCTTTTTTGGTTCCCCGAACCTTCTGATATTCTAGTTCCCGCATTTTATTAGCAAAATCACACAATTAGCAATGCCTAGAATATCCCAACACCTTATCCCCATTCTACCATTTCCAAACTAATCCAACAATTCAACAACTTCCTCCAGACTCCATGCCCGAAGGCCTAAGCATGGATTCTCCCTTTCATTCTATACAATAATAAGAAAATGAAAGCGGTCAATCTACTCATTGGAAGAAGCCTAGCCTACCTGGATGTTGAGCAGCTGTTCCATGTCCTTTCTGGTTCCGTGAAGGCGTTCCCTGACGATTTTGCAGACCCAAATCCGTGGTTTTGCATCCTTTTTGCTGGATTTCCTCATTCCCATGGCTCCCAAGCCTTGGAGCAGCGTAGGAGGGTTCTTGGAGTAACCCTAGTCTATTTTTGGGGCTGAATGAGAGAGAATAAAATTATATAACCTATTTTTGAGTTTTCTGATCCCGTCGCTCTGCTATAGCGGTCCCCACTCTGCTAAAGAGGTACCGCTGTAGCGGAACCTACCACTATAGCGGTGCTGACCAGCGTTGACTACCGCTATAGCGGTAATTTCTATGTTATAGCGGAGGTCGCGACAGCAGTGTGTCAACCGCTATAGTGGTTGACACGAGACAGAAAGTCATAAATCCTCTCAAATTGCCCCATTTTACAACACACTTAATTTCTCGATGTTTTGGAACAACCTCTTCACGTCAACCTCGATTTCAGGAATTCTACTTACCCAAATTTGATTCCAAAAAGTCCCCCGGACTTCTTTATGTCTTAGCTAAATGGAAAACTAGCTCAAATCAAGACTTCCTTCTCAATCTTTACCCGGATTGCCCTAGACCATACCTTGCTCTTAAACCGGCCGGGACTAGCCTAGCCCAGAATTTTCAACTTCTAAACCCGGAAGTTTTCTAACCCAAAACTTGGCACAAAATATTTACCCGTAACGACGAACCCGGTCGTTATACAAGCGACTTGATAATTAGTTACGTGATGAGTGAGAGGGAAAAAACACATCTATCATTCATAAAAAATGATAGGCACGTGAACTTGTACATGATTGATGTTGTATCTAATTGTTCTAGGCCTAATTTAAGAATTAATATTGTTGAAAGATCTCCGAAAAAAGCTTCGACATCAGCCCCGCCCTATCTTCGTCAGTTGATATTGATTCAGCGGAATACGAGGGCATAGGTGATCATGCAATGGATATGGAAGACGGTGAAAGTATTGAAGAAGAAGAATTATTATGAATATAAGAATTTAAATTTTTGTGGCATTTCAAATTTGTTAGTGTTTATATTTTTCATTTTTGCACACTAATTTATTGCTCTTAAATAATCAATTATAGACTCTCATGATATAAATCAATCCTAATTGTGTATTATAGACCATCACATTACATGGCTAAAAGGGATAAAAATTAAAATGACAAATTCATAATTGAACATTTGATAATATACCACAAAGTCTATAATTGTCTATAGTCGTTATACATCCTAAAATATGTGTTCAGTCTAGCATCGATCATATGAATATATAGTCAATCAATAGTATGACTATAAAAAATAAAATAAAATAAATTAATCACATCATATGTGAGTCCACACCAATTGAATACATGATCAAAAGGGTATAAGAAAGAGCAATGGTTGTAACGATCACTTTCTCAGACTACAAACTTGATGTTTGAAAAACATTACTTATTCTCAAACATTATTTGTTCTAAAACCCCTCACAAACAATATTGCTTGTTCTAAACCCCATTTAATCATATATTCAATTATTGTGGGCTCTCGTAGGACCATCTAAGTTGTTTTACAATGTTTGGATGATATTAATTCACATAATTTAATTTAACTTATTTAATTATTAATTTTTTATAATCATATATCAGTCCTTGCCTATATAGGTATATAATAAACCACCTCATCTATGTTACACTAGAAGCTTTATTTGTACTTACACATTTGATCTGTCTAGTATTGACCATATGAATAGATAGTCCATCAATAATATGACTAAAAAAATATAATTAAATAAATAAAATTAAATTAGCATCATTCAAACATTGTAAAATAACTTAATCACATCATGTGTGAGTCTACACCAATTGAATACATGATCAAAAGGATATAAGGAAAAGCAATGGTTGTAACAATGACTTCCTCAAAATAAACTTAATGTTTGAGAAACATTACTTGTCCTAAGATGACTCACAAACATTACTTGTTCTAAGACTCATTTGATTATGTGTCCAATTATTATAGACTCTCATAAGATCATATAAATCATTTTACAATGCTCAAATGATGTTAATTCACATAATTTAATTTAATTTTATCTTTTTTAATCATATTTTAGTACTTTAGGACTATTACATGACCTAAGACTTATTTGATCATGTTCAAAATTGATATGGACTCCCAAATAATGTTAGTCATAATTTTAGATTGTTTTAGTTGTGCTAATTCTCTTAATTTAATTAATTATAGCCTTTTTGGCATATACAATTTTTCGTCTATATTCTATTGGTCAATTGTAGACTGCTCACAAGGTCAATTTATGATACTTTAAATAGCAGACTAGTTTATATATGTAAAGTTGTCGATAATTGACAAATGATGTAGTTGAGCAGGAATCATATTTGTTGATAATTGATATGAGTCAATTTATGATATACTTATTCATAGTCCATTAGACTTGTGCAAACTAAGATTTGAGGTTTGAAATAAGAAATTTGGAGTTTAAGCTTTAATTTGGTGTTTACTAGACGTTTATATTTTATTTGATTTATTATAGATTATTTATTTATTTTAGTCAAATAATTATCTAGTTTATATATATCAAGTGGTCAATTATTGATAAATGATGTAGTTGAGCATAAATCATATATGTTGATAATTGACACTAGTCAATTTATGATATACTTCAAACAGTAGTTTAATTTATATATATCAGGTAGTTAATGGTTTACAGTATGGTGCATTTGAACAAAAATTAAATATGTTGATAATTGACATGGATTAATTTATAATATACTTATTTATTGACTATTAGACTTGTGTAAATTAAGATTTGAATTTGAGAAAAGTAAGGGGTTTAAAATTTGAACTTTGAGGTTTAGAGTTTAGCGTTTACTAGAAGTCTTCATTTGCTTTTGTTTATTATATATTATTAGAGTTTTACTTTGACCTATAATTTCTTATTTTTTTAATTTTTTAAAAATTATTTGAGTTTATATGTGTCACGACCCAGACTGCCGTGAGTGGCACTCACCCAACCCCCGGGTGAGTGAACCATCACTTTCCCGAACTTAATCGTTCTAACATCTCAAAACTAGTGCATAAAAGTAAACTAGCAATTCGATAATAATAAAACAACTTCATTAAGTTAACCTGCGGAAATTTTCCCCTAGAATCTGAAAGTCGCAGTACCAAACAATTCTACCAATGTCTATAGTGCGGGGATGCAACCCCAAAAATATAAGAAAATAGTCTAAGTCCGAAACAAATGGGCTACAATCCTAATGATAGATTCAAGGCAGCTCGATCGAAGAGGCTCACCCTTGAAGTCTGGAAACACTGGTACTACAGATGAGGGCGCGTCTAAACCGCTGGAAGATTACCTGTACTCACAAGAAGAAAAGCAAGTGCAGTATCAGTACACCACCACTGTGTACTGGTAGGATCATCAGCCAATTCCAAATAAAATAGTATATAATTCAGTACAACAAATCAAGTACAAGTACGGAAAATATGCAACAAGTCAACAGGCTCCCCTAGACTAAAAGTCTCTACCTAGCTTGTTCCCACATGAAATCCACCTTTTATAACTCTAAACAACAATCGCATAATTCAATAAATCATCATTTTTGCCTAGCCCGGACCCTCTCTGGGATCCCTTCTAAACAACACCTAAGTGTTAAAGAGACAACCCGGCCTAATCAAAGACCAAATCAACAGATATAACAGGATTCTCGGTCACTCAAGGACCACCAATGACTATCACAATTCAATAAAAACAGCCCGATCCACTCATGGAACCAATAACAGTCAATGCAATACACCAATATCAATGCAATGATGCAGTAAAATAAACTCGTACAAGGCGTGGTACTCGAGCCAACCGTTAGTATTTCGTACCAGGCGTGGTACCCGAGCCAACCATTTGTTATACCTGTACCAGGCATGGTACCTGTGCCAACCGTTAGTATACCCATACCAGGCGTGGTACCCGAGCCAACCGAATGTCAACAATCCATAGTCAAATAATGAACAAACAACTTGTAAACCAACAAGCAACACACCGTTCAATTCACAGACTGTAAAACAGGACCCTTAGACATTCTACACAATTCCTCTAAGCAATGCAATTCATACAAACACTTAGATAAGAGTACAAAATATACAACATTCACAGGAATCGTAAGCCAACACCTACCTCGAAATGATCCAAGCTCTACTCAACCCGAGCTTTTCCGTGTACCGGATTCCTTTCTCATTCTTGGTCTAAATCAACATACAAGTACTTTGAATTAATAACAAGGCCTGCGCATTACCCGGATTACACCAAATCCCAAAACCCCAGGCCACCCATGATCATCCTACCCTCTTTTCACGGGCTTGCCTCTATTAATTTCCTTAGTTATATTATTTTTATGGATAAAAATAGAGAATTTAGCAATATGTGATCATAAAACCTTACTTTTAACAATGCCCAAGAACTTCCATGCCTAGAATTCCCCTTCTTACCCGGATTCTACCATCCCTAGGTTATTCCAACCTTTCCCCAAGTTACCTCCTAGCAATTCTACTGCGTAGGAAAAGTAGTATGATGATTGGGGAGTAGAAACCTTACCTTAGGGAAGAAAAACAATAAAAAATAGAGGAAAATCGCCTGCAATCGCCTTGCCCTTCTCTCAAAATGAAATTGTAAAAACTAAACATTTTGGGGAATGTTTCTGCATTAAATCCTGTCACGCTCCCTATAGCGGTCCGCTCTGCTATAGCGGTATCGCCGTAGCGGAGTCATCCGCTATGGCAGAGGCTGACCGACATTAACTTTCGCTGTAGCGGTAATTTCTCCGCTACAGCGGAGGTCGCTATGGCGGCGTGTCAACCGCTATAGCGGTTGACATGGGACAGAAAGTCGTAAAACCTCCAAAATTAGTCCATTTTACAACACACTTATTTTTCTGACGTCCCAAAATAAACCCTTCACGTCAACCTTAATTCCGTGAGTTCTACTTACCCGAATTTGATTTCGAAAAGTCCCTCAAACTCCTCTATGTGTTAGCTACAAGGAAAACTAGCTCAACACAAGACATCCAACCCAATCCTTACCCGGATTGCCCTAGACCATACCTCGCCCCTAAACCGGCCGAGACTAACCTAGCCCAGAATTTCAAACTCCCAAACCCAGAGTTTTCTAACTCTAAAACTTGGGACAATTAGACCACCCATAATGACGGACCCAGTCGTTACAACAGATATTAATTTACCCATCATTCATCCCCGAACGATCAAACTCGAATTTATGGGAAAAAAAGGAAAGAAAGTGTAGTACCTGAATTATCAAACAAATGAGGGTACTTGTCCCGCATGTCCTTCTCGATTTCCCAAGTGGCTTCCTCAGCCGGATGATGCTTCCACTGAACCTTTACCATATCGATCACCTTTGTCCTCAACCTCCGGACATCCCAAGCAAGAATCAAGACTGGTTCCTCTTCATAATGAAGATCCTTATCAAAAAGCACCTCATCCCACTTGATGATGTAGTCCCCATCCCCATGGTATCGCTTAAGCATGGATATATAAAATACCGGATGGATGCTCGACAAACTGGGCGGCAGTGCTAACTTGTTAGTCACTGGCCCCATAATCTCAAGAACCTCAAACGGACCGATGAACTGAGGGCTAAGCTTACCCTTCTTACCAAACCGCATAACTCCCTTCATTGGTGACACTTTCAACAATACATGTTCACCAACCTAAAATTCCATGTCCCAGACCTTGTGATCTGCATACTCCTTCTGCCTGCTTTGGGCAGCCAGCAACTTGGCCTGAATGCCCCTTACCTTTTCCTGTGCTTCCTTTATCAATTATACTCCCAAAGGCTTTACATCGCCTTCCTCAAACCACCCAACTGGTGATCTGCAGCTCCTCCCATACAACGCCTCGAATGGTGCCATTCAATACTGGAGTGATAGCTATTGTTGTATGAGAACTCGCACAACGGTAGAAACTGGTCCCAATGACCCCCGAAGTGCATCACACATGCTCTCAGCATGTCCTCTAATACCTGGATCATCCTCTCCGACTGACCATCAGTATGAGGATGGAAGGTGGTGCTAAAAGTGAGTTGTGTACCCAACTCTTCATGTAGCTTGCCCCAAAATTTAGAGGTGAACTGCGTACCCTTGTCTGAAATGATGGACAGTGGCACCCCATGCAATCTCACAATCTCCTTCATGTATATCTTAGCCAATTGCTACAAATTGTAATCTACCCTGACCAGAATGAAATGAGCGGACTTGGTCAGCCTGTCAACAATGACCCAAATGGAGTCATACTTCCCCAATGTCTTGGGAAGACCCAACACAAAGTCCATAGCTATCCTTTCCCACTTCCACTCTAGAATGGGGATCCTCTGAAGTAGTCCTGCAGGTCTCTGGTGCTCATACTTTACCTGCTGGCAATTCTGACACTTGGACATAAAATTGACTATGTCCCTTTTTAGCCCGGGCCACCAGTAATGCTGCCTCAACTTCCTGTATATTTTAATCACACCTGGATGAATTGAGTACTGCAAACCATGAGCTTCTGCCAAGATTTTCTGAATTATATCATCAACCCGAGGAACACAAATCCTTCCTCTGAAATTTAGTACTCCACCAGAGTCTAACGTGACGTCCCTGGATTCCTCGGATATTACCTTATCTCGAAGCTTACTCAGTTTCGGATCCTGAAACTGGTTGGCCTTTATTTTTTCTATGAAGATGGCTTTGACCTCAATGCTGGCCAATAATCCACCCTGTTCTGAAACACACAAGTGCATGAACTTGGCCTCCAAGGCTCGAATTTCCCTTGCTAGTGGTCGTTTGGACACCTCAAACAAGCCAAACTACCCATGCTAACTGTCTTCCGGCTCAATGCGTCTGCCACCACATTAGCCTTACCCGAATAATAGTGAATGGTCACATCATAGTCCTTCAATAATTCCATCCAATCCCGTCCAAAGGCTAACCCCAATTCACCCCTTTTAAATATTCAATTAATTAAAACATTTATTCCTGACCCTCTTCTTAGGACCAAATATAATCTGGGAAAACCTTTTCCAGCCTTAGAACACAACCAATGAATATCCTAATTATACCAATTAGTTCTGGAACTTCCGTTCCTTACATATTTGTTAATTACTAACCCCTTTTCTGGTTCCCGGACCTTCTGATATTCTAGTTCCCGCATTTTATTAGCAAAATCACACAATTAGCAATGCCTAGAATATCACAACACCTTATCCCCATTCTACCATTTTCAAACTAATCCAACAATTCAACAACTTCCTCCAGACTCCGTGCCCGAAGGCCTAAGCATGGATTCTCCCTTTCATTCTATACAATAATAAGAAAATAAAAGCGGTCAATCTACTCATTGGAAGAAGCCTAGCCTACCTGGATGTTGAAAAGCTGTTCTATGTCCTTTCTGGCTCCGTGAAGGCGTTCCCTGACGATTTTGCAGGCCCAAATCCGTGGTTTTGCATCCTTTTTGCTGGATTTCCTCATTCCCATGGCTCCCAAGCCTTGGAGCAGCGTAGGAGGGTTCTTGGAGTAACCCTCATCTGTTTTTGGGGCTGAATGAGAGAGAATAAAATTATAAAACCTATTTTTGAGTTTTCTGATCCCGTCGCTCTGCTATAGCGGTCCCCACTCTGCTAAAAAGGTACCGCTGTAGCGGAACCTACAACTATAGCGGTGCTGACCAGCGTTGACTACCGCTATAGCGGTAATTTCTCTGCTATAGCGGAGGTCGCGACAACAGTGTGTCAACCGCTATAGTGGTTGACACGAGACAGAAAGTCATAAACCCTCTCAAATTGCCCCATTTTACAACACACTTAATTTCTCGATGTTTTGGAACAACCTCTTCACGTCAACCTCGATTCCAGGAGTTCTACTTACCCAAATTTGATTCCAAAAAGTCCCCCGGACTCCTTTATGTCTTAGCTAAATGGAAAACTAGATCAAATCAAGTCTTCCTTCTCAATCTTTACCCGGATTGCCCTAGACCATACCTTGCTCTTAAACCGGCCGAGACTAGCCTAGCCCAGAATTTTCAACTTCTAAACCCGGAAGTTTTCTAACCCAAAACTTGGCACAAAATATTTACCCGTAACGACGAACCCGGTCGTTATACAAGCGACTTGATAATTAGTTACGTGATGAGTGAGAGGGAAAAAACACATCTATCATTCATAAAAAATGATAGGCACGTGAACTTGTACATGATTGATGTTGTATCTAATTGTTCTAGGCCTAATTTAAGAATTAATATTGTTGAAAGATCTCCAAAAAAAGCTTCGACATCAGCCCCGCCCTATCTTCGTCAGTTGATATTGATTCAGCGGAATACGAGAGCATAGGTGATCATGCAATGGATATGGAAGACGGTGAAAGTATTGAAGAAGAAGAATTATTATGAATATAAGAATTTAAATTTTTGTGGCATTTCAAATTTGTTAGTGTTTATATTTTTCATTTTTGCACACTAATTTATTGCTCTTAAATAATCAGTTATAGACTCTCATGATATAAATCAATCCTAATTGTGTATTATAGACCATCACATTACATGGCTAAAAGGGATAAAAATTAAAATGACAAATTCATAATTGAACATTTGATAATATTCCACAAAGTCTATAATTGTCTATAGTCGTTATACATCCTAAAATATGTGTTCAGTCTAGCATCGATCATATGAATATATAGTCAATCAATAGTATGACTATAAAAAATAAAATAAATTAATCACATCATATGTGAGTCCACACCAATTGAATACATGATCAAAAGGGTATAAGAAAGAGCAATGGTTATAACGATCACTTTCTCAGACTACAAACTTGATGTTTGAAAAACATTACTTATTCTTAAACATTATTTGTTCTAAGACCCCTCACAAACAATATTGCTTGTTCTAAACCCCATTTAATCATATATTCAATTATTGTGGGCTCTCGTAGGACCATCTAAGTTGTTTTACAATGTTTGGATGATATTAATTCACATAATTTAATTTAACTTATTTAATTATTATCTTTTTATAATCATATATCAGTCCTTGCCTATATAGGTATATAATAAACCACCTCATCTATGTTACACTAGAAGCTTTATCTGTACTTACACATTTGATCTGTCTAGTATTGACCATATGAATAGATAGTCCATCAATAATATGACTAAAAAAATATAATTAAATAAATAAAATTAAATTAGCATCATTCAAATATTGTAAAATAAGTTAATCACATCATGTGTGAGTCTACACCAATTGAATACATGATCAAAAGGATATAAGGAAAAGCAATGGTTGTAACAATGACTTCCTCAAAATAAACTTAATGTTTGAGAAACATTACTTGTCCTAAGATGACTCACAAACATTACTTGTTCTAAGACTCATTTGATTATGTGTCCAATTATTATAAACTCTCATAAGATCATATAAATCATTTTACAATGCTCGAATGATGTTAATTCACATAATTTAATTTAATTTTATCTTTTTTAATCATATTTTAGTACTTTAGGACTATTACATGACCTAAGACTTATTTGATCATGTTCAAAATTGATATGGACTCCCAAATAATGTTAGTCATAATTTTAGATTGTTTTAGTTGTGCTAATTCTCTTAATTTAATTAATTATAGCCTTTTTTGGCATATACAATTTTTCGTCTATATTCTATTGGTCAATTGTAGACTGCACACAAGGTCAATTTATGATACTTTAAATAGCAGACTAGTTTATATATGTAAAGTTGTCGATAATTGACAAATGATGTAGTTGAGCAGGAATCATATTTTTTGATAATTGATATGAGTCAATTTATGATATACTTATTCATAGTCCATTAGACTTGTGCAAACTAAGATTTGAGGTTTGAAATAAGAAATTTGGAGTTTAAGCTTTAATTTGGTGTTTACTAGACGTTTATATTTTATTTGATTTATTATAGATTATTTATTTATTTTAGTCAAATAATTATCTAGTTTATATATATCAAGTGGTCAATTATTGATAAATGATGTAGTTGAGCATAAATCATATATGTTGATAATTGACACTAGTCAATTTATGATATACTTCAAACAGTAGTTTAATTTATATATATCAGGTAGTTAATGGTTTACAGTATGGTGCATTTGAACAAAAATTAAATATGTTGATAATTGACATGGATTAATTTATAATATACTTATTTATTGACTATTAGACTTGTGTAAATTAAGATTTGAATTTGAGAAAAGTAAGGGGTTTAAAATTTGAACTTTGAGGTTTAGAGTTTAGCGTTTACTAGAAGTCTTCATTTGCTTTTGTTTATTATATATTATTAGAGTTTTACTTTGACCTATAATTTCTTATTTTTTTAATTTTTTAAAAATTATTTGAGTTTATATGTGTCACGACCCAGACTGCCGTGAGTGGCACTCACCCAACCCCCGGGTGAGTGAACCATCACTTTCCCGAACTTAATCATTCTAACATATCAAAACTAGTGCATAAAAGTAAACTACCAATTCGATAATAATAAAACACTTCATTAAGTTAACCTGCGGAAATTTTCCCCTAGAATCTGAAAGTCGCAGTACCAAACAATTCTACCAATGTCTATAGTGCGGGGATGCAACCCCAAAAATATAAGAAAATAGTCTAAGTCCGAAACAAATGGGCTACAATCCTAATAATAGATTCAAGGCAGCTCGATTGAAGAGGCTCACCCTTGAAGTCTGGAAACGCTGGTACTACAGATGAGGGCGCGTCTCAGCCGCTGGAAGATTACATGTACTCACAAGAAGAAAAGCAAGTGTAGTATCAGTACACCACCACTGTGTACTGGTAGGATCATCAGCCAGTTCCAAATAAAATAGTATATAATTCAGTACAACAAATCAAGTACAAGTACGGAAAATATGCAACAAGTCAACAGGCTCCCCTAGACTACAAGTTTCTACCTAGCTTGTTCCCACATGAAATCCACCTTTTATAACTCTAAACAACAATCGCATAATTCAATAAATCATCCTTTTTCCCTAGCCCGGACCCTCTCTGGGATCCCTTCTAAACAACACCTAAGTGTTAAAGAGACAACTCGGCCTAATCAAAGACCAAATCAACAGATATAACAGGATTCTCGGTCACTCAAGGACCACCAATGAATATCACAATTCAATAAAAACAGCCCGATCCACTCATGGAATCAATAACAGTCAATGCAATACACCAATATCAATGCAATGATGCAGTAAAATAAACCCGTACCAGGCGTGGTACTCGAGCCAACCGTTAGTATTTCGTACCAGGCGTGGTACCCGAGCCAACAATTTGTTATACCTGTACCAGGCATGGTACCTGTGCCAACCGTTAGTATACCCGTACCAGGCGTGGTACCAGAGCCAACCGAATGTCAACAATCCACAGTCAAATAATGAACAAACAACTTGTAAACCAACAAGCAACACACCGTTCAATTCACAGACTGTAAAACAGGACCCTTAGACATTCTACACAATTCCTCTAAGCAATGCAATTCATACAAGCACTTAGATAAGAGTACAAAATATACAACATTCACAGGAAATCGTAAGCCAACACCTACCTCGAAATGATCCAAGCTCTACTCAACCCGAGCCTTTCCGTGTTCCGGATTTCTTTCTCGTTCTTGGTCTAAAACAACATACAAGTACTTTGAATTAATAACAAGGCCTGCGCATTACCCGGATTACACCAAATCCCAAAACCCCAGGCCACCCATGATCATCCTACCCTCTTTTCACGGGCTTGCCTCTATTAATTTCCTTAGTTATATTATTTTTATGGATAAAAATAGAGAATTTAGCAATATGTGATCATAAAACCATACTTTTAACAAAGCCCAAGAACTTCCATGCCTAGAATTCCCCTTCTTCCCCGGATTCTACCATCCCTAGGTTATTCCAACCTTTCCCCAAGTTACCTCCTAGCAATTCTACTGCGTAGGAAAAGTAGTACGATGATTGGGGAGTAGAAACGTTACCTTAGGGAAGAAAAACAATAAAAAATGGAGGAAAATCGCCTGCAATCGCCTTGCCCTTCTCTCAAAATGAAATTGTAAAAACTAAACATTTTGGGGAATGTTTCTACATTAAATCCTGTCACGCTCCGCTATAGCGGTCCTCTCTGCTATAGCGGTATCGCCGTAGCGGAGTCATCCGCTATGGCAGAGGCTGACCGGCATTAACTTTCGCTGTAGCGGTAATTTCTCCGCCACAGCGGAGGTCGCTATGGCGGCGTGTCAACCGCTATAGCGGTTGACATGGGACAGAAATTCGTAAAACCTCCAAAATTAGTCCATTTTACAACACACTTATTTTTTTGACGTCCCAAAACAAACCTTTCACGTCAACCTCAATTCCGTGAGTTCTACTTACCCGAATTTGATTCCGAAAAGTCCTTCAAACTCCTCTATGTGTTAGCTACAAGGAAAACTAGCTCAACATAAGACATCCAACCCAATCCTTACCCGGATTGCCCTAGACCATACCTCGCCCCTAAACTGGCCGAGACTAACCTAGCCCAGAATTTCAAACTACCAAACCCAGAGTTTTATAACTCTAAAACTTGGCAAAATTAGACTACCCATAATGACGGACCCAGTCGTTACAACAGATATTAATTTACCCATCATTCATCCCCGAACGATCAAACCCGAATTTATGGGAAAGAAAGTGTAGTACCTGAATTCTCAAACAAATGAGGGTACTTGTCCCGCATGTCCTTCTCGGTTTCCCAAGTGGCTTCCTCAACCGGATGATGCTTCCACTGAACCTTTACCATATCGATCACCTTTGTCCTCAACCTCCGGACATCCCAAGCAAGAATCAAGACTGGTTCCTCTTCATAATGAAGATCCTTATCAAAAAGCACCTCATCCCACTTGATGATGTAGTCCCCATCCCCATGGTATCGCTTAAGTATGGATACATAAAATACCGGATGGATGCCCGACAAACTGGGCGGCAGTGCTAACTTGTTAGTCACTGGCCCCATAATCTCAAGAACCTCAAACGGACCGATGAACTGAGGGCTAAGCTTACCCTTCTTACCAAACTGCATAACTCCCTTCATTGGTGACACTTTCAACAATACATGTTCACCAACCTGAAATTCCATGTCCCAGACCTTGTGATCTGCATACTCCTTCTGCCTGCTTTGGGCAGCCAGCAACTTGGCCTGAATGCCCCTTACCTTTTCTTGTGCTTCCTTTATCCAAAGGCTTTACATCGTCTTCCTCAAACCACCTAACTGGTGATCTGCAGCTCCTCCCATACAATTCCTCGAATGGTGCCATGTCAATACTGGAGTGATAGCTATTGTTGTATGAGAACTCGCACAACGGTAGAAACTGGTCCCAATGACCCCCGAAGTCCATCACACATGCTCTCAGCATGTCCTCTAATACCTGGATCATCCTCTCCGACTGACCATCAGTATGAGGATGGAAGGTGGTGCTAAAAGTAAGTTGTGTACCCAACTCTTCATGTAGCTTGCCCCAAAATTTAGAGGTGAACTGCGTACCCCTGTCTGAAATGATGGACAGTGGCAGCCCATGCAATCTCACAATCTCCTTCATGTATATCTTAGCCAATTGCTGCAAATTGTAATCTACCCTGACCAGAATAAAATGAGCGAACTTGGTCATCCTGTCAACAATGACCCAAATGGAGTCATACTTCCCCAATGTCTCGGGAAGACCCAACACAAAGTCCATGGCTATCCTTTCCCACTTCCACTCTGGAATGGGGATCCTCTGAAGTAGTCCTGCAGGTCTTTGGTGCTCATACTTTACCTGCTGGCAATTCTGACACTTAGACATAAAATTGACTATGTCCCTTTTTATCCCGGGCCACCAGTAATGCTGCCTCAACTTCCTGTATATTTTAATCACACCTGGATGAATTGAGTACTGCAAACAATGAGCTTCTGCCAAGATTTTCTGAATTATATCATCAACCCGAGGAACACAAATCCTTCCTCTGAAATTTAGTACTCCACAAGAGTCTAACGTGACGTCCCTGGATTCCTCGGATATTACTTTATCTCGAAGCTTACTCAGTTTCGGATCTTGAAACTAGTTGGCCTTTATTTCTTCTATGAAGATGGTTTTGACCTCAATGCTGGCCAACAATCCACCCTGTTCTGAAATACACAAGTGCATGAACTTGGCCTCCAAGGCTCGAATTTCCCTTGCTAGTGGTCGTTTGTACACCTCCAAACAAGCCAAACTACCCATGCTAACTGTCTTCCGGCTCAATGCGTCTGCCACCACATTAGCCTTACCCGAATGATATTGAATGGTCACATCATAGTCCTTCAATAATTCCATCCACCTTATCTGCCTCAAATTCAAATCCTTCTGAGTGAACACATGCTGCAGACTGCGATGATCGGTGAACTCCTCACACTTGACACCATAGAGATAGTGTCTTCAAATCTTGAGTGCAAAGACCACTGCTGCCAACGCTAAGTCGTGAGTTGGGTAGTTTCTCTCATGCACCTTCAACTGCCTAGATGCATAAGCTATCACATTATTATCCTACATCAACACAGCACCTAAACCAGAATGTTGAAGCATCACAGTAAACAATAAAGTTTTTACCTTCAACCGGCAAGGATAATATAAGAGTCGTGGTCAGAAGTGTCTTGAGCTTTTGGAATCTCTCCTCGCACTTGTCGGACCACACGAATGATACATCTTTTTGTGCCAGCCTGGTTAGGTGAGTAGCAATAGACGCAAAATCCTTAACAAATCTCCGGTAGTACCCTGCGAGTCCAACAAAACTCCTCACCTCAGTCACAGAGCTAGATCGGACCCAACTCTTGACTGCTTCAATTTTCTGGGGATCTACCATCACCCCCTTTTCTGATACTACATGCCCCAAGAACGCAACTGAAGTCAACCAAAATTCACACTTGGAGAACTTTGCATAAAACGTTTGGCGCCTCAAGATGTCCAACACAATACGGAGATGACTAGCATGCTCCTCCCTACTCTTGGAGTAGATCAAAATATCATCGATAAACACAATCAAGAAGGAATCCAAATACGACTTAAATACCCCATTCATCAAACTCATGAATGTTGTCAGCGCATTGGTCAAACCAAATGACATTACTAGGAACTCGTAATGCCCATACCGAGTCCGAAAAGCAGTCTTAGGAATGTCCTCGGGCCTAATCCTCAACTGATGGTACCCCAAACTCAAGTCAATTTTTGAAAACACCGATGCACCCTAAAGCTGGTCAAACAAATCATCAATGCGGGGTAGAGAGTACTTATTCCGGATGGTCACCTTATTCAACTGCCTATAATCTATGCACATCCGCATACTACCATTTTTTTTCTTTACAAACAACATAGGAGCACCCCAAGGTGAAGCACTAGGACGGATAAATCCTTTATTTAGGAGTTCCTGCAGCTGAGTCTTAAGTTCCCTTAACTCTGCCGGAGCCATACGATACGGAGGAATAGAAATGGGACGAGTGCCTGGCTCCAAATCAATACAAAAGTCTATATCCCTATCCAGGCAAATCCTCTGGAAACACCTCTAGAAACTCAGAAACCACCGAAACTGACTCAATAGATGGGGACTCCACACTATCATCCCGGAGATGAGCCAAGAAGGCTAGACACCCCTTTCCCACTAGCTTTCTAGCTCGAACAAATGATATGACCTAACTGGCTTAGACCGGTACACACCTTCCCACTCTAGTCTATCCTTACCCAAAATCTCTATAGCCACAGTCTTGGTGATACAGTTCAACACAGCATGATAAGGGGACAGCCAGGTCATGCCCAAGATAATATCAAAATCAGTCATATCCAGGATTACCAAGTCTACCCAAGTATGCAACCCCACAAACATAACAGAACAGTCATGATAAACATGAGTCACAATCACAGACTCTCCAACCGGGGTAGAAACATGAATAGGGGAATCAAGGATATCACAAGTCAATTCCAGACCCAATGCAAAACTCATAGATACATAAGAATATGTAGAACCTGGGTCAAATAATACCGAAGCCATTTTATCGAAGATAAGAATGGTATCTGTGATCACCGCATCTGATGCTTCTTTCTCGGTCCTCCCTGGAAAAACATAGCATTGAGCTCGATCATCAATCCGGGAAACTTCCTGGACCGGCTGCACTGCACCCCTGCCCCGCCGCCGTTCTCTCTGTCGCCCTGGCCTCCCTGAAAGTTACCTCGCCCACTCTGTGGGCGACCTCTAGCATTACCGCCTCTACCTGCCGGGACCATCGCTCTAGGCTGTTGCTGACCCTGATTACCGGCCCGCCTGTGAGGGCACTCCCTCTTAAAGTGGACCAGATCACCAAAATGGAAGCAACCACGGTCAAGTGTAGGCTTGCTAGCTGATGTATAAGACGCTCCCTAGCCTCTAGGAGCTGAAAACTAATTATGAGCTCCCTGACGACCACCTGTAGCAGCTGGCAGAGCTGACTGAATAGGACGGGCTGAGTATGCCTGCTGATTTTGGCCACTGGAGTACGAACCACCAAACTTTCCCTCATTTTAGGGCTTCTTGGCTAAAGTATTAGCTTGCCCCGCTTGCATAACTCCTTCTAACTTCTTCACATAATCCACCACATCATTAAAGCCCTTCCCTGAAGAAGTCATATGCACTGACAGTACTTGCAGTTCAGTATTCAACCCTTTCACAAACAACCGGACCCATTTCTCCTCGAAACCCAACATCTGTGTGGCAAACGAGACAAGGCATGGAACTTAGCCTCATAAGCAGAGACTGACATGCCACCCTGTTCTAAGTTCAAGAACTCATCTTTCTTCCGGTCCCTCAAAGTACGGGGTACGTACTTCTCTAAGAACAAAGCATGGAACTGTTCCCAAGTCAGTGGGGGTAGAATAGAAGATCGGCACTCCACATGAGACCTCCACCACTACTTAGCATCACCCTGTAGCTGAAATGTGACAAACTCAACCCCATGCTGACGTACGATACCCAACTTGTGCAACCTCTCATAGATAACCAAGATAAACTCATAAGCATCCTCCCTATCAGTACCCTGAAAAGTAAGAGGTTTCAGCTTGAGAAACTTGGTCAGCATCTCATTCTCATTCCCTGTCATCACTGGGCCTAGCATTGGCCTGAAGAAATCAATTCGTGCCTGAAGAAATCATTTGTGCCTGAAGCTGCATCCATCCTAGGCGTTGTAGTAACCGCTGTCTGAGTATCCAAGGCCTGGTTTGCAAAAGCTGCGGGTATGGCTCCAGCACCAACCAAACCACTCAAAATATTCCAAGACTCTTGAAAGGCTTCTGGTGTCATAGTAGGAAGGCCCGCACCCCCAATCAGTATCGCCTCCTCCTGCGCCACACCATCTTCAGCCACAACTTCTACATCTTTAGCAACATGTTCCTGAGGTGGGGGAGGGGTTGCCTCACGCGCATTAGCAGCAGCTCAAGCCCCACCCCTGGCAGGCGTGGCTCTACCTCAACCTCTTCCCCTTTTCCTTCCTCTACCACGGGCAGTCGGGCCCGCTTCTGGGACCGCTGCTCTAGCTCCATTGTTCCTTGTGTTAACCATCTGTGGACAGAAAAGTGAATGAGGTTAGATACCAATTTGTATCACCAGATACCAATTGGAATCAAGTTATAGCACGAAGGAAGGAAGAAAGAGATAGTTTTTCCTAAAGCCTCATAGCCTCTCGAAGAAAAGTACGGACGTCTCCGCACCATTTCGCAAGGCTCTACTAGACCTGTTTGGTACGACGAGATCAACGAACCTAGGGCTATGATACCATCTTTGTCATGACCCAGACCGCTGTGAGTGGCACTCACCCGACCCTCGGATGAGCGAACCATCACTTCCCCGAACTTAATCGTTCTAACAGCTCAAAACTAGTGAATAAAGTAAACTAGCAATTCGATAATAATAAAACAACTTCATTAAGTTAACCTGCGGAAATTTTCCCCTAGAATCTGAAAGTCGCAGTACCAAACAATTCTACCAATGTCTAGAGTGCGAGGATGCAACCCCAAAAATATAAGTAAATAGTCTAATCCCGAAACAAATGGGCTACAACCCTAATGATAGATTCAAGGCAGCTCGATCGAAGTGGGTCACCCTTGAAGTCTGGAAACGCTGGTACTACAGATGAGGTCGTGTCTCAGCCGCTGAAAGATTGCTTGTACTCAAAAGAAGAAAAGCAAGTGCAGTATCAGTACACCACCACTGTGTACTGGTAGGATCATCAGCCAGTTCCAAATAAAATAGTGTATAATTCAGTACAGCAAATCAAGTACAAGTACGAAAAACATGCAACGAGTCAACAGTCTCCCCTAGACTAAAAGTCTCTACCTAGCTTGTTCCCACATGAAATCTACCTTTTATAACTCTAAACAACAATCACATAATTCAATAAATCATCCTTTTTGCCTAGCCCGGACCCTCTCTGGGATCCCTTCTAAACAACACCTAAGTGTTAAACAGACAATCCGGCCTAATCCAAGACCAACTCAACAAATATAACAGGATTCTCGATCACTCAAGGACCACCAATGAATATCATAATTCAATAAAAATAGCCCGGTCCACTCACGAAACCAATAATAGTCAATGCAATACAGCAATATCAATGCAATGATGCAACAAAATAAACCCGTACCAGGAGTGGTACTCGAGCCAACCGTTAGTATTTCATACCAGGTGTGGTACCCGAGCCAATCATTTGTTATACATGTACCAGGCGTGGTACCTGTGCCAACCATTAGTATACCCGTACCAGGCGTGGTACCCGAGCCAACCGAATGTCAACAATCCACAATCAAATAATGGACAAACAACTTGTAAACCAACAAGCAACACACCGTTCAATTCACAGACTGTAAAATAGGACCCTTAGACATTCTACACAATTCCTCTAAGCAATGCAATTCATACAAACACTTAGATAAGAGTACAAAATATACAACATTCACAGGAATCGTAAGCCATCACCTATCTCAAAATGATCCAAGCTCTACTCAACCCGAGCTTTCCCGTGTTCCGGATTTCTTTCTCATTTTTGGTCTAAAACAACGTACAAGTACTTTGAATTAACAACAAGGCCTGCGCATTACCCGGATTACACCAAATCCCAGACCCCCAAGCCACCCATGATCATCCTACCCTCTTTTCACGGGCTTCCCTCCATTAATTTCTTTAGTTATATTATTTTTACGGATAAACATAGAGAATTTAGCAATATTGATCATAAAACCTTACTTTTAACAATGCCCAAGAACTTTCATGCCTAGAATTCCTCTTCTTCCCCAGATTCTACCATCCCTAGCTTATTTCAACCTTTTCCCAAGTTCCCTCCTAGCAATTCTACTGCGTAGAAAAAGTAGTACGATAATTGGGGAGTAGAAACCTTACCTTAGGGAAGAAAAATAATGAAAAATGGAGGAAAATCGCCTGCAATCGCCTTGCCCTTCTCTCAAAATGAAATTTTAAAAATTGAACGTTTTGGGGAATGTTTCTGCATTAAATTCCGTCACGCTCCGCTCTAGCGGTTTCGCCGTAGCGGAGTCATCCGCTATGGCAGAGGCTGACCGACATTGACTTTCGTTGTAGCGGTAATTTCTCCGTTACAGTGGAGGTTGCTATGGCGGAGTGTCAATCGCTATAGCGGTTGACACGGGACAGAAAGTCGTAAAACCTCCAAAATTAGTCCATTTTACAATACACTTATTTTTCTGACGTCCCGAAATAACCCTTTCACGTCAACCTCAATTCTGTGAGTTCTACTTACCCGAATTCGATTCCGAAAAGTCTCCCGAACTCCTCTATGTGTTAGCTACGATGAAAACTAGCTCAACACAAGACATCCAACCCAATCCTTACCCGGATTTCCCTATATCATACCTCGCCCCTAAATCGGCAGAGACTAGCCTAGCCCATAATTTCAAACCCCCAACCCGGAGTTTTCTAACTCTAAAACTTGGCACGATTGGACTATCCGTAACGATGGACCCGGTCGTTACAATATGTTATAGAGTCATTTCTATTAAAAGTGTTTTTGACAACAGATAAAAATACGTGAAAGTAAAAATAATATAACCTCTTCATCATATATAGGGGAACATAAAATAGTTTTCATCTATGAAAACTCAAAAATTTTATTTGCAAATTTTCTTTGCATTCATAAATAAAAAATTTACAAAAGATTATATAAAAGAACTAATCTGTTAGGCGATCGGAGGAGACTGATGAGTTCATCAATCTTTTTTTGGAGCCTTTCGCTTAATTTCTAAAAAAGATTTACCAATTTTTTAAAAAAAAATTACACTCATTTAAATTTTAAGCCCTCCTTATCTATTTGGGGCCATAAACAAATTTTTTTCACCTTTTCAATTGAGGTTTTGGATCAAATGTACTTTTTTTCATCTTTTACCTCAAGAACACATGTAGATCCTCAAAAACACTTGAACTTTTAAATTTTTAACCCCTTCAAATCTTCACGAAACTTATCCAAATTTTAGGTTAGCTTTTCCTTGAGCTAAAGAACAAACCCAATATTTTTTAAACTCAAATTCAACTTCAGTGTTCAAAATTTATTTTCAAGTTTTCAATAAAGACACGTGAATTAACACAATCAAAATCCACCAAAATATACAATGATAAAGAAAGAAAGAAAAAACGGGTTATGTATTAATTTCATGATTAACTTATTTTGTTGTTGTTAATGAGAGTTTTAACATGGATTGAATGAGGAATAAGCAATGATCTTCATCTTCATTTTGATTCAAAAAAATTACTTTTTTTTATGCGAAAAAAAAAAATATCATTATGGAGTTCAAATGCTTGATATTAAAAAGTAAAATATATTTAATAACAACAAATAGAGAGTTTCGAGATTAAAGAAGAAGATAAATCTAATAAAAAAAATTAGAATGAAGAGGGTAGAGGAGAGAGAAATGAATTTATGTATATTTTAGAAAAAATGTGATAGTTGTAAATGTATTTTAAAGGAGTTGTTGAAGTTTATAAAATGTTAAAAAGTACCCTTACCTCACCGCTTTTCATTTTGCAAATTTAAAATTCTAAAAATTAAATGAAATTTTTTTTGAGAAAATTACGTTGTATGAACATTGACATAAAATTATTTCATTTTTTAGCCTAATTTTTCAAAATTACATAGGATGGACAACTTTTTCGGTGACTCCATTGCATTCTTCTCTTATGTAGGCTGAGTCTTGTGAGGTTTTGTGGCCATGACTCCAAATTCAGTGTTCATTCTCCTGCTTCATTATTTTTCTCCTTACTTAGTTTCCTCAACCTCCATCATCTCTCTTAGCTTATTGTTTCATTTTTCTACTTATTGGATTAGTATTTTTTTTAAGTGAGTTGGTACCAATTAATCATAAATAAATATATTGAGAGAGACATATGAAAGACTTGTCATATGATCTATAAGTATTACTTTCATTAATTATTTTGATGATTTGGAATGTGTTCTAGTATAAATGTATATAATTAATATTTATACATACTTATACATGGTAGATATATTATTTAAATATTATATATGTGTGTATATATATATTGTATAATTATGTATAAGGTATATAATAATGTAAAAGTGTGTATAAATATTTTTTATACGCTATTATACAAGTTTATACATTTGTGTATAGTGAGGGTATAATATTATATAAAGATGTATAAAGCTGTATAAATATATATAAATACGTATAAAGATGTATATCGTGTAAAGTTGAGCTATTGCGGGTGTAATTATTTTTATGGGTTATGTAAATATAATTATTTTTCTTAAACAGTCTATTTTTGAAATTATCCCAAAAAATTTAGTGTCTCTTTTCCTAATAAATTTTCAAAGTATCCATTTTACCAATTCATCTCAAGTAAGTTTGAAAGGATTAATTTCATTAAACCGTTTGTCTTCACAGGAAAACTCCACCTTGCTAGGGTTTATTTCTTTTTATTTATTTTTTTCACTTTATATTTTTTGTCTCACATTCTCTTGGGGTTGATTTTATAAATGGTCAAGTAACATTTATTTTATTATATTAAAATTACTAAAACATTCTTTTTACGAAAAAATCATTCTACTTTGCTTAAATATCACAAAACATTATTAGGAGAAAATAAAAAAGATATTTTATGCTATTTAAGTAAAGTTGAATAACTTCTAATTATAAAAAAATTGTTCTGGGAGCATGCAGGGATTCTTAGACAAAGTTAAATCATTTTTTTATATAAAAAATAATAATTGAGTTGAGTTATTTTTATAATCTAGTAACTTTGACAAAATAAAATAAAAGTTGAGCCTATATATTGTTATAAATTGTATGTCTAACCATCACGGAGGAGGTGAACGCTGCTGGGACAGATTTGAGATTGGCTTGCACTGCCGCTATATAATTCTGATTGGAGGAATAAAGGACGATAAAAAATGATGGGATGTTTGGTGATTCTTTTATAACTAGATATATATTGGACTTGTAGTAGTCCGCATACCCAGCACAGAAGCCCACTTCAAGGCCGATCATGTAATAAGAAATTAACTATCTTATAAGAGCGAATTAAGTAGGTATGAGGTTGACGTGCCTGTTTGTGCTGCCTGCTTGGATATTTTCTTTTTACACTTTTTCAATTTTAATTTATTTATACTATTTTTTTTTAATTTATTATATATTTACAAAATTACGCAAAATAAATAGTATAAATCACAATAATTAATAACTTAAAATATTTAAAATACATAAAAATTTGGTTGACTTTTTAAATTTTATCAGTGCCACATAAATTGGGACAAAAAAAAGTACTACAAATCACAATAATTAACAACTTAAAATATTTAAAAGAAATATAAAAAATTTAGTTGACTCTTCAAATTGTATTAATGCCACATAAATTGGGACAGATAGAGTAACATAGATATTATTTGAAAATTACGTAAAAAGTATTATAAATCACAATAATTAACAACTTAAAATATGTAAAAAAATTATATAAAAAATTTAATTGACTATCTAAATTTGATATGAGTCACATAAATTGAGACATAGTTATCTTATAAGAGGGAGTTAAGCAGGCACGAGGTAGACATGTCTGCTTGTGCTGCCTGCTTGGATATTTCCTTTTACACTTTCTTCGTTTTAATTTGTTTATCCTATTTTTCTCTTTTGATCTACTATATATTTAAAAATTACGTAAAAAGTAGAATAAATCACAATAATTAATAGCTTAAAATATTTAAAAGACATAAAAATTTGGTTGATTTTTCAAATTTTATCAGTGTCACATAAATTGGGACAAAAAAGTACTATAAATCACAATAATTAACAACATAAAATATTTAAAAGAAATATAAAAAATTTAGTTGACTCTCCATATTGTATTAATGCCACATAAATTGGGACAGACGGAGTAATATAGATATTATTTAAAAATTACGTAAAAAATATTATAAATCATAATAGTTAATAACTTAAAATATGTAAAAATCATATAAAAAATTTAATTGACTATTTAAATTTTATATGAGTCACATAAGTTGAGACAAAAAAAATATATATTGGGCCTGTACTAGCACGGACTGGGAAGAAGCAGGCACGAGGTCGATGCGCCTTTTTGAATATTTTCTTTTATATTTTCTCTGTTTTAATTTGTTTATCTTACTTTTCTTTTTAATTGTTATATATATTAAAAGTTACGTAAATCACAATAATTAACAACTTAAAACATTTAAAAGAAATACAAATATGATTGACTCTCCAAATTTTATCAGTGTCACATAAATTGGGACAGAACAAAAAGTACTATAAATCACAATAATTAATAACTTAAAATATTTAAAAGATATATAAAAAATTTAGTTGACTCTGAAATTGTACCAATGCCACATAAATTGGGACAGATGGGTAACATATATTATTTGAAAATTACGTAAAAAGTATAATAAATCAGAATAGTTAACAACTTAAAATATATAAAAATCATATAAAATTTTGATTAACTATATAAATTCTATTTGTGTCACATAAATTGAAACAAAAAAATAATATATTGGATTTGTGCTAGCACGGGCTCCTCTATATCTAGTTTATTATTATAAAGAGAAAACATTTGTTTAGCAGAGAATATTATAAGTACATGCTTCAATGAAAAAGCACAATCAACATTAAAGCTTTATTTAAAAAAATTAAAAGTACGTGTTTACTTATAAATAGTATAATGACAATAAAAAATCAAAACATGCTTAAAAATAAGTTATAAAAAAATGTTCTAAGAATATGAATATAACTAAAGATTTAATATTTTTAAATACAATTTTTGTTATCATTGATAAAATATTTATATACGTGCAAGATATGTGCTTAATGACTAGCAATAATAAAACGCAAATTAAGTGAAAAATAAGATACCATAAACAAAACAAAAACTAGAAGTACAATTGGTAAAACTATACAAGTTAAAACAAAAACCTATAGAAAGACACGTTATGAAGTATTTGCCAAGCTCTAATTGACTACTTATCTTTATATAAACAGCCAATTTGCTTTTAACCTCTGACTTCTTTGATAACATCCTCCTTGGTAGGTTTTTTTTTTTTTTTTCATTTTCTAATTTCTTTCTCGTATTATTTTGGGATTGATTTTATAAGGGATAATTTCAAAAAAGTACACTTAGTAAATATACATTGCAATTTCGTGGTCAAAAAAGTACATTACATTTTATAGCCAAATCTGAATTTGGCCATAAGTGTAAAGTAACTTTTTTTGTATAACAATGTATATATTTGTATACTGTTGTATATACAATACAATCTTTTTATTTTGGTGATTTGCTTCTTTTTCCCCAATCTATACAAACTTATACAATATAGATACGTTGTATAATTATGTATACATGATATTTAAACAATGTATCTACATTGTATAAGTGTGTATAGTATGGAGAGGAAGAAGAAAATCACTGAAATAAAAAAAACTGTATTGTATATACAACAATATACAATACAATATACAAATATATACAACAAAACGTACTTCATCTTCTTCCTCGAATTCAAGCACCAAATTCATTCAAAAACACCTAAAAACTACACCAAATCATCCAAAATTTCACATTTATGCTCCTCAATACATAACCAATATTTTGCAATCATACCCACTCGAAGCAAAACTTATTTACGAAAATTTAATTTTCAAATTTTGAAGCTTGGAGCTTCAATAATGGCTAAACATCCAAAATATTCATGCTATAGCTATGAAATTGTAATGTAAATTTGCTATATGCTTGGTCTACGAATTTTATAGACCCATATTCCCTTAAATGTTCATTAGTTGTAGCAATATGAACAACTATGAAGATTGCATTGTGTGTGTGTAAGAGAGTAAAATTTGGCTAAGAATGTAAAGTAACTTTCTTTTTCTATAGACATTAGGTCATTTTTTGTAAGAGCTTAAAAAATTGCTCATATTTTGCAATGTAAGGTTGTCACATGCATTTTTATGTATTTTTTCCATTTTATAAATGGTCATCAATTAATATTCATTTTATTGTACTCAAGTCGCTAAAAATATTTTACCACAAAAAAATCATTTAGTTTTACATTATCACCAATAGTTATCAGGAGATAACAAAATAGACATTTTATGATATTTAGGTAAAATTGAATAAAATTCTAATTACAAAAGAATTATTTTGTAACATGTTGTGATTTTCAGACAAAGTTAAACCTTTTCTTTTTACAGAAAATAGTTAAGTTGTGTGAATTTTATATCATAAAAATAATTTACTAACTTTTAAAATAAAATAAAATAAAAATTAAGCCTTAAAACAATAATTGGTATACTGTTGTGAATGGTATGTCTAGCCATCACAAAGGAGGTATGCAAGGCAATTTCAAAACATATCCTAGAAGCTTACACCTCCTTCGTAGCCGTCATATAATTCTGATTTAACGGGTTGTGTGATGATCCTTCCGGTCATTTCTATATTTATGTCTTCTTTGTACTGTTAGAGCATGCTTGTAATGGCTCCAAGGTCATTTATGGCTTGCTGAGATCGGTGGTTCGGTGCCCTGGTCGTTCGTTTGGTCTTTATGGCCGTTTCCCTGTATTTAGAGCCTTAAATTAGGATATCGTTGACTTCGGTCAACATTCTTGGTAAACGCATTCAGAATCGAATTTTACCAGTTTTGTTAGCTCTGGAGCGTAAATTTTAGTCTAGATGGACCCTTGGTCGGGGTCTGGGAGCTTTCGGTTTGGTTTTGTGTTGTTTTTTATGTTTTCTAGCCAGTTGAACTTGAAAGTTTGACTTGGGTCAACATTCGGAGAAGACGGCCTCGGATGGAAATTCTGACAACGTTGTTAGCTCCGTAATGTTGACTTTGCGCTAGAGGGACCTTTGGTTCGGGTCTCAAAGCTTCCGGACTCGTTTTAGGCCTTGGTGTTCCGTTTTGGAAAAAGTTGGCATAAAGTTGATTTTAGGCGGGGGCCTACTTTTCGTTATATCGACCTCCATTTGAATTTTCATCGATTCCGTTGAGTCTGAAATGCCATTTTTAGTCAATTAGCTCAGCTCATTTGTGTCCGCGGGACCCCGGACTTATTCCCAGAGGTCCGTTCGAGAAAACTCTGCCCAATTGGCATGGACTGTTGCTGCTTGCTCGTGTGGGCGTCAGGGCGTCGCCTGGTACGCGCCTGTGCGCGTGCACCTGCGCCTGGGTGCCGCGCCTGCGTGCTGGCCCTTGGCAGCCAGCGCCCCTGCGCGTGCCAGCCCACCCGGGTGCCACTGCGCCTGCATGGTCGCCGGGGGGCCTGAGTGTGACAGCTTATATAGCTGATTCCCTTTTAAAATTCCAGCTTTGCTCCTCATCTTCTCTAAATGACTTCTCCTCCATTGTTGCTCCAAATTTCACCTTTTCTTCACCTGATCTTTCCCTAACATTGGTGGATAATATATTGCTGCCCCTTGTGCATTTTTGGATTCTAAAAATTGGTAAATTCCCGTGTTAATTCCCGTTGATTTCCATAAATTCCCTCTTTGAATCCTCATGGTTTAGGGGTTGTTTGAGCCCTCATTCATGGTCTATTTTTGCTCATTTTTAGGCCATGAACTCCCGAGAACATGGGGAACATTGTGGTATTTTTTATTTTTGGCTTCGAGTTGTGGGGCCCACGGGCCTGCCAGTGACCCGAATTTTGACCCGGCTATAGTTATAGCATTATGGGTATTGTTAGTCTCGTTTTAATGCGTAGTTTATATTTATGATAGTTTAATTGCATTTTGGAGCGATTCAGGCTTGGACATCATCGTTCTAGTAGTTTATCGTTGGACGACAGGTAGGTTACGGTTAAACTCTTTTAGACTTTGCATATATAGGATACAATTGTACTAATTAGCATCCTTGGGTTGAGTTTATTAGCTTGGTACCCCATACCTTATCCGATTGTTTATGTCCGACTTATTTTCTTTCTTCGATGATTGTAGTTTTCATTGTAATTGATAGTATCACCCTTGTGGTCCTGTGTGGCCTTGTATTTGACTCTGAACCATAAATGGTGGATTATTTGGGAATGTCCGTGAGTCCCGGGCATCAATATTGCGATCTTAGGATGTTTATTTGTGATGTAGAGCGATTGGAGCCTATACAGGGCCAAAAGGTTGATTGTGAGCCGTTGGGCTACTGCTTGTGATTGAGCATGCCATTATCATACATATAAAGAGATTTTTCACATGTTTTACAACAGTTTGGCTTTAGGCCTACTATTGATGGTTTTTCAAATCCTGCATGGCCTCAAGGGCCCGTTTTTGGTAAAAATTATTATAAAAGTTTTGGAACTGATTTTCATGGTTCTTCTTGGGGTAAGAAAGTTAAAATAATGATTTTATCACTGTTTTCATACTTATACTAGACTCGGCTGGGCCGTAGTGCTAGATTTGAATTCCTATTGATTTGAGATAGTACTAGACTCGGTCAGACCAAGCAACATCCTAGTTTTACTACTGTTTTAGACCCGGTTATATCCGGGCACCCTTGTTTGGGGGTTTTGAGACTTGATTCACTGATTTAGACCCACGTAGAACCCCGGGCATGAATTTTTAAGATCTGGTGACTTATTTGGATCCGGCTACACTCCAGACGATTATATTGAGGTTATGAGATTTCGTATGTGATCTACGAGTAGACCTCTATGGACCTTGCCAATCCGGACCAGGGGCTACGTGATATGAGTGCCGGAGGAAGGGTGTACGGTGGAGTTGAGGTACTCACGGGAATCCCTTTCATAGATCCTGCCTCTATTGGGCCTTTTAGGTACCAGAGGGGGTAACATACAACACTACTATCACTTGGTTTCAGCATATCATATCACATCATGCATATTGTGTTCGGATCTACCCTTGTTTGTTGTTTGCTCAGTGTACGCTCCGGTAGTATGGAATGCCGGAGAGTTTGTTTTCACTTGTATGTGTTCTTCAAGTGTATGGGCGCCCGTGGGACCGTAGGTAGACTTTTATTTATTGTTATTCTATCGCGATATTGATCCTGATAATGGTTACATTCAATGACTGGAAACTAAGAGTTGTATTATGTTCATATTGGTTCACTTGATGGTTATACTTGGGCTATCGGTTGATTATTCCTGACTTGAAAGTGGTGTTACTAGCATGACTTGGTTTTAGTCTTATTTTCAAGCATGATTATCGTTATTTCCTTTCCTTCTTCCCTTTTTACTTGAGGTTAACGGTATATCTCCTTCTTCTTTGACTCTCTTTATATATTGTTATTGCGTGGATCCCAGGTGCGTTCTTTCTTTCCTTCACCTGTGTCTGTGAGATATATATTTCTATTATCTAGCCAAGCATGATTGTTTTCTACTTGTATTCCTTCTGTGCTAGCTCTAATGTACTTGTTCATTTTCTGTGACTACTTATTTCCTTTTTGCTATATTATTGCTTTTATATCCTATATGTGCTCAGTCGGCCTATGATACCTACTGGGTACCCGTTGCTTAGCAATTGGTACTCATACTACACTCTGCATCTTCTTAATGCAGATCCTAGTATAGGCCATCGCCGTTGATCCGTTGGAGACTCGTGCGGGCTGATCTTTTGGGACCATTTGAGACTGAGGGCGAGCTCCTAGGGACCGGAGTTTAGCTGATTATCTCGTCCTTTGTATCATGTACTTTTATTGTTATTCAGAGACATATGTATATATACACTTTTGGATCCCATTGTACTCTGAATATTTAGTACCTGCTCTTATACTATGATACCAGGTTTTGGGTTTGGTTTAGCTTCCGTATATATTCATCTATATTCCTATTGTCTATTTCTTCTTTTATTTCCTCTACTTCCGCTATTTATATCATTCTTCTGCTTGCCTGTTAGATAGTAGCCCATTACTAACCATTCCAGGCTACGAGGATTGGTTCGCCTACTCGGGGTTGTAGGTGTCATCATGACCGAGAAATCGGGTTGTGACAGCTTGGTACCAGAGCCTAAGTTCACCGGTGTCATTGGTATAGGAGCCAATATCTAGTAGAGTCCTGCGGATCGGGGTGGAGACGTCCATACTCAATCTTCGGGAGGCTACAATGACATCTTATGAAATATAACTCTCTTCTTGCCTCTATATCGTGCGTCTTATCCTTGAAAGTTTCTTGAAATCTCACTTGTTCTAATTCATTCTCTCGCAGATGGTTCGTACGAGATTATCGATATTAGGCAGGGGAGAGCCTTCGACTCCAGCACACCTGACTCCAGCTAGGGGCTGGGGAGGTCGTAGAGGTAGAGCTAGGGGACGTTCCCGAGTAGCGACACCAGTTAGAACTCCTAGGGTTAAGGTTGAGCCCGAGTATGAGCCCGAGATTATTCCAAAGCAGCAGCCTATGGACCAGGGGATAGCCCAGGTACCACCCAGTGCCAGCACCAGCTTTTGTGCCAGCTTCAGCCCCAGCTCAGTCTTCAGGTATTCGGGGTTTACTTCTACAGTTGTTGGGTATCATCGGAGATCAGCCTGCTGAGGTAGCACATACATCCACTCAGGGGGCAGCCTTGGGTGCACAGATTTCAGGAGCACAGCCTGCTACTGCGGCTCCTTGTGCTGAGGTTATTCCGGTTCCATCTGTTGCACAGCTTCATACTCCTCTCCCGGCTATGACAGAGACAGAGCAGAAGTCTTTGGATAGATTTATGAGATTGGCACCTCCAAGGTTCGCTGGTACTTCTGGTCAGGATCCACATGTACTACTTGTGAGGAGATGCTATACCATTTGGGTTTATTAGAGACTCACAGAGTTGGGTATACTACTTATCAGTTGGACAGCCTAGCTAAGTTGTGGTAGAGGGCCTAGGTTTCTTGCAGACCATCTTCATCTCCTCTGTTATCTTAGTCAGAGTTTTATGAGGCCTTCATGGCCAAGTTCTTGCCACAGAGCGATAGGAAGCATCGTAAGGAGTAGTTCACTAGACTTATGTAGGGGTCTATGACCGTATTTGAGTGTGAGACTCGCTTCCACCAGCTTGCTCCATTTGGGGCTATGATCATGCCTACCGAGACCGACAGAGTCCGTAGGTTTGTTTGGGGATTGCGAACAAAGCTTAGACAACCAACTAAGATATTAGTTGCTAGTGGTCGATAATTCCAGGCTATTGCAGACTATGCCCGTACCATGGAGGACTTGCATCATCATGATCCGGGGGCCATAGATAAGAGGCATTGATATAAAGGTAGCTACAGTGGTTCCCGTCACAGTGGTAGAAGTTCAGGCTATTGGGGCCGAGGTTATCAGCCACAACAGCACCAGGGCCAGTCTAGTCGACCGGTTCAGGCTTCGCTTCAATCTTCTGGTGGGTCTCAGTTTGAGCAGGATCATAGTAGTCAGCAGAGCTATAGTTGTCAGTCTTCGAGAGGTACAGCTTCTGGGGCATCAGGCCACGGTGGCCACAGGTTCAGCCGATTCATATCGATAGTTTAGGATGTCAGGGGCTTGCTATGTGTAACACCCAGAATTTGATTCAGCTTTTAAAACTTGATTTCTGAAAATTTTCAAAAGTCTCAAGAATCACGGACCAGATCACAGACCGTCATCCTAGACCACGATCTGTCCTGTGACTCGTGATCCTGAAGGCCATAGGACCCCCATGAAGGGTACTGGAAATGACAAGTCAGTTGAAAACCCGTCATCTTGAACCACGAGTGGTCCTTCTATCCGTAGTTCATGAGGATCAGAGGATCCTCATTTCCTTAAGTCAACACCACGAGTCACAGGATGGTCCATCGTCCAGGACCACAGTCCGTAGAGTGACTCGTGGAATGGAGTTCCAGTAAGGTCTCTAAAGTGGATCCTGAAACCAAGAATCATATGACGGTTCATCATTTGCTTTGACGGTCCATAGACCTACTCGTGGTCCCTGAAGACGAGTCACTTTATCAGTTTTTCCAAGCTTATGTACAGGAGTATTTTTATAATTTCCCACCCTTTTAACTCTTAAGTGAGGTTGTTTTGAACTCTTTTAGTAAGGTTTCACCCCTAATTAGCCTAAGTCCCCTCCAAACTCTCATTCATCTCCCCCAAAAGTGGAAATGGTCTCTCAAGCTTCAAGCTCCAAGTTCCAACTCTTCATTTCTCTTCATCCTTGATATAGAAATCTTCAATTCAGATATGTGGGTATTCAATAAAGGATTCCTTTCACCCTTATTCCCAAAACCCTCAAGTTCTACTTTGATTTATTAATTTGTGAAATTAGGGTTCTTGCCCAAATTGGGAAAATCTTATGGGTTCAGTTTTAAAGCATCAATTCAAGGTTTCTCATTACTTACCCATGATTTATTTGAGATTTATTAAGTATTTTCAAAAGCCCATGCATTAAAGATGAATTCTAGCATGTTTTCACCAGTTGCATGTTTTCAAGTAAAATTGGCATATTTAGATAATATGGCCTCAAGTGTTAAGAAATTGCATGCCTAATTTTTCAAGTTATAAATTTAGAAAGGAAAGTATGTTTTGAGCTATGGCTATGCTAAGCTTTAAGACTTATGATTTGAGATTGGCATGACATCAGGTATGTCCTTATGCTTTTCAAACACTTTTGACATCAAATATGTCACAAGTTATTATGAGCTATATGTATGTTTTAGGAGTAGTATTTAGCACCGAGTTGAACAGGGTGAGCGTACCCTTAGTCCCAGAACTATGTGCCCCTGCAGGTTGATTAGCCCCTCAGTTGGGCATTAGAATTAGTGATCATGTCATAGTTATGCCTTTATACCCTGGCAAGGTATATTGGGTCCTCTCGATGGGGCGGATACATTGGATTCCATGTAGCTCACATGGTCTATGTCGGTTAGAGAACCTCCCACAAAAATAGTTTAAATCTTTTAAATGTATTGACTCTTTGCCTTTAGATTTTAGTATTTCTACTACTACTTATGGTTTTCAATAATATCTGGTTTATGATATTGCATTGAGTCCTTTACATTGCAGCTTTACCATTATGTCATTACTTCAGTTTATAGCATATCCAGCATGTTTTACTTTAGATTTTTCATATCTCACATACTCGATACATCCTATAGTACTGTTGCATATTCTTGCACCACATCCTTGATGATGTAGATTTAGGTTTGGATCCTCAAATTCGTGGCTAGAGGTTAGCAGGTGTCCCAACTTCAAGTGGTGAGTCCTCATCCTTTGAGGACTAGTATCAGTTTAGCTTCTTTCATGGTTTTCCTTTTAGTACTTGGAGTTAGTTGGGGTCTTGTCCCAGCATCTCATTATTCAGTTTAGAGGTTTTTCAGACATAGTTAGAGATTATGTATTTGAGGCTTCAGATTCTGTTATGTTTATACCTTGATCTATTGATGAATTAGTTTGCTTATATCTTCAGTTTAATGCTTCCTCTAAGTTTATTTATATTTGCTTAAGTCATGCTAAGACCAAGGATTAACTTGGAACCACTTGTGGTCTCGAGTCTCGTATTACGTCTAGGGGGTAGCCTCGGGGCGTGACACTATGAGTGTGGGGCCAGTGCTCACTATGCTAGAGATTTCCACCAGTAGGATACAGTTCAACCAGCCGCTCAGCCAGCTCAACCTATTTGTACAATTCAGCCACTGGTTAGAGGAGGTGGTGGTCAAGCTAGAAGTGGTGCCCCATGAGGCAGAGTAGGTGGTAGGGATGGCGGTCGGTCAGGTGGTGGTCGTCGTTAGTTTTATGCGATCCCTGGGAGACCGTATACAGAGGCCTCAGATGCTGTGATCACAGGTATGATTTTTGTATGCTGTCAGTCAGCTTTGGCTTTATTTGATCTTGGATCTACTTGCTCATATATTTCTGCCTACTATTTGCCTTGTTTGGGGTTGGCTAGTGAGACATTATTTATGCCTGTATCTGTTTCGATCCCAGTAGGAGATTCTTTAGTAGTGGATCAAATAGTGAGGACCTGTATGATTTCTGTTGGATATATTGAGACTTGGGGTGACTTGATAATTCTTGATATGTTAGACTTTGATGTGATTCTGGGCATGGACTGGTTATCCCCTCATCGTGCAGTTTTAGATTGTTATGCCAAGACCATTACCATAGCCGTGCCTGGCGTATCCCCAGTTGTGTGGTAGGATTCTGTCAGTCGTGCACCGTTTGGGATCATCTCTTGTCTTCGAGCTAGGAAGTTGATTTCTCGCAGGTGTTTGGCTTATCTAGCATATGTCTGAGATGTTAGTGCCGACACTTTTTCCCCTGAGTCGGTTCCTGTGATTAGAGATTTTCTAGATGTATTCCTACTGACCTACTAGGCCTTCCACTTGAGAGAGATTTTAACTTTGTTATTGAGTTAGAGCCAGGAACCAGGACCATTTCCATCTCTCCTTACTGTATGGCGCCAGCTGAGTTGAGAGAGCTTAAGGAGCAGCTCCAATACTTGTTAGCTAAGGGTTTTATTAGGTCGAGTGTATTGTCTTGGGGTGCTCCTATTCTGTTTGGGAAGAAGAAAGAAGGGGTCGATGCGGATGTGTATTGATTATCGACAGTTGAATAGGATGATTGTGAGGAATGGGTATCCGATGCATTACGATTTGCAGCTCAAATGGTCCCTTATGAAGTCTCTATTGGTCTTATTCTTATTGTGCGCCTTGTGAGCGCATTTGGATTCGCGAAGGAATTTGCTCGGATGTTCCCCTAACCCAACCCAGGAACGGTCAGCGCATAGATGATCTGTTTGATCAGTTTCAGGGTTTAGCCGTGTTTTCAAAGATAGATTTGAGGTTAGGCTACCACCAGTTGAGGATTAGGGCGAGAGCATCCCTAAGACAGCATTCAGGCCACGTTATGGCCACTATGAGTTCCTGGTGATGTCTTTTAGGTTGACTAATGCCCTCACAACTTTCATGGACTTGATGCACAAGGTGCTTAGCCCGTACTTGGACTCATTTGTGATAGTTTTATAGATGACATCTTGATATACTCACAGAGTAGAGAGGATCATGAGCAGCACTTGAGGATTATACTCCATACTTTGAGAGATCATCGACTTTATGCCAAGTTCTCAAAGCGCGAGTTTTGGCTTGAGTCAGTTGCATTCCTAGAACACGTGGTGTATAAGGATAGGATTAGAGTGGATCAGGGTAAGATATCAGCAGTTTGTGATTGGCCGAGACCTACTACTCCTACCGAGGTTCACAATATTGTTGGGTTAGCAGGGTACTACAGGAGGTTCATCGAGGGATTTTCTTCCATAGAAACACCTTTGAATAGGTTAACTAGGAAAGATGTCCCATTTCAATGGTCAGATCAATGCAAGAATAGTTTTCAAAGACTTAAGGCCTTGTTGACTTGAGATCCAGTGTTGACTTTGCCAATTGAGGGTCAGAGTTTCTCGGTATATTGTGATGCTTCAGGGGTTAGTCTTGGTTGTGTATTAATGCAACAGGGTCATGTGATAACATATGCGTCAAGGCAGCTAAAGGTTCACGAGCGCAACTACCCCACTCATGACTTAGAGTTGGCAGCGGTAGTCTTTGCGCTCAAGATTTAGAGACACTACTTATATGGGGTTTATTGCGAGATCTACATTGACCACCATAGTCTTCAGTACATCATGAGTCAGCGCAAGCTAAACTCGAGGCAGAGGAAATAGATCGAGCTACTGAAGGACTATGACTTCACTATTCTATATCATCCGGGCAAGGCAAACATGGTGACGGATGCCTTGAGTCAGAAAGTGGTGAGTATAGGTAGCCTAGCTTCACTTTCAGTTTTAGAGCCACCGTTGGCCTTGGACATCCACTCCTTGGCTAACCGTTTGGTTAGACTTGACTTTTAGGATCCTAGCAGAGTTCTTGCCAGTATTGAGGTTCGTTCTACTCTAGTTGATCAAATTCAGAGCCGTCAGTTCGAGGATTAGCGGTTGTGTGACCTTCGTGATCAGGTTGTTTGGGGTGAGGCTAGCCAGGCTACTCTAGATTCAGATGGAGTTCTGAGGATTGATAGTCGTCTATGTGTTCCAAGAGTTAGGGAGTTGATTCAGTTGATCCTTTGGAAGGCTCATTATTCTAGATATTCCATCCATCTTGGCGCATCCAAGATGTACAGAGATTTGAGATAGCTCTACTGGGGGAGTGGTATGAAGCGAGATGTAGCGGAGTTTGTATCTCGGTGCTTAAACTGTCAGCAGGTGAAGTTCGAGCACATGAGACTTGGTGGTTTGATGCAGCGACTTCCCATTCCTGAGTGAAAGTGGGAAGGGATCACTATGGACTTCATAGTTAGATTGCCTCGTACTTCTAAGGGGTTTGACTCTATTTGGGTGATTGTTGATCGACTGACTAAGTCAGTGCACTTCTTTCTAGTTCAGACTACCTACAGTGCGGAGAGGTTAGCTCAGATCTACCTTCATGAGATTATTCAATTGCATGGGGTCCCAACTTTTATCATTTTAGACCGTGGCACTCAGTCACATTTCAGTTTTTGAGGGCTATTCTATGAGATTTGGGTACCGAGGTTCAACTTAGCACTGCATTCCACCCTCATACAGATGGACAGTATGAGAGGACTATTCAGGTCTTGGAGTACATGTTTCGGGCATGTGTTCTTGACTTTGGAGGTTCTTGGGATCAGTTTGTGCCTTTGGCCGAGTTTGCTTATAATAATATTTTTCATTCGAGCATTGGTATGACACCTTTTGAGGCTTTGTATGGTAGGCATTGCAGATTGCTGATTAGTTGGTTTGATGGGTTGGAGTCGAGGCCGCAGAGTACTGATTTGCTTCGTGATTCCTTAGACCGAGTCCGAGTGATTCAGGAAAAACTTTGGGCAGCTCAGAGTAGGCAGAAGAGCTACGCTGATCGTAGACTTCATGCCTTTGAGTTCAGTGTTGGTGACTTGGTGTTTCTTCGTGTATCACTCATGAAAGGCGTGATGAGATCTGGTAGGTGGGGCAGGCTTAGCCCAAGGTACATTGGGCCATTTGAGATTCTTCAGAGGGTTGGTAGTGTTGCCTACATGTTAGCCTTGACTCCGATGTTTTCAGTTATACATCCTGTATTTCATGTATTGATATAGCGATGGTATGTTCCGGAGGAGTCTCATGTGCTGCAGTGGGATACGATTCAGTTGGATGAGAGTTTAGCCTTTGTTGAGGAGTCGGTAGCTATTTTGGCCACAAATGTTAAGAGACTGAGATCTAGAGAGATTTCAGTTATTAAGGTTCAGTGGAGGCACCATCCAATTTAGGAGGCTACCTGGGAGACTGAGAGGGAGGTGCGGGCTCAGTATCTGCAACTATTTGAGCCTTCAAGTACTTCTTTGTTCGTGACTTTCGAGGACAAAAGTCTGTTTTAGTAGTGGATGATGTGATGACCCTTCCGTTCATTCCCTTGTTTACGCCTTCTTTGTACTGTTAGAGCTTGCCTGTAGAGGCTTCAAGTCATTTATGGCTTGTTGAGACCGGTGGTTCGGGCGTTTGGTCTTTATGTTTGTTTCCCTATTTTTAGAGCCTTAACTTAGGATATCATTGACTTTGGTCAACATTCTTGGTAAACGCATTTGGAATCGAATTCTAACAATTCAGTTAGCTTCGAAGAGTGGATTTTGGTCTAGATGAACCCCTGGTCGGGGTCTGGGAGCTTTTGGTTTGGTTTTGTGTTGGTTTTTGTGTTTTCTAGCCAGTGAACTTGAAAGTTTGACTTGGATCAACATTCGGAGAAGACGACTTCGGATGAAAATTCTGACAACGTTGTTAGCTCCGTAATGTCGACTTTGGGCTAGAAATACCTTTGGTTCGGGTCTCGAGGCTTCTGGACTCGTTTTAGGCCTTGATGTTCCATTTTAGAAAAAGTTGGTTTTGGGCACGGGGCCCACTTTTCATGATATCGACCTCCATTCAGATTTTAGTTGATTCTGTTGAGTCTAGAATGTCATTTTTAGTCAATTAGCTCAGCTCGTTTGTGTCCGCAGGACCCCAGACTCATTCTTAGAGGTCCGTTCGAGAAAACTCTGTCAAAGCTGGCATGGGCTGCTGCTGCTTGCTGGTGTGGGCCCCAAGGCATCGCCTGGGCCTAGCCTGCACGCGCGCGCCTGCTCCTGGGCGCCGCGCCTGCATGCTAGCCAGGCCTTGGCAGCCAGCGCCCCTGCGCGTGCCAGCCCGCCTGGGTGCCAACGCGCCTACAGTGTATGGCCGCTGCTGCACCAGCGCGCCTGCGCCTGCATGGCCGCCGGGGTGCCTGAGCGTGATAGCTTATATAGTTGATTCCCTTTTAAAATTCCAACTTTGCTCCTCATATTCTCTAAACGACTTCTCCTCCATTGTTGCTCCAAATTTCACCTTTTCTTCACCTGATCTTTCTCTAACATTAGAGGATAATATATTGCTTCCCCTTGTGCTTTTTTGGCTTCTAAAAATTGGTAAGTTCCCGTGTTAATTCCCGTTGATTTTCATAAATTCTCTCTTTGAATTCTCACGGTTTAGGGGTTGTTTGATCCCTCATTCATGGTTCGTTGCTGCTCATTTTTGGGGCATGAACTCTCGGGAACATAGGGAATATTGTGGTATTTTTTTTATTTTTGGCTTTGGGTTGCGAGGCCCACGGGCCCGCCAGTGACCTAAATTTTTACTCGGCTATAGTTATATCATTATGGGTATCGTTAGTCTCATTTTATTGCATAGTTTATATTTATGATAGTTTGATTGCATTTTAGAGCTTCTCGGAGCAGTTCGGTCTTGGACATCATCGTTCTAGCAGCTTATCGTCGGACGACAGGTAGGTTACGATTTAACTCTTTTAGACTTTGCATATATAGGATATAATTGTACTAATTAGCATCTTTGGGTTGGGTTTATTAGCTTGGTACCCTAGACCTTGTCCGCTTCTTTATGTCCAACTTATTTTCTTTCTCTGATGATTGTAACATTCGTTGTAGTTGATAGTATCACTCTTGTGGTCTTATATTTGACTCTGAACCATATATGGTGGGTTATTTGGGAATGTTTGTGAGTATCGAACATTGATATTGCAATCTTAGGCTGGTTATTTGTGTTGTAGAGCGATTGGAGCTTGTACAGGGCCGATAGGTTGATTGTGAGTCGTTGGGCTACTGTTTGTGATTGAGCATACCATTATCATGCGTATAAAGAGATTTTTCACATGTTTTACTGTGGTTTAGCGTCGGGCCTACTATTGATGGTTTTCCAAACCCTGCATGGCCTTGAGGGCCTATTTTTGGTAAAAATGGTTATAAAAGGTTTGGAACTGATATTCATGGATCTTCTTGGGGTAAGAAAGTTAAAAGGATGATTTTATCACTATTTTCATACTTATACTAGACTCGGCCTAGCTGTAGTGCTAGATTTGAATTTTTATTGATTTGACATGGTACTAGACTCGGTCGGGCTAAGCAACAGCCTGGTTTTACTACTGTTTTTAGACCCGATTATATTTAAGCACCCTTTTTGGGGTTTTTGACATTTGATTCACTAATTTAGACCCTGGTAGAATCCCAGGCATGCATTTTCGAGATCTGGTGACTTATTTGGATCCGGCTACACTCCGAATGATTATATTGAGGTTATGATATTTAGTATGTGGTCTACGAGTAGACCTCCATGGACCTTGCTGATTCAGACCAGGAGCTACATGCTATGAGTGTCGGAGGAAAGGTGTACGATGGAGTTGAGGTACTCGGGGGAATCCCTTCCATGGATCCTGCCTCTATTGGGCCTTTTAGGTACCGCAGGGGGTAACATACGGCACTACTATCACTTAGTTTCAGCATATCATAAAACATCATGCATATTGCATTCGGATCCACCCTTGTTTGCTGTTTGCTTAGTGTACACTCCGGTAGTATGGAATGTCGGAGTGTTTGTTTTCACTTGTATGTGTTCTTCGGGTGTATGGGCGCCCATGGGACTATAGGTAGACTTTTTATAATGACTTGTTCCGTCGTTACTGAAAATATCTGCGATCAAGGTAGGTGCCTCTCATTCGTAATAAGAGTTAGGATTAATTCTTTAGTATGAGAATACATTTGGTATGTATTAAGGTCATACAATACTCCTAGCACAAAGTTAAGTTGAAAGCTTCCTTACCAATTTAGTTTCGAGCTAAGTTCAAACTAGGGTCAACTTCAAACGTGCATTGCTCCTAGAATACAATGATTTAGGGGTCCCAATACCCACCAAATTAAATATCTTTGAGTCCTCTTTCCAACGCCACGACCATTCATTAATCTGCTTCCCGAGTAAAAAATTATGATTATTTTACTGAAGACTATCCGTACTGAAAAGTTGAGTCCGCCGTAGAGGGATCTAGGTCGCTATAGCGGTACCGCCATAGCGGTTGGCCATCTGCTATAGCGGAATGACGGAACCACAAAGCTCAAAAATAGGTTTTATAATCCCATTCTCCCTTCCTTAGTCAAAAATAGACGGGAGTTGCTCCAAAAACCCTCCTAGGCTGCTCCAAAGCTTGGGAGCCATGGGAAGGAGGGATTCCGGCTAAAGGGATGCGTAAATCATAGATTCAGGCCTGTAGAATCGTCAGGGAACGCCTTCATGGAGGCAGAAAGGGCATGGAACATCTGCTCGGCATCTAGGTAGGCTAGGTTTCTTCCAAAGAGTAGATTGACCGCTTTCATTTTCTTATTATTGTGTAGAATGAAAGGGAGAATCCATGGTTAGGCCTTCGGGCACGGAGTCTGGAAGAAATTGTTGATTTGTTGGATTAGTTGGAAATGGTAGAATGGGGATAGTGTGTTGTGATATTCTAGGCATTGCTTAATTCATGTGATTTTGCTAATAAATGCAGGAATTAGAATTTTAGAAGGTTCGGGGAACCGGAAAAGGGTTAGTAATTAACTAATGTGCAAGGAACAGAAGTTTTGGAAACTAATTGGTATAATTAGGATAATCATTGGCTGTGTTCTAAGGCTGGAAAAGGTTTCCCAGGTTGTATTTGGTTCTAGAAAGAGGGTCAGGAATAAATGTAATTAATTTCATGTTTAAAGGAGCAAACCGGGGTTAGTCTTCAGACGGGATTTGACGGTTCATAGTGTACCCAAAATGGGATAGGTGATGTGTTGATTTCCGTATGCATTATATGTTTTGTGTACTTCGGTCTAAGTATTGTATGTGTTGCATGCTTAGGGAATGACTAGGAATGTCTAAGATTCAGGTTATCAGTCTTGTGAAATGAACTTGGTGTATTTTCTTGGTGGTTTACACGTGTTGTTTGTTCATTGTTTTAGACTGTTAGATTTCTGTGTGATATTCGATTGGCAAGGGTACCATGCTTGGTACAAAAATTACTAACGGTTGGCTCGGGAACCACGCCTGGTATGGGTATAACAAATGGTTGGCTCGGGTACCACGCCTGGTATGGGTATAACAAATGGTTGGCTCGAGTACCACGCCTGGTATGGGATACTAACTGGTTGGCTCGGGTACCACACCTGGTATGGGTTTACTTATTGCATTACATTGTGTAACTAATTTGGTTTCATGAGTGGATCGGGGTGTTTATAAATTGTGATATTGCATTTTGATCTTGGTGTAGGCCGGGTTATTATAATGTGAGTTTGGTCTTGGTGTAGGCCGGGTTGTTACATTATATTATGAGTTTGGTCTTAGTGTAGGCCGGGTTGTTATATTATGTTATTAGTTGGTTTTGGTGTAGATCGGGTTATTATGTTGGTTATTAGTTTGGTCTTAGTGTAGACCGAGTTATTATGTTAATTATAAGTTGGTCTTGGTGTAGATCGAGTTATTATGTTGGTTATTAGGTTGGTCTTGGTGTAGACCGGGTTATTATGTTAATTATTAGTTGGTCTGGGTGTAGGTCGGGTTATTATGTTGATTATTATTTGGTCTTGGTGTAGACCGGGTTTGTCATTTTAACACCTAGATGTGTTAGGAGGATCCAGGTGGGTCCGGACTATTTAAAAGAGGTTATGTGCTCAAAATTTCATTAAGTGTACTAATAGCGGTCATGAATTACCGTGGTTAATAAGCTAAGGGTGGATCTTGGTGTAGACTGGGGTAGTCTATTGAACACTTAGGTGTGGATGGAGGATCCTTGGAGGGTCCGGGTTATGTGATCTAAGAAGGGATTTAGATATGGCTCTATGGTGGTCATTGAAGGTGTCAATGGTTGTTGGTGAATTGCATGTGGTTGGTAAATATAGAGGAAGATTGAGAGTCTGGGTATGGTTATTGGTTAATATAACCAGGTGGTAAAGTTGTCCTAGAGGTCCTGGAAAGTCCGGATAATAGTAGGTAATACTTTGGGTATAAGTGGTTTAGTCGGGCAGTTGACCGGATTTAGTCTGGATATTTGGTCAAGGTAGTTGACTGGGGTAAAGGTTAAAGGTGACTTGGGAAATTTAGGTGTCAAGGTGACTTAGGAAGTCTAGGTGTCTAGGTGACTTGGGAAGTCTGGGTGACAAGGCAATTTTGAGAAGTCTAGTTGTGAGTGAGACTTGGGAAGTCCTAGATGTCAGGGTCAAGACTAGGGTGGTGGAGTTGGCAGCGAAAGGTTAGGAAGGTCGGTTCCAAAAGAGGGGATTGATAAAAGCGATGTTGAAAGGGGTGAAGCATTTACTTTGTGCATTTTATCATGATTTTTATATAATGGTAGGAGTGAATCGGGTCAGCTGATGATGCCTACCAGTACGTGTATTTGTACTAATTTTACTCTTGCTATACCTTTTTGGGTATAGTCTGGTTGCAGGGTTGGTGATGTTTCACAGATTCAGGATTGCGGTGATCTTCCAGCAGCTCCTACTTCCTTCTATGGTGGTAGTTATGTCCATCTTATGTTATAAGCTCATCTTGTAGAAGCTCTTGTACCGCCTTAGACTAGGTTCTAGAGAGGTTGTTTATATTGTTAGTAAATTTTCGCAAGTTCTAAAGGTTGTGTAATTTCGAAAGTTGTTGTATAAAGATTTTTCAAATATTTTGTAAAAGGACTTCTCATGTATTAAGGGACTTATTTAATGATTTTTTTTTTGCATTGCCTGTTGGTTCGGGTGGTAAGAGTTCTTCTATCTAGGTGGATTAGAGTAGGTGCCCGCACAGCCTGGTAGTTGGGTCGTGACACTTTTATTTATTGTTATTTTATCGCGATATTGATCCTGATTATGGTTACATTTGATGACTGGAAATTGAGAGTTGTATAATGTTCATATTGGTTCACTTGATGGTTATACTTGGGCTATCGGTTGATTATTCCTGACTTGAAAGTGGTGTTACTAGCATGACTTGGTTTTAGTCTTGTTTTCAAGCATGATTATCACTATTTCCTTTCCTTCGTCCTTTTTTACTTGAGGTTATCGGTAACCGCCTTCTTCTTTAACTCTCTTTATATATTGTTGTTGCGTGGACCCCAGGTGCATTTTTTCTTTCCTTCACCTGTGTCTGTGAGATATATATTTTTATTATCTAGCCAAGCATGATTATTTTCTCCTTGTATTCCTTCTGTGCTAGCTCCCATGTACTTGGTCGTTGTTTCTGTGATTACTTATTCCCTTTCTGCTATATTATTGCTTTTATATTCTATATGCGCTCAGTCGACCTATGATACCTACTGGGTACCTATTGCTTAGCAATTGGTGCTCATACTACACTCTACATCTTCCTAATGCAGATTCTAGTGTGGGCCCTCGTTGTTGATCTGTTGGAGACTCGTGCAGGCTGATCTTTTGGGACCATTCGAGACTAAGGGTGAGCTCCTAGCGACTGGAGTTTAGCTGATTATCTCATCCTTTGTATTATGTACTCTTATTGTTATTCAGAGACATATGTGTATATATACTTTTAGATCCCTTTGTACTCTGTACATCTAGTACCTGCTCTTATACTATGATACCTACCTGCTCTTATACTATGATACCAGTTTTTGGGTTTGGTTTAGCTTCCGTATATATTCATCTATATTCATGTTGTCTATTTCTTCTTTTATTTCCTCTGCTTCCGCTATTTATATCATTCTTCCGCTTGCCTGTTAGATAGTAGTCCATTACTAACCGTTCCGGACAACGGGGATTGATTCGCCTAATGGGAGGTTGTAGGTGTCATCATGACCGAGAAATTGGGTCGTGACAGATTGAGATCAATAAAAGATGATGGGATGTCTTGATGGTTCTTTATGTGGCTAGATATGAATCGAAACTGCCGTCGTCATTGTATTCATTAAGGTCGGCCGTTAAAGATAAACAATTTACCATCATAAAGAGCAAACATATTTTAGTAGAGAATACTGTACAAGCAGACTTCAAAGGAAAAATGCAAATCACATTAGAACTTCACTTAAAAAATCTATAGGTATATGCTTACTTACAAATAACATAATGACAATACAAAGTCAAAATATGCATGATTAAAAAATAAGTTATATAAGCAAATTATGTTTGTCACGAACGTTCAAAGAATGTGGATATGGATATGGATATAATAAGAAAATTAATATTTTTAGATATAAATTTTCTTAATTTTGTGATAATTGACAAGATATTTATATACATGCAGACACGTGCTTAATTATTAACAATATAATAAAAAGTCAAAATAAAGTGGAAAAAAAAAGAAACTAAAAACAAAAAAAAAAAAAAAACAGAAAGACAATAAGCAAAACAATTTAAATTAAAAGAAAAACATGTCGAAAGATACATTATGAAGTATTTGTCAATCTCTAATGACCACTTATATTTATATAAGCAGCCAATTTCATTCGGATTCAGAATTTAAAATTTATAGGTTCTCATTAGTCTCAATTTATAAAAGAAAACTTTTTTATATGTGTCCAAGGGGAATCAAATCCCCATAAAGAAGGTCAACTAAGCTTAAGTAGGTTCCTTCACTACCACTAGATCAAGTGGCTACGTTATTAGTGGTTTTCAATAAATATTTTTTTATATATTTAATATTTCTCAGTACAAATACAAAATTCGCACAAAAAATATTGAGTTTTCAAAAATTCACACCCAATATCCTAAATTCGCCATGTCGTACTCCAAGTAAGTCAGAAAGGATTGATTTCATCAAATCTTATGCCTTCTCTGATGATGAACTCCTCCTTGTTAGGATTTGTTTCTTTTCCATCTTCTTCTTTTTCACTTTATAATTTCTTTTCCTCATATTCTTTTGGGGTTGATTTTATAGATGTTTAGTCAATATTCATTTGATTGTCCTAAAGTCACTGAATTGTTTTGTTAAAAAGATATTTAATTTTATTTAAATATCTCAAAAAACTATTAGGAGGAAACAAAAGAGATATCTTATGATATTTAAGTAAAGTTGAATAACTTTCTAATTACATAAGAATTTTTTTGGAATGTGATGTGATTTTTAGACAATATTGAAACCCTTTTTTTTTAACAGAAAATTATTGAGTTGAATAATTTTTGTATTACAAAAATAATCTAGTAACTTTGATAAAATAAAATAAAATTTATCATTATAAAAACAAACATTTTTGAGTAGATGCTACAAGATACTTCAAGGGAAAATTGCAACATCATTAGAGCTTCAATTAAAAAACTTACAGGTGTGTGCTTACTCACAAGTAATATAATTGCAATAAGAAGTCAAAATATGATTAAAAAATAAATTATAAAAGAAAATCACGTTTGTTAGAAACATTATAAGAATGTCAATATAACTAAAAGTTTAATATTTTTACAAGGTAGGGGTCTCTTCGGTGGAAGACAAGATGCGAGAAGCGAGGCTAAGATAGTTTGGGCATGTGATGAGGAGGGGTATGGAGGCCCCTGTGCGGAGGTGTGAGAGGTTGGCTATGGATGGATTCAGGCGAGGTAGAAGTAGACCGAAGAGGTATTGGAGGGAAGTGATTAGGCATGACATGACGCAGTTACAGCTTACTGAGGACATGACCCTAGATAGGAAGGTGTGGAGAACGCGAATTAGGGTAGAAGGTTAGTAAGTAGGGATGCGTTCTTGCTAGTAGTAGGAGTGTTGTGTGTTGGGGTCTGTGCTAGTAGTCGTAGTGCTTTGTGTGTAGTATCTAGTTGTTGGAGTGTCGGTAAGGTTTGGTGTTTCGGGTAGATGGATTGTAGCATTATTTTATGGTAGTCTTGTTTCTGTTACTTATCTGTTGTTTTTTATTACCTATTGTTTCTTGTTCTTATATTATTGTCCTTTTCTAGACTATTTTTATTTTGAGATGAGGGTCTATCGGAAACAGCCTTTGTACCTCACTTCTAAGGTAGTGGTACAGACTGCGTACACTCTACCCTCTCCAGATCCCACTTTGTGAAAATACACTGGGTATGTTATTGTACAAATCTTATCATAACTGATAAGATATTTATATACGTGTGCTTAATTAGTGACTAGCAATATAACAAAAAGGCCAATTAAGCGGGGAAAAATAAGAAACCAAAAACAAAAAAACATAAACATAGTTGCAAAGCTATTTAAATTAAAAGAAAAATCTATAGAAAGATACGTATATATTTATCAATCTCTAATTGACTACTTATCTTTATGCCACGATCCAGACCGTCGTGAGTGGTATTCACCCAGTTCCCGAGTGAGCGAACTATCCCTTCCCCGAATTTAACCATTCTAACAGCTCAAAACCAATATGCAGAAAATAAACTAGCAATCAATAATTGATCAATTCCGATTCTTTCTTTTTCTCTTGATTTTCCGATCGAGATGTATAGATTTTGTTCATGGATTAACGAAAATGTGCAAAAGCTCTATTTGCCTCGTCTATCTACTCTTTCTTCGGAACCTGACTCTATCTTCGACTACCAAAAAGCGAAAGAAGCCCACATGCCCACTCTTCTTTCCCCCTATCGCTAGGGGCCTCGCTCATAAAATCAGTCTAACATGAGCTACTATTCCATAAACGAACGAAACAAAATCAAAGAATATATAAAAAAAAAATAAGGAAACAACTTCATTAACTTAACCTGCGGAAAAATACCCCCTAGAATCTGAAAGTCGCAGTACCAAAATAATCTACCAAATGTCTAGAATACGGGGATGCAACCCCAAAAATAAAGAAATAGTCTAAGCCCAAAACAAGTGGGCTACAACTCTAAAGATAGATTCAAGGCAGCTCGATCGAAGCAGCTCACCCTTGAAGTCTGGAAATGCTGGGACTACAAATGAGGTCACGTGTCAACCGCTGGAAGATTGCATGTACTCACAAAAAGAAAAGCAAGTGCAGTACTGGTACTGGTAGGATCATCAACCAGTTCCAAATAAAATAGTGTATGAACAGTACAACAAATCAAGTGTAAGTACAGGAAAAACATGCAACAAGACAGGAGGCATCCCTAGACTACAAGTCTCATCCTAACTTGTCCCCACATGTAATCCACCTTTTTATGACTATGATTAATAATCAAATATAACCAATAAATAATCCTTTTTAGATAGCCCGGACCCACCCTGGGACTCCCTCTAACCAACACCTAAGTGTTAAACGAACAACCCGGTCTACACCAATACCAACTCAATCAGATATAACCATATTCCTGGCCACTCAAGGACCATAAGCAACTATCACCATTCAATAACACAACTCGGTCCACTCATGGAACCAATACCAAATGCCACAATGCAACCAATATCAATGCAATAAAAAGTAAATCTGTACCAGGCGTGGTACCCGAGCCAACCGTTAGTATATCCCATACCAGGCGTGGTACTCGAGCCAACCATTAGTGTTATCCCGTACCAGGCGTGGTACTCCAGCCAACCGAATGTCAATCAATCCACAGTACTCACAATAATAAACAATCAACTTGTAAACCAACAAGCAAACACACAGTTCAATTCACCAGACTGTAAAACAGGACCCTTAGACATTCCTAAATAATTTCCTAAGCAATACATCTCATACAAATACTTAGATAAGAGTACACAAATATACAATATTTACAGGAATCGTTAACCATCACCTACCTCGAAATGATTCAAAGCTCTACTCAACCGGAGCTTACCCGTTCGCCAAAGTTCTTGCTTGTTCTCGGTCTAAAATAATATACAAGTACTAAATTAATACACAAGGCCTGTACATTACCCGGATTACACCAAATCTCAAACCCCAGGCCAACCATGATCATCCCACCCTCTTCTCGAGCTTTTCCACCATTAATTCTCCTAGTTCTACCATTTTTTTACTGATAAAATTTGAAAATTAAGGTCACATTATCATAAAACAGTAAATTTAGCAACACTCAAGAACTTCTACACATAGAATCTCCTTTTTTTCCCGGATTCTACCCTCCCTAAGTCATTCCAAACCTTTTCTCAAGTCCACTCCTAGCAATTCTACCGCATATAAAAAGTATTATGGAGTTCGAGGAGTAGAAACCTTACCTTAGGGAAGAAAAACGATGAAGAATAGAGGAAAATTGCCTGGAATCTCCCTAGCCCTTCTCCCAAACGAAATTGTGAAAACTGAATATTTTTGGGAAAGTTTCTGCATTAAATTTCGTCATGCTCCGCTATAGCGGTCCGCTTCGCTATAGTGGTACCGCCGTAGCTAATTCAACCGCTATGGTGGAGGTTGACCGACTTCACTTCCGCTTTTGCGGTAATTTCTCCGCTACAGCGGAGGTCGCTATGGTAGAGTTTCAACCACTATAGTTGTTGACATGGGACAGAAAGCCGTAAAATCTCCAAAACTTGTCCATTTTATGACACACTTATTTTTCTGACGTCCCAGAACAACCCCTTCGCGTCAACCTCAATTCCGGGAGTTCTACTTACCCGAATTCGATTCTGAAAAGTCTCCTGGACTCGTTTATGTGTTAGCTACGAGGAAAACTAGATCAATACAATACATCCAACTCAATCCTTACTCGAATTTCCCTAGACCATACCTTTCTCCTAAACTAGCCGAGACTAGCCTAGCCCAGAATTTCAAACTCCCAAATCCGAAATTTTTTAACTCTGAAAATTGGCACGAATGGATTACCCATAATGACGGACCCAATCATTACAATAGATACTAATTTACACATCCTTCATCCCCGAACGATCAAACCCAAAATTACAACAATAAATGAAGGAAAGTGTAGTACTTGAACCTTCAAACAAGTGAGGGTACTTGTCCCGCATGTCCCTTTCAATTTCCCAAGTGGCTTCCTCAACGATGATGCTTCCATTAAACCTTTACCATATTGATCACCTTTGTCCTCAGTTTCTGGACATCCCGATCAAGGATCAAAACCGGCTCCTCTTCATAGCGAAGATCCTTATCAAGTAACACCTCATCCCACTTGATGATGTAGTCCCCATCCCCATGGTATTGCTTTAGCATAGATACATGGAATATCGGATGGACACCCAACAAACTAAGCGTCAGTGCTAACTTGTAAGCCACTGGCCCCACAATTTTGAGAACCTCAAACGGACCGATGAACCGGGGGCTGAGCTTGCCCCTCTTACCGAAACGCATGACTCCCTTCATAGGTGACACTTTTAGCAACACTTGTTCACCAACTTAAAATTCTATGTCCCAGACCTTGCGATCCGCATATTCCTTCTGCCTGCTTTGGGCAGCTAGTAACTTGGCATGAATACCTCTTACCTTTTCTTGCGCTTCCCTTACCAAGTCTACACCCAAAGGTTTCACATCGCCTTCCTCAAACCACCCAATCGGTGACCTACAACTCCTCTCATACAGAGCCTCGAATGGTGCCATGTTAATACTGAAGTGGTAGCTATTATTGTATGAGAACTCACACAACGGTAGAAACTAGTCCCAATGACCCCCGAAGTCAATCACACATGATCTCAGCATGTCCTCCAATACCTGAATTGTCCTCTCCGACTGACCATCAATATGAGGATGGAAGGTTGTACTAAAGGTGAGTTAAGTGCCCAATTCCTCATGCAACTTACCCCAAAACTTGGAAGTAAACTGCGTACCCCTGTCTGATATGATGAACCGTGGCACTCCATGCAATCTCACAATCTCATTCACGTATATCTTGCCCAATTGTTATGAATTGTAATCACCCTAACCAAAATGAAGTGAGCTGACTTGGTCAATCTGTCAACAATGACCCAAATAGAATCATACTTCCCCAAGGTCTTGGGGAGACCCACCACGAAATCCATGGCTATTATCTCCTACTTTCACTCTGAAATGAGCATCCTCTGAAGTAGTCCTGCAGGTCTCTGGTGCTCATACTTTACCTGCTGGCAATTCTGACACTTGGACGCAAAATCAGCTATATCCCTTTTCATACCAGGCCACCAATAAAGTTGCCTCAAATTACTATACATCTGGTTACACCCAGATGAATGGAATACCGCGAATTATGAGCCTCTGCGAACACCTTCTGAATCATGTCATCAACCCGAGGAACGCATATCCTTCCTCTAAAATTTAACACACCGCCAGAGTCTAACATGGCATCCCCGGACTCTCTGAATATTGCTTTGCTCCAAATCCTGCTCAACTGCGAATCCTGAAACTGTTTGGCCTTTATCTTCTCTATGAATGAGGATTTGACCTCAACACTGGCCAAGATTCCACCTTGCTCTGAAATACCCAAGTGCATCACCTTGGACTCCAATGCCTGAATTTTCCTCGCCAGTGGTCATTTGGACACCCCCAAACAAGCCAAATTGCTCATGCTAGTTGTTTTCTGGCCCAATGCGTCTGCCACCACATTAGCCTTACCTGCATGGTACTGAATATCCACATCGTAATCCTTCAATAATTCCATCCACCTCCTCTGCCTCAGGTTCAAATCCTTCTGAGTGAAGACATGCTGCAGACTGCGATGATCAGTGAACACGTCACACTTGACACCATAGATATAGTGTATCTAAATCTTGAGTGCAAAGACCACCGATGTCAGCTCTAAATCATGAGTAGGATAGTTTTTATCATGCACCATCAACTGCCTAGAAGCATATGCTATCACATTCCTATCCTGCATCAACACAGCACCCAAACCGGAATGTGAAGCATCACAGTAAACAATAAAGTCTTTACCTTCAACCGGCAAGGACAAAATAGGAGTCGTGGTCAGAAGTGTCTTGAGCTTTTGGAAGCTCTCGTTACACTTGTCGGACCACACAAACGGTACCTCTTTCTGTGTCAGCCTGGTCAAGTGAGTAGCAATGGAGGTAAAATCCTTGACAAACCTCCGGTAATAACCTGCAAGCCCAATAAAACTCCTCACCTCAATCACAGAGCTAGGCCGGGCCCAACTCTTGACTGCCTATATCTTCTGGGGATCTACCATCACCCCCTTCTCTGACACTACATGCCCCAAGAATGCTACCGAAGTCAACCAGAACTCACACTTGGTAAACTTCGTATAAAGCTTTTGACATCTCAAGATGCCCAACACAATACGAAGGTGATTAGCATGCTCCTCCCTACTCTTAGAGTAGATCAAAATGTCATCGATAAACACAATAACGAAGGAATCCAGATATGACTTAAATACCCCATTCATCAAACTCATGAATACTGCCGGCGCATTGGTTAACCCAAACGACATCACTAAGAACTCATAATGCCTATACCGAGTCTAAAAAGCAGTCTTAGGAATGTCCTCCAGCCTAATCTTCAACTGGTGATACTCTGACCTCAAGTCAATTTTTGAAAACACCGATGCACCCTGGAGCTGGTCAAACAGATCATCAATACGGGGTAGCGGGTACTTATTCTGGATGGTAATCTTGTTCAACTACCTATAATTTATGCACATCCGCATACTACCATCCTTTTTCTTTACAAACAAGACCGAAACACTCCAAGGTGAAGCACTGGGATGGATAAATCCTTTATCTAGGAGTTCTTATAGTTGAGTCTTAAGTTCCCTTAACTCTGCCGGAGCCATACGATATGGAGGAATGGAAATGGGATGAGTGCCTGGCTCCAAATCAATACAAAAGTCTATATCCATGTCCGGAGGCATACCAGGCAAATCCGCTGGAAACACCTCTCGAAACTCAGAAACAACTGGAACTGACTCAATAGATGGGGACTCCATACTATCATCCCGGAGATGAGCTAACAAGGCTAGACACCCCCTCCCCACTAGCTTCCTAGCCCGAACAAACGATATGATCTTAACTTGCTTAGGCCTATACACACCTTCCCACTCTAGCCTATCCTTACCCGGAATCTCTAGAGCCACAATCTTGGTGTTACAATTTAACACAGCATGATAAGGGGATAACCAGGTCATGCCCAAGATAATATCAAAATCAACCATATCCAGGATTACCAAGTCTACCCAAGTGTGCAACCCTAAAAACACAACAGAACAGTCACGATAAACATGAGTCACAACCACAGACTCTCCAACCGAGGTAGAAACATGAATAGGGGAATCAAGGATATCACATACCAAGTCCAGACCCAACGCAAAATTCACAGACACATAAGAATATGTAGAACTTGGGTCAAATAACACCGAAGCTATTTTATCACAGACGAGAATGGTACCTGTGATTACTGCATCTGACACCTCAGCCTCGGTCCTCCCTGGAAACGCAAAGCAGTGAGCCCGGTCATCAATCCGGGCAACCTCCCTGGACGACTGCGCCTCACCCCTGACCGCGTTGTCGTTTCCTCTGTCTCCCCGGCCTCTCTGAAAGTTACCTCGCCAACCCTGTGGACGACCAATAGCATGACCACCTCTACCTACCGGGACCACAGCCTTGGGCTGCTACTGAACCTGATTACCGGTATGCCTATGAGGGAACTCCCTCTTAAAGTGGCCCAGATCACCACAATGGAAGCAACCACGATCAAGTGCAGGCCTGCTAGCAGATGAATAAGAAGCTCTCTGGCCTCTAGGAGCTGAAAACTGCTGATTAGCTCCGGACGACAACCTGTAGTAGCTGGCAGAGCTGACTGAATAGGACGGGCTGAGTATACATGTTGATTCTGACCCCTAGAGTATGAACCACCATAATCTCCCTCATTCCGAGGCTTCTTGGCTAACACCTTATTCTGCCCCGCCTGCCTGACTCCCTCAAGTTTCTTCACATAATCCACCACATCATTAAAGCCCTTCCCTGAAGAAGTCATGTGCACAGATAGTACCTGAAGCTCAGTATTCAGACCCTTGATAAACAACCAAACCCGCTCCTCCTCGAAACCCAGCAACTGCGTAGCAAAATAAGACAAGGCATGAAACTTTGCCTCATAAGTAGAGACTGACATGCTACCCTGCTCAAAATTCAAGAACTCATCATTTTTGCGGTCCCTCAAAGTACGAGGTACGTACTTCTCTAAGAAAAGAGAATGGAACTGCTCCCAAGTCAGTGGAGGTAAAACGGACGACCGACACTCTACATGAGATCTCCACCACTGCTTGGCATCACCCTGCAGCTGGAATGTGACGAACTCCACCCTAGCCCTTCTCCCAAACGAAATTGTGAAAACTGAATGTTTTTGGGGTAAGTTTCTACATTAAATCCCGTCACGCTCCGCTATAGCGGTACCGCCGTAGCGGAGTCAACCGCTATGGCAGAGGTTGACCGACTTGACTTTCGCTATAGCGGTAATTTCTCTGCTACAGCGGAGGTCGCTATGGCGGAGTGTCAACCGCCACGGGACAGAAAGTCGTAAGATTTTCAAAACTTGTCCATTTTACAACACACTTATTTTTTCGATGTCCCGAAACAACCCTTCGCGTCAACCTCAATTTCGGGAGTTCTACTTACCTGAATTTGATTCCGAAAAGTCCCCCGGACTCCTTTATGTGTTAGCTACGAGGAAAACTAGCTCAAAACAAGACATCAAACCCAATCCTTACCCGGATTGCCCTAGACCATACCTCACTTCTAAATCGGCCGAGACTAGTCTAGCCCAGAATTTCAAACTCCCAATCCCGGAGTTTTCTAACTCTGAAAATTGGCACGAATGGATTACCCGTAACGACGAACCCGATCGTTACACTTTATATAAATAGTCAATTTTCTTTCACTAAACCAAGCTAAACCTCATAACTACAAGTTTTCTCTTGGTAATAATTTTTGATGAAATAAGATAAAATTTGAGTAACCATCTATCAAATCAACACCATTCTTTAGTTATTATGGTGCATATGAAAATAGAATACTAATAGCTATTGTTAAATTACATTTTAGGTCTAATTTATGTTGGAAAATAATCTTATATTTCAAAAAGAATTGTTACTTTCTAATATTATTATCTTTGATTATGATAACAAGTCATTTATGAGGCTTAATCAATTCTATTCATGAGTCATTATTTTGTATAACCATAAAATTTATCATGGTCTTTGTAACATATTTTTTGTCATTCATTGACAATTACTCCATTCTTTAAAGAGTATTCATTAGCCTCATAAATACTAAGTGAGGGAGATTTCTTCCTCCTACATAAAGAATATTATACTTCCTCATATATTGGAGTATGCTGGGTTTTCTGTATTTATAAATCTTTGTTAGATTCTGGCTCCTAGTTTATACTAGAAGAGCTTGTTGAATCCTGGGGGATACACATATACTGGGTGAAATATCGTTAAGGACAATGTCACTTGACATGCCTCAAGCTATGAGAATTCCTACAAATGTTCGTGACGAAGAATCCCTACAAATGTTCGTGATGAAGAATCTCTACAGGTGTTCGAGATAAAGTATTTTCCGTAAGAATTTCCAACAATTTACACCTCAAAGTTCATGATTTTATTTATTCACGCGATGTAATATATTTTTCACCCTTCTCATGTCCAAATACAAATATTCTTTTTTTCAAAATTTTACTGTCTTATTTGAAGCGAGTATATTCATAGACCACAACTATCCAATTGTTTAAACCTTATAAGAAAAATAATTAAAGTTCCATTCATTTATCGATGTGAAACATTTCATTCATTAGTCATCCTATTTAATTCTTTTTCAGGAAGCAACATTGAGGTCTTTAATGCATCTTGTATACAGATAAGACAAGTTGGATGATTCATAGTTTTATACTAAATCGTAAACACTCATAAGTCTATAAATATGACTAGTCAAACATGAATGTTAACCGAAAAAAAAAAAAAAAGGTCGGAGACGTTACAAAGTACCAGTCATGTTTAAGATTTGTAGTGATTTGTATTATATCGTATTGTATGATTTTAATAAATATAATATTTGAATAGATTGTATCGTTTTCTATCGTTATATAATGTCACACATCAACAATTTGAAGAATAAATTTATAAATATGATACTGGGTAAGTAAACGATAAAATATGATTATTATTAAATACTAATAAGTAAAGACAAAATGAGATTCTTTGACAATTGAACCATTTTTATAATTAATTCAACTTGATGATTTTTTTCAAAAACCAGTGGACCTTTATAAACTATTCAGATGGGTAATTTTGACAATTGAACTCTTTTTTCTTTCCAATTATAAGTAAGAATTTCCTCAAGTTTGAACTATGTGGGCTGAGGCTGATCAGGTACTCACATTGATACTGGCATCAGCAGCCCAGCCCCAGTATGTTAATATTACCTCTGGGCCTCTGGTATGTTAATATGTCAATCAGCATTAACAGACACACTGTCCATCAAAAAAAAAAAAATTGGGGGGGGGGGGGGGGGGGAGAAATCCTAGTTTCAGCTTACAAGATTAGAAACCAAAGAACTAAAAATAGGATCATGGTTTATTTCAGCAGCAATGAGGAGACAATGTTAAAAGAAAAACATAATTGGGAATCTCTAAACACATGAACTATTCCAATTCTAAACAGAACAAACAGATGTCAAAGATCACTAGAGCAAAACACATGAATATTTCAGAACATCATTCAAGAATTAGAGTCATCCAACTGCAATCATGTCCTAAACTTGCTCAAGCTTTGACTTGTTATTGTTGCTAGATTGCTTCTCCTCTTGGTACGACTTGTCATTTCCCATCTCCAAGGACTCATCAGAGGTTGATTTCTTGGTAAATCCCTTCTTGTCACAGTAGATTGCGTATAAGATAAGCTGCACTGTTCCTAAACCAAAGCCAAAACCATTTGGAATCTGCAATGCAACAGCATATCTTGTTTAGTATTTTGGTATACTGAAAGTTGATCAACATCCATTCATTTCTATATCTATATGAGAGATGCAATAGGTACTTACAGCAACAAAGGGGTCCTTGCCAAGAAGGCCAAAGGCGAACCAGGAAGCGCCACATAAGAACACGAACAGTGACAAGAAAAATGGCATGAACTCCACGCTCTTCGTCTTGATTACCAGTCTCTGTATACATGAAATTTGTTCTTGAGTTTAAAGCTACTAAGTAGTAGGTAAAGCGGCTTAATATTTTGAAAGCTATCAAGCATTTCTGACAAAAGTAGGAATAATCCCTTATGTTAAAATTGAACATCTAACAGCAAATTCATCTCAACTTCACATCCAATTGGGATTTCTCCATCAGTATAACAAGAAATATGAGTGTTAGGAAAGAGAACAAATGGGGCTAAAGTGCTAATCATTTTCCATGTTCTGGACATTTTCTTATTACACAGAAGCCCCTTTTCTTAAAACTGAAATCTAATAACACATTCCCCTAAACCCCACCTTCTTGAGCATCCAAAGTTTGAACCTTTCTATCAAGTATATATAGTCAATAGAAAGAAAAAAAGAACTTCAATTAACTGCAGAAAAAGAGTAAGAAATGGTGTTAGGAGCTTACAATGATCGATAGAGGAGATCCATACATAATGATCGAGAAGATAGTGGCAGCGATACCACAGAAGAGCTTCCTGTTTTTTCCATGTAAAGCGAGCATGGAAACAAGGGCTACAGCAGCAAAAACAGTAAGGACTAATAGAAGAAGTGCTGAGATTTTCTTCTTCTCTTTCTTTGGTGCAAAGGCAATGAAGATCAGCACATAAATGCTCTCAATTACAGCTCCAGTCCCATTGATTGTTGACACCAACAGATTGTTTGGTGACACAAATGGTAAGCCATACCTGTCCAATTGATAGACAAACAAACCAGTTCAAGAAAACATGTATCACTTCTACTACAAAATCAAGATGAGATGTACACTGCTAATTGGAACCAAAAGTCCAAAAATCTTTATAGAGTGGGAAAATTATTTTCAATCTCTAATATGTAAATAAACAAGATGATGTCTTTCTCTAAAAACAGATAGCCACATCCCAAGATTTGAGGAAATGAACACATTTTAACATCTTACTCATCCAAAAACTGGTAGGGCAATCTTTGTGGCAAAAGAATAGGGGGGAAAGAAAACCAAGAAAGACTAGTTGTTGAGAGCTTCAATGTTAAGCACTGATTATCAGTGGAAATCATGTAAGCAAGATTCTTGAAATAACTTACTTACCCTAAATTTAACGAAAAAATATCATTAATTGGAACTGAAAAAGTGTAACAAAAGCATACTGTTAAAAATACAAGCAATGTTCTTTAATCTTACCATGCAGAGAGTAGGCAGTTGAGTAATGTCATCACGTATGGTAAGCCAGAGAACTGTTCAGTGGATCTTTTTTGAATAATCCTCTTGAATGTGATTCTAAATTTAGCCAACACAGAAGAAGAAGAAGAAATCCAAATGAAAGTTAGAAAGTTGAATAACAGATTCATGGAGAAAAGCCCCTTTTTTTTCTCAAACAAAAGCAATTAAGTATGAAAACCGCGAAATGTATCTATAAAACAAGAAAAAGAAAGAAGCCATTTTTAAGAAATGTAGAAGGATTCTTGAAAAAGCTCACATTGGTGCCAAGAACAGAAACAGGGCAGTGGCATTTCCTGCAAAACATAGAAGAAAACAGAAGAAACTGAGAATGTGATACAGAAAACGAAAAACTAAAAATGAAAAACCTTCAAGAAGAGTGAAACCTCACCAAATATCCCAAAAACAAAATGCAGAGTATGAACAACACCCATGGCTTCTTCACTCTTGCAGTACTCAGTACTACTTCACAGCAATGGAAAAGACTGGTTTTTGAAGAAAACCCAAGTGAGGAAACTTAGAAAACTCTCCAAGAATTTCAAAAAAATGGATACCCAAAGGAGAAAAATTGAACAAGAATTCGAAAATAAGAGAGCGTTTGTTTTAGGAAATAGAGTCATACTGAAGGGTTTATATATAGGGAAGGAAGGACAGTAACTGCTAAAAGACACCAAATTCTTTAATTATTTTCACCCTTTTCTTTGTCCTCATCTTCCCAATCAGTTGGGTCACACTGTCGCAGTTGAATGGCGAATTGCAAACCATTTCTGTGTGCCAAAAATTATAAGGCCTTTCAGCTTTTATATTTTTCTTACTACTATATAACATTGGACATTTTTCTTTCTACTATATAATAAACATTGGCCATTTTTCTTTCTATACTATAACATTGGCCATTTTTCTTACTATACTATAATTGGAAGTTAAAAGTTGAAAAAAAATAAAAAGAAGCAATCTCCTGTAGAGGTACATATACTTTTTTTATCTTTTAGTTAACCATTTCCGTATCAAAATTCACTTATTAGTTGGTTTCGTGCCGTAAAAAGTTCATTGTGAGAGTAATGAGCGGAGAGCGGATATTGAATTTATCTGAACTCAGTATTTTTGATGAGATTTATAAGTTTATGTATGAAAATCTTAATTGTTGAATCTATAAACAAAAACACGTTCCTTTTTTAAAAAAAACAAGAAAAAGAAAAGAAAGAAAGATAAACGAAGCAAGAAGTAATTCTCACATTTTAACCAAAAAACAGTTCTCATAATGTAGTCAAAGAATTCGACGAGAGAAAACAAATGGAGTAACGAAGTTATATACTCTTCCGTCCCAATTTAAGTGTCTTACTTTCCTTTTTGGTCTATCTCAAAAATACTTTCCTATTTGGTCTGTCTCAAAAGAACGTATCTTTCTATATTTAGTAAGTTTTTCAATTTCAATATCTTACATGACAGATTTAAAATCATAAAATTTAAAAGACTCTCTTTATTTCTTAAATTTCATGTTCAATCAAATTGAGACACTTAAATTGAGCCGAAGGAAGTATTAATAAAACGATGGTCATATCATATTCCGCACAATTGCTTGTATAGGTGACTGATAAGTCAAAGCCTATATATACATAAATACATTAAAGCATGTTGAACAAATTTGAGATATCATCAAAAAGTTTATTTTATTTTTTTGGTTTCTCACCTATTATCTAATTCGAATTCGCACATCGTACAGCTTATTTTTGGGAGCGATACTCTCAATGGAATTTTTTTTCATTCCTTAGGGTCGGACTCGAAACCTTTGATCATAATTAGTTAGATGGTCAATTTCGACATCCTTCTTGATCTAAACTTTAATTTATTGATCTCATGGTGCAAGCAAAAAATTTAACAATAAAATTTTTGTAACGTTTCCTTAAAAACATTGTATTTTCTGATTTTGAAAGTTGTAATAAGAGTGGTTAATTGATGGTTAAAACTGGATGTTGCAGAGTGTCCGGTATTAAATTGAGCTGGGGCAAAGATAGAAATGAGAGAAGATGGAAGGTCAAAGAGTATAGTTATAAAGCCAATTTGGATTGGTATTCTCTTTATACAGACCTTCCCATATTTTTTCACCAAAAATAAAAAATAAAAAAATAGACTCCGCCGAGAGAAAAAGAAGGAGCGGAGAAGGAAGAATAATCGTTTGACTTTGATGAGGTGCGGATTTCTCTAGGTAACATAACGGAGTAACGCCGAATAAATAATCAGCATTACTGCAACTATGAATTTTTTTCACTTTTTCCATATTCATACAATGAATAATAATGACGTCCTTAAGGGTTCGACAAATAATTTGTAGGGATTAGTAATGCTATACAGCCTATTTTTTTTTGCATACTTGAGTTCCTCGCTAAAGTGAACTCCTACAAACTTCCCTGTCGGGAAAACCAGAGTCTTATCCCCCGTTCGATAGGGGAGAAAGAGCCTTTTCATTTTCTTCGTCCTCGGGCAGACCACATATGCCCGGATAAAGCCAAAGCGGCTATCTATGTCCCGCAGAAATTAATTATAATGTAAGAATTATAACACAAAGATTAGTACCGCAAGGATTTGTACATAACGCAGTAATTAGTAATGAAGGGGATCATGAGGATATGTTTGTCATTGTAGTTGACTTAATCCATGTATTCACAATTTCATATTCTATTCCTTCTAAAAATGAAAAGTAGACTCATGCATAATTTATGCATGTATTATTTTATGGGGAGGCAAAATAGTAACCAAACGATGCATAAAACAATGCTCGATTTAATACAATGATTAATTCCTTCTACAAGCTGACCAAACATTTATAAAGTAATGTTGCATTGTATATCCAGATTAATCCCTCTAACCAAACGGGCCCTTACGAATTTTTTTCACAACATTGCTGATATACATGTATTCTTATTACATGGAGTATTATATACTACATAAAATAATCACTAAAAGAATTGAAATTAGCCCCAAATATCCGGAGATCGTTTGGTACATCTGATAGGATAAGTACGGATATTCCATGAGACTACTTTATGATCTCACCCTTCACATGAGATAGTAATTCCACCATTCTAGTACAAATGATGGGATAAAATAGTCCCAGAATTAGTTAATACCTCATATACCCAAACTTTATCCCGAGATTATTTTCCTTATTCGGTGCACTAAACGAGACCCCTTAGGATTTAAGGACATTTTTGACCTTTTTCCGAATTAACTAAAAAAAAGTTTGGCTCTTTTTGTTCTGTGGTTAACTCTCAGTCAATCACCAAACTATAGAATTGTAGTTTACATGGATTTAGACAGACCTAATTTACTGGTAGGACTTTTGTTTGTGTGTTAAAAGACTCTTTGGTTGAAACCCCACTAAGATTTTAACATGTGAATGTATGCCACTTCAGTTATAAAGAGAATCACATGTGAAAGATCAATCCTATATTTGATTACAGAGAATTCTTGAAATAGAATGTCTTTTCAAATTTTACTACTAGTTTCAATCATTGGACATTATGGATGATTTTGGCTAGAAATTAAATTGATAGTCTCTATTATTACTATCATGAATTGAGTTATCGTTCACTAATAAGTCAGTGAGTAGTGACCATCTTTAGCGAAGTCCCTTCTTCCTAACCTTTCCTACAATGTTCATTTTGTCGAAAAAAGATAGAGCAGAAATACTGACTACTCTAATTGAACGTAGACAACTCACTCATATTGTTTACTAGCAAAATCATTTAATCAAAAAGTTTTATCATTGCTTCTAAAAGATTTAATTTTGTGACCCTTTATAAATTTATTTTGATTCATGTAGTAATGTGTAGCCGCCTCATTCTTTTCTTTTTTCTTCCTATACCTTCAACAAATTCTCTTTGAACAATAAATACCATGAGGCACATATACATAATCTTTGACTTTTATTCTCCTTTTCCCTATCTTGAAAATGACTCAATCCAATATACTCCCTCCGTCTCAAAATATTTTTTCATATTTTTCTAGCATCTTGAGAATCAAACTGTATGAATTTTTGTCAAGATTTTAATAAATATTTTTTCATCATACTTCTATGAAAAAAACTACAATTTATAGTACTTTTTATATATTTTTCAAATATTTAATTTTAATTTTAAAATAAATTAAATTAACTTTCGGACAGTAAACACAAGTATTTTAGGACGGAGGGAGTACGTTGTTAGAGGGTCATAGAATTTATATGATTCGGAGAACCTTATGCACCAGCCATCTTATAATTTATTAGTGCTAGCTCCTAAGATTTTCTTTAAAAGAATAAAGAAAAGTTTTAACCACCTTTTTTCCTAAACACCAAAATGCACCTATTTTGTAAAGTGTTCAAAATATGATCAGATAAGGAAGTTATCGCGATGGTTTTGTCTTGCTTGTGAAACTATACAAGTTCACAATAACATACTTAGTAAACTTTCATAAAGCGTAGGGTCCGGAGAAGGTAAAGTTTGCGCAGATTTTATCTCTATTTTAAAGGTAAAGAGACTGTTTCCGATAGACCCTCGGCTCAAAGGAAAAATAGTTCAAAGCAGTCTAGAAAAAGAATAATATAAGTATAAAAAATAGCAAATAGTAACAAAAACAACAGACAATAACAGGACAGTAACTACAATATAGTTGAAGTACAAGAAATAACAAATAATAACATAACTCGAAGGACAAAAAATTACAAAAACATTACTACAACTACTAATATGGACAAATAACAAGAACATTGCTACCTACTCAACCATACTCCCTCCAATGTTTATGGATAAGTTCTTCAAATTCAAATTTATGATCTCCCCTAATCCACCGCAAGTAGTTATTGTCTTATTGACAATTCTTACATTTTAATGTACAACTAGTCCTCATCTATAAGTTACATTAAAAAATACACATCCATGGCCACATAGAGGATGCTATATCACAATCTAATGAATAAGGGAAAGACAAAAAACACACATAAAAGTGAAAGATTCCGTTTGAATTGGTTTATTTCAAGTATTTTTAAGTTAAAATAGCTTTTAAGTTCTTTTATAATATTTGAGTAAATTTAAAAAGTACTTATAAGCACTAAATTTTAAGGCAAAATGATAAAAATAAGTCATAAATTAATCCAAAGAAGCTCTAAAAGACAATGTCACAATCATGTTATAATCGGAAATTCATGTCTAAGGAAAAGAAAAGCTTAATACATAGCTAGTCCCTTAAACTTGTCTGGATATTCAATTTAGATATTCGAACTAAGTTATGTTTGAGTTGAACACCTCAATTACTAATAAAGTGTTCCAATTAGATACTATCGATTCAAAAAATTTTAAAAACGTTTGCGCGTGTTTTCATTCGTCTATTAGATAGTTAAGTTAACCACGACAAAATGTCATCTCCTTTAATTATACGCATTAATCTCAAGTAGAAAATGTTTGGGGTTTTACGTCTTATTGAGGCGAATACATATATTTAAACGAAATGACATATTTTATGTGGTTAACTTAACTACCTAAAAGATAAATGAGAATACACACAAAACAAATTAAAATTTCAAAATTTGAACCTAAGGTATCTAATTGGAATATTTTATAAAAGTTGAGGTGTTCAGTTAAAACAATGTTTAGTTCAATTGTCTAAATGGTATATCTTGACAAGTTTAAAAGGTTAATTATGTATTAAGAAAAGAAAAGGAAAGAAGAAAGAAAGGGAAGTACTTTCATTGAAGGTTACACTGCCCTAAGAAATAGGACTCTCTTCAGTGTCTACCTAACGTTCAATTGGCTGCAAATGAAAATAGGGGTGCATGTCTAAATCAACAATTGGCCACAAAAGAGAAATACAAGTATTTATAGCAATTAATTATTGTTATGATAAGAGTTCCAAGTGTTATTCTCATCAATTTCATAAATCCTTGCAACCATGACATCCAATATGCTTTTGAACTAATTAATTAGAGACTCCAATTCCCATTGCATTCAATTTGTGGGGAAGCATAAGATCTTCTCTACACTAACAGTTAGGCCCTATATCCTATATGCCCTTTAGCCTAGGTAAGTTTTAGTCTATCTTATCTAACGCGCCTTTCGTGGGTTTAAAGGTTTAACTTATTTGCTATCCATTAAAAGAAATTATTTAATTAAGTTATAGGGTTTTGTATAGAATATAAAAACAAAAATATTCTGTTTTTACCATTATTATGATATACTATATTTGTATTCAGAATCTACTGATCGGTTAATTCAGATTCACGTCATGTAAAACATATTATATAACGAAGAAATTGCTCCAAGCTAGTAGTTTCTCCATTTCCATGGTTTGATCAAGAGTAGAGGTTTTTTATGCAAAATGCGGCCAAAAGCCGCCCTTTATTGTAAATGAAATCAAAGATGGCTAAAAGTTCAAAAGCAAAACAAAAACAAGGTCCAAAAATACCGACTCAAAACTCAGACAAAAAACAAAGAAACCAAACGACCCCAGATCAATTAGAAAAGTTCTCGACTACTATAGAGTAGAGGTTTCACATTCATCCTACCAGAATACTTGATTAGCTAGTTGTTAGGATATATATTAATCTTGTCGAGTTGCAGACTAGCATATATAGGTGTCTTAAACAGGACAAAAGAACATGTCTAATTTGACATGTTAGTTAAGATTTTCAGTTGGGCACTTGCAATCATATATGATTCATAACTCTTAAGGTATAGTTTAGCGTAAGTTTGTGAATCAAAAGGTGCTTTATTGGTCAATATAATTCAACAAGTCCAACCTTTTTTCTCTACGATAGAGATCTTTGTGTACTATTTATGTTACTAAAGTTTGAAAAGATACAAAGTTCATACTTTAACATAAAGTAATATTAATCATGTACATATGAATTTGAAGGTTAATTTCATAAATGATCATTCAACTTTCACTTTATTATACTAATAAAAGAATAAAAGAGTTGCTACTTGTTTTTTTTTAATAAAAAGGGTCAAGTTTGCCGGAGTATCATAGAAGTAAATGATAATCGAAACACATTGCAATCATTTACATTTTATTGGATATAAATCCATAAAATGATTTATAATATTATATTAAATTCAAAATATATTAATCCAAATAAGTTGTGGACTAATATAATTGAGTAGTAATTATTAATTAAGAGATATTAACATGTGCATACAATCTCTAGATAAAATTGACATGTTTTTAAACAAATATTTTATTTAACAAATTAAACCTAAAAGAAATGACCTTCATTAGACATCTCCTTAAATCTCTCTATTTTTGCCTTTCATTCCATCCTTAAATCTCTCTATCTAAAACTGATATTCTATCAAACTATATCCTATATTATTTTGATACAGCTCCATCGATTAATGTGATAATGGATATCAATTTCAACTCAAAATATGTAATATACATAATGATAGCTTGCATAATGTATCTCAAACAAAATGCGTGTTATACATACTGATATACACTAATAAATATACATATCATTCCAATTATACAATAAGTCAAGATGTATACTGATAACGCTCAAACTACACCTCAAATTAATGAAGCGTAAGCGATCGTTGTCAAGTAAAGAACCCAACAAGGTTGGGGTCGAATCCCACAGAGAATATGGTGAAGATTAAGTCTTTAGTGAAGTACGTGACTAGTCGTCAATGGTTTCCGGTAATTAAAGGGGGGGTTTTGTAATCAATGTGAACAAAAGCAACAATTATGTAAGAGAAATAATCAATAGGAGAGAATGAACTAGGGACGTGTTCACCATGGCTTTTGTAACAATGTCGATCCTAGGCTTAACCGGGTTCTTTCTATATGCGTGTCATGATGTGATTGCGTCAATTGTATCGTCTAAACGTCTCTCGACCAAATAAACAAATTTCCTTTTCTATTCTCTCGACCTCGAAAAGATGTGTTTTTTAGATTTCAATCCTAACATCAAGTAGATTAATCCAGTTACGGCATTAATCATTAAGACGAGAGTTGGTAGTCTCGA